>UESW01004330.1:582104-905270 GCA_900491605.1 Calamus simplicifolius
GAGTCGACCCTTGGTTTTCAAGAGTCGACCCCTGACTCTTTGCGAGCCGGCTCCTGTCTGTGCGAGCCGACTCCGCTCAAACAACAGAAACCATATTTTTTGAGCACTTCTCGAGTCGACTCCCCATTTTCCTCGAGTCGACTCCCGACTTTCAGGAGCCGACACTTTAGTTTTTGCGAGTCGACCCTTCAATGCTTAAAATGTTTCTATTTTTAGTAATTGACTTCGAGCCGACTCCCACAGAGCTCGAGTCGACTCCGCGAAATCTGGGCGCGATTTTTAACGATGACACATCAGCCCCAACGGTAAGATTTTTAAATAACGGCTATTTTTCTTTGTCTCTAACGGATATATTTTTGCAGAATCTATAAATAGAGGAGCTCTTTTCAACTCAGGACAATCCAGAGAAAATCAAAAAGAGAGAAAAGAATATCTTTTGAAAAGAAGGAAAATAGAGCATATTGAAAAATCATCTAGCTCAAAGGAGAGTGATTCAAAAGGAGAGAAATCCAAGAGGAAGTTTCGACTGCTCCTTCTCATCAATCCACAGAGTCAAAAGAAAATCCACAAGCACTCAAAGGTCAAATCAGAGGATTTTCAAAAGGAGAAAAAGCTTCATCTCAACTCCAAAGTCTTCAACGGTCAAGAATCTTGCTGAGGCGTGATTCAACACTTCAAGAGGAGTTAAAGAGAAGAAGGAAGAAAGCCAAAGCCACACCATCTGCAATACAATCAGGCTTTCTAACTATTTATTTTGTACTTCATTTGTATATTTGCTCAAGGGGAGCATTTCATTATCCAAACACTTTTATTCTAATATTTTCTGATTCAATCAGTGGATTGAATCAGTGGAGGTTGATATACCTCGTTGCAAGCCGGAGTGCTTGTGTTGGGTTAGTTGTGAGCCCGTGAAAAACAACGTGTAGGGTTTTGTGCTGGTAAGCCCGAGTTAAAACCAGCTGGGTTCGTTGTTCACCCATGGAAAACAACAAGTTTGAGTTGTGAGCTTGGAAACAACTCGGCTGTATCTAGAGAGATTATAGTGTGGACCCAAGTGAATCTTGGGAGTGGACGTAGGTGTTGGTTACACCGAACCACTATAAAATTATCTTGTATTTGCCGTACTATATTTTCTCTCTCTATCTCTCTTTATTAATTGCTTGTGCATTGCTTATTAGCTAATTTCACTCACTTGCACATCTTGAGCAAATCAGTTTAAATCTTCTAAAAAGTCTTAAATTTTTAAGAACCCAATTCATCCCCCCCTCTTGGGTTGCCATCTGGGCCAACACATTCCATATCCATCCGCATCCTCTTCCAAGCCATCCACACTCATACCCTTAACCACTTTACTCTCAACCATGGATCCCAACATTTCTAACCTTTACCAAGAACTCAGAAACTTCATGAACCTCATAAATCTTGAAGACTATCCATACCCAGAATACTCTGAACTATATCCACTCTTCGGAGAACTCATGGACCTAGTAACCCATACCATCTTCTACCTTGAAGACTATGAACCACTTCCCAGTCTGAACCTTGCAGATGACCTCAGCCTACCTTGAAGAAGGAACCAACCATACTCTCAGCCTAAAACCATAAATCCTATGAACCCTTCCTTACAAAACCTCCTCAAAGAATGTATAGATGCATTGGACTTTATAGATCCCAGCTTAAAGCAAACCCAGACCTATTACCAATCTTCCAAAAATTCATAGACAGTATTACCTGGACTATCATGGCCATCGAAGAACATGAAAGCCAATACTTTGACCTTAGACTGATCCGAGAAAGACTGTAATCATATCTCAGAAGCCATTTTTATGTAAAAATCTTTTACCGGCTTTTATGTAAATTATTGGCTTTATGTAAGTTTTTATCAATTTTTATGTAACACTTTCAATAGTACTTTGTAATCAATTTTATATAAGCTTAATGTAAGCTCTCAGTCTTATTATCAGTAAAACCTTAGCTTTTATAAAAGTTTCAACTTTTCCAGAATACTACTATTTAGTACTATTCATTGGGTGGCCATGGTTGGTGAGGTTAGATTCATGGATGAAGAGGGGGAAAGAGGAAGGAGGCTAAGAAGTTCTCGCGTGAATGGAAGGATTAAGAGAGGATTGGAGATGAGAAGGCATGAGGATGGGTGGAGGTGATTCTGGGTTGAGAGAGGAGGCTCTCGGGTTTTTTATAGATGGCTTGGAAGAGGTCATGGTCATGTCTTAGTGGAGGTTTTAGTGGAGTTTGAGTGGAGGTGAGTGGAGTTTGGGTGGAGACTTAGTGGAGTTTGGGTGAAGGTGAGTGGAGTTTGAGTGGAGTCTTGGTGTTCTATCTCTAATTCCGAAGCTTTCTGGACATAAAAGGCTGAACATGACCATGGAGACTTGCTTGGTCTAATAAGTCTTTTGTCTAAGAGATCTGCTATCTCCTTTTTGCAATATTCTAATAGTTCTAGGTTCATTTGAATTGTGCTGGCCTTTGTCAGGATATAGTTTCTTTGAATTCTCTAATATAAGGTAAACTGACCTGGTGCTTTTTTCTATTCCAGAAGGCTGTAGGGTCTTGGCTGCACAATTCTTCTTCTATCTTTTATTCTAGTTTTCCATGGTTCTAGATATAGTTGTTCTTCTATCCTATTTGTCTTTATTTCTTCTTTAAGTTGCTGTTTTCTATCCTTCAAGGACTGTATCTTTTGGCTGGAATCTTTTAGTTGACTAATCCTTTTGAGTTCGACATGGCTTACGAATCTGAAGGTGGCTGGGTTCCCTAAGACATAAGTGGTTATGCCTTCTTTATTAATCCCTATTTCGTAGAGGAGCATTAGAAACGGTGTACCTAGAATGACAGTTTGGATATCTTTAACTACGATGAAAGTTGTTTTAAAGCAGATGTTGTCTTGGCAGACATGTACATCTAGAATTTTATATTTTACTTTAAGATTTTTACTGTTAGCTGTATAGAGTTTTTTCATAGTTTCTTCAATATTTTCTAGGAAATAATTCTTCTGGATGCAATTCATGTCTGTTCCCGAGTCTACTAAAGCATAGGTTTCTCTAATCTCGTTTTTGATTACTAGATTCACCTTAATGTGCCATTTTGTCTTTCAACTATCGTAGTATGAGTTTCTTGTTCTTTTTCTGCTGGTCCTTCTTCTAAGGATTCTTCTTTTTCCTTATTGATTTTTTAGATTTTGTATTTTTGACTGTACTTTTTTGATTTCTTGTCTTATTTGTTCATTTTCTCGTTTAGGTGTTTAACTATCATTACTTCGGAGTTTTCTCTTGTTTGATTACTACTGGTGGTCTTAGAGTCTCTGTTCCATTTTGTTGGATTATTTCTTTGTTGTTATTGTTGGATTTTTCTTGGTTTGACTGTCTATCTCCTGATTGAAATATTCTAGGGTCTGATCCTTATGGTAATTTCTTCTTTTTCTAAGAGAGATATGTTTTGAATTAATTTCTTTGTCCCTGTTTTTCTCAATTACTCTTATTGTCTTGAAATGATGTTGATCTTTAATTTCTTTAACCTTAAGCCAGGCTAAGTATTTATCTTTGATTTCCTTATTTTTGCATGCTACCTTAAGCCATACAAAGTAAGGAATTTCTAGTTTTAACTCATTCATATAGCTATAATACTCTTGTTTAAGGATCTCTCTATCTTCTGTATTTATGGTTTCAAAGAGCCATTTGACATTATCTTTGTTTTTATCTGATAGGAAATCTGCTTTGATCTGGTCTTTGTCTATTTCATATTTTTTTGAAATCATGTTCAGTTGATTAGGTATATCACCTCTCATCTGGGAATAAGTTGGAGAGTAGTCATTTTCATAGTATAGGTTTGGGATGTTGGGTTCTAGGTTTACACCCTTGAGTTTTAGGTTTTTGGTGCTGATATTGCTAGTTTCTCCAGGTTCTTCTTTAGGTGTTCTAAGGCTATAGGATCTTCTAAAAGTGTATGTTACATTTCCTTCATCATCTCGATTGATTTCATTAATTGCTTGATTTTTAGTTACTGATTTCTAGGGGGTTGAACTTGTTCCAGAGTCCAGTTATTCTTGATTTCAACTTCATTCCATTTATACATATGGGGTGTTATTGAATGATGTCTTTCATCTATTGCCAGGAATAGCATTTGTCCTATTGGGGTTCTTTTTATTCCTTTAACATTGATTCTGGTCGTCATTAGCTTATAAACAATCCTATAGACTATGCTGAGTGGTTCAAATTCTGGATCTATATTTTCATAATCTGAGGCCTTAATATCTATAATTAAGAGGTTTTTAATGGATCTGTCAATTCTTGTGCTAAGGTTTGGATAATTTTCAAAATAGATTGGCCCCCAATGGGCATTAGTGCTAATGATACTAAGTGCTGCATCTTTTGCCTCGCGGAATCTTTCATCTTTTAAGGCAATGAAGATTGGTTTGTCTAATCCTAATCTATGGTTTGGAACAACACCTACTTGGATGGCTGCAATATGAATGTATCCGTACATGGTATCGATAGACTTGAGATCTTCATCCTTGAGAAGTCTAATGCTGGTCTGACCATTTTCTAGTGTGACGGAAAGACTATGTTCCGCTGTCTTAATCCTATAGTCTTCTGAGAGATCAAAGGTTCCTATTTTGTAGATTTGCTTGTACTCAACCTTTGGTAGTTTATTATTGATCAGGTTTGCTTGAATTCTAGAAGCTGACTGAGTCATCATATATTTTGTTTTGTTCTGAAACTGGTCTTGGTCTTTGGACTCATAATTTTCTAATTTTCTAATAGGTTAGGTTTTTGGGACTTGGTTAATCTTTTAATCATTCCTTCCATTAATTTGTAATTTCTTTTGGTTTGAGTTTGGGTGTTTAGGATTCATAGTTCTATAACCTTTTTAACAGATTAAGCTTCTAAACCTTAGTTAATCTCTTAATTATTTGTTCCACTGCTTTCTAAGGGTTGATGATGAGTTAGGAACACTATCGGAAACAATGCTGGTCTTACGCTCCTTTCTAAGTTTGAGAATGGAAGACTGGGATCTGATGAAGGTGTATAGGGATGAAGGTAGGTGCTTGGATGATGGAAGGCTAAGGATGAAGAGTGGGTGGCCATGGTTGGTGAGGTTAGATTCATGGATGAAGAGGGGGAAATAGGAAGGAGGCTAAGAAGTTCTTGGGTGAATGGATGGATGAGTGTGAGGTCATGAAGAAAGGGAGTTATTTATAAAGGGGGACTAGGTAGATAGTGGATGATTCAGTGGCCATGAGTGGAGGTTTTGAGTGGAGGCTTTAGTGAGTGGAGGATGCTTTTGGTGAGTGAAGGTTAGGTAGTCCTGGGTGGAGATTTTGGTGGAGGATGCTTTTGATGAGTGGAGGTTAGGTAGCCATGGTGGAGGCTTTGGTGGTTATGGAGGTAGTGGTCATTAGTGAAGACTTGAGGATCAGTGTGGGTGTGGGTGAAGGATGAGTGCGGATGCCTCTCACAGGTTGAGGGCTATCCTTTTATAGACTGGACTAGATGGACTTCAGGCTGGTTGGAGTCCGGAGTGGTTGGTGCGGACTTCACTTCATTTCAAGTCCGAAAAGAGATCTGGCTAGTCTTCAATTATTTCTGTCCTTGGGGATAGCTGGCTGGCTGGCTTTGATAAAGTCTGTCAGTGGGGACAACTGGCTACTGACTTTTAATCATGTCTGTCCTTGGGGATAGCTGGCTTCTGCGGACTTCAAATGAGTTGGAATCCAAATTGGTTCTGGGTTTGGGGCAGGACATCTGGACTTAGGACAGCTAGCTTTGCCATCCTTTGAGCATGCAGCACATGTGCGGCTGCTCTTGAGTTACTTCCCGTAACAGTGCTCTAATACCAGAAAAGTTCATCATAGGTGAGTTGTTATGTTTTGACTGACTGTTGTTGCTGTAGCTTCACATGTGTGAACAACTATTGTGGCTGGCTGTCATTGTGAATTGTTGCAATTGTTGAAGTGTCAACATCTGGTTGGTTGTAGTTGTTGAGCTGGAGGACAAGTCTGAGGAGCGTGCGTCTGAGGGCATGCCTTTGGTAGGGCCGAAGAGTCACAAGGGTGGCTTGAAAAGCTGAAGAGTCATATGGGTGACTTGAAAAAGCTAAAGAGTCACATTGGTGACTACTGAGGAGCGTGCCATGGTAGGGCCGAGGAGTCACATGGGAGACTGGGCAGGAGAGTCACATTGGTGACCATAGTGCTGATAGGACTATTGCTGATGAGGCTAGGGGTCACATGAGTGACATGTGCAACAATAGTGCTGCTGCTGATAAGTCTGGGGTCACATGTGTGACATGTGCAACAATAGTGTTGCTGGGAATAATGCTGGTGAGGCTGAGGTTTTTGGACTAAAGTCTTTGGGCTTGGTTGATTAAAGTTTGGTTCAAACTCAAAAGGTTTTATCTTCCACGTATGTGGACTGGGTTTGGAATAGTATTGGGCTGAGACAACTTCATATGGGCGAGGATACATGGTTTGGGCTATATTATGTCGTAGTCCTCATATGGATCCTGAGCATCTTGTAGATATAGTTGGTCTGCTTGCTTGGGCTGTGATGAACTGATATCTTCCTCCTCATCAGAGTCTCCTAGTTGTGATAGTTCTTCTAATAATTTTTTCTTTATTTCCTTTTTGCTAGGAGTTTTGCTTGAAGAAGGAGAAGTGGTCGTCTTTTCTGGGATAGGTTTTTCTATCTTTGGGAATTGTCTGGGGCTATCATAAGTAATTAGCCATCGATTGATGTTACTTAGTGATAACCTTTCTCTAGATTAAAGTTTTTCCACCACTTGATCGTAAATCGTCTTTCTAGGATGAGTGGATACTGTTGATCAAGGGATCTGCTGACGGCAAAATCCCATCCCAAAATCCATGGGACTTGAAATTCAATTGTGAACATTATAGGTTTGTTTCCATAATGGGCTGTTTTGAGTCGATCATGGAAATAAACCCATGCTGATAATGCTGGTTCTGGAATTATTTCTTTTGTTATCCCAAAGTAGGTCCACCAATCATGAATCCAGCTTGGGATTTTTTTTATCTATCTTTGGACTGAAGTTGAGGAACCAACTATGGTCCGTGGGCTTAAGATAATAAGGCCTTATACCAGGCTTCTTGGTAGTCAAAATAGTTGTATTGGGAAGGCTGGTATTTTTGAGAAAAGGTTCTGGGCTGGTATGGGTTTCCCCATTTTTATTTAGTCATAAACTTCTTAATCTTACACTTTGAATAGGCGACTGCCTCTGAGTTCTGTTATGATGTATGGGTTATTTCGGCTGAGTCTGTGTCAACTAAAATAAATTCATAATATTCTTGGGTTTTAAGCGGGTTTTGAAATCCTTCGGGTAAGTGGTATTGCATGATTTTTCCATTGATCGAAGGGAAAATCCTGGACAGCTTGGGGACTTGGTTGTCTCCTATTTCATCTGGTTCTAAGAGTTTAATGGTAAGGGAGCAATTCTTACTATAATATGGGTTGAACATGGAAGACTTGGAAGGACTAGACCTGGTTTGCTCAGTAGTAGTACTGGGACTAAGAGGTGACCACTTTTGAGATGCTTAGGAATAGGTTTGAGAGGGTGAGACTAAGGCTGAGTACTGAGGTCTAAGAGGGAGGAAAGTTTTGGGTGGAGTCAATACTGAATATGGGTTACTGAGAGGGATCGGAACTAATGATTTTGCATAGGATGCTTTAGTTCTGGGTCTGTCTAACATCTTGTTCCTGTAAGGAATTCTCGGGTCAGAAAGTCTGGTAAACTATTTTCTGTGCCTTTAGAAATTCTATTTCAAAATCAAATACTGATAAAATGGCTTGCCATCTAGCAAAAATTTGTTTTGAAACAAGATTTTCAATGTCCTTTTCTAAAACTTCTTTGGCTGGTTTGCAATCAATTCTGAGAAGAAATTTTTAAAATATAAATCCTCTTGGAATTTTTGAATGCATAGGACTATTGACAAAACTTCCTTTTTTACTATGCTGTAATTTGTTTGAGCATTAGTCCATATCCCCGAGTGATATCTAACTAATGCTTCTTTGTTATGGGTTTTTTGCTTAAGGATTCCTCCAAATCCTATTTCTGAGGCATCTGTTTCTACTATGACTAAGGCTGCCGGGTCTAGTAACTCTAGGCAAGAAAGGTTTTTGACTATAGTTTTTACTTTTTTAACTACTTGGGTATGTTCTTCTGTCTATCCTTTTTTCTTTTTTCTAAGCTGGGCATACAAGGGTTCTAGAGTGATCCTGATATTTGGAATAAAGTCTGCTACATAATTAAGACATCCTAGAAATCATTGTAACTGGGTTTTTTCTTTGATATCATCTGAGAATTTATTGCAAATTCTATCGACCTTTCTATGGGTTTGATGGTTCCCTGATAAATATAGTGCCCTATAAATCTGAATTTGGTCTGAAAGATTTTGATCTTGGGTGCTGAGATTGCTAGTCCATTCTGTTTTGCCAGATTATGAAAGAGTCTAATATGTTTAACATGTTTTTCTAAATCTTCTGAGAAATAAGGACGTCATCTATATAAACTATTATGAACTGGGTAAATTGATTAAAGTTTCATTCATCATGTTCTAAATTCGCTAGGGGCATTTTTTAAACCAAAAGGCATTACGTTCCATTCATAATGTCCGAAGGGTACTGTGAAGGCTGTTTTATATCTATCTTCCTCAGTAATTTGAATCTGCCAAAATTGACTTCATATCAAATTTAGAAAATATTTTTGCTTTGTATAGTCTGGATAACAAGTCCTTTTTATTAGGTATGGGATATCTGATCCTTTCTAAAACTTTATTCAAAGGCTTATAATTTATGACTAGTCTAGGTGTTCCTCTCTCTAATTCGAAGCTTTCTGGACATAAAAGGCTGAACATGACCATGGAGACTTGCTTGGTCTAATAAGTCTTTGTCTAAGAGATCTGCTATCTCCTTTTTGCAATATTCTAATAGTTCTAGGTTCATCTGAATTGGTCTAGCCTTTGTTGGGATATTAGTTTCTTTGAAGTCTCTAATATAAGGTAAACTGACCTGGTGCTTTTTCCTATTCCAGAAGGCTGTAGGGTCTTGGCTGCATAATTCTTCTTCTAATTTTTCTTGGATATCTTTTATTCTAGTTTTCCATGGTTCTAGCTGTAGTTGTTCTTCTATCCTATTTATCTTTATTTCTTCTTTAAGTTGTTGTTTTCTATCCTTCAAGGACTGTATCTTTTGGCTGGAATCTTTTAGTTGACTAATCCTTTTGAGTTCGACAGGGCTTACGAATCTGAAGGTGACTGGGTTCTCTAAGACATAAGTGGTTATGCATTCTTTATTAATCCCTATTTCGTAGAGGAGCGTTAGAAACGGTGTGCCTAGAATGACTGTTTGGATATCTTTAACTACGATAAAAGTTGTTTTAAAGCAGATGTTGTCTTGGCAGACAT
Organism: Calamus simplicifolius; assembly: GCA_900491605.1. Classification (NCBI taxonomy): domain Eukaryota; kingdom Viridiplantae; phylum Streptophyta; class Magnoliopsida; order Arecales; family Arecaceae; genus Calamus; species Calamus simplicifolius. Next base: position 591,538 of record UESW01004330.1, read on the forward strand.
GTACATCTGGAATTTTATATTTTACTTTAAGATTTTTACTGTTAGCTGTATAGAGTTTTTCCATGGTTTCTTCATAATATTTTCTAGGAAATAATTATTTTGGAATGCGATTCATGTCTGCTCCTAAGTGTACTAAAGCATAGGTTTCTCTAATCTCGTTTTTGATTACTAGATTCACCTTAATGTGCCATTTTTGTCTTTCAACTATCGTAGTATGAGTTTCTTGTTCTTTTTCTGCTGGTCCTTCTTCTAAGGATTCTTCTTTTTCCTTATTTGATTTTTTTTAGATTTTGTATTTTTGACTGTACTTTTTTAATTTCTTATCTTATTTGTTCATTTTCTCGTTTAGGTTGTTTAACTATCATTACTTCGGAGTTTTCTTCTTGTTTGATTACTACTGGTGGTCTTAGAGTCTCTATTCCATTTTGTTGGATTATTTCTTTGTTGTTATTATCGGATTTTTCTTGGTTTGGCTGTCTATCTCCTGATTGAGAATATTTCAGGGTCTAATCCTTATGGTAATTTCTTCTTTTTCTAAGAGAGATATGTTTTGAATTAATTTCTTTGTCCGTGTTTTTCTCAATTACTCTTATTGTCTTGAAATGATGTTGATCTTTAATTTCTTTAACCTTAAGCCAGGCTAAGTATTTATCTTTGATTTCTTATTTTTGCATGCTACCTTAAGCCATACAAAGTAAGGAATTTCTAGTTTTAACTCGTTCATATAGCTATAATACTCTTGTTTAAGGATTCTCTATCTTCTGTATTTATGGTTTCAAAGAGCCAATTTCTTTTTTCTTTGTTTTGTTCTGATAGGAAATCTTCTCTAATCTTTCCTTTATCTATTTCATATTCTTTTGAGACCATGTATTTGTTTTTTAATTGATTGAAAGGTTTATTTTCCATATTTGTCTTAACATGTTTAGGACTTCTTTTGGTTTGGGCTCGGATGTTTAGGATTCATAGTTCTCTAACCTTTTTAACAGATTAAGCTTCTAAACCTTAGTTAATCTCTTAATTATTTGTTCCACTACTTTCTAAGGGTTGATGATGAGTCAGGAACACTGCCGGATACACTGCTGGTCTTACGCTTACCACCGACCTCGGTCTCCTGATCATCATATCCTAAGAACTTGGTGGATAACTAAGAGGCCTGCTTAACTAAAGTTTTTCCACTTAATATGTTAAGGGCTAGGGAACTATGTTTCCTAACACCCTGTCCCCCTACCGGAAAGGTGAAGTCAAGGTTTACTCTAACTGATTTTTATAACCACAATTTTTTATGCTAAGAACCAGTGCTGTGCTTTTGTACAAAAATTAAGTAGCATAATTTAAAAACTGTAAAACAACTATTGTAACAACAGTTTTCTTCTTAGATCTGAAAGCTCATGTCCGGCCAAGGGCTCATTATTCCCATGGGTATAGACATATTTGCATATGTCCGCTCAGGAGGCGTGATGCATCTGATTTAAGAGAGATATACCAAAATTAAAAGGCAACTGCAATACTTGTATGATGTAAAAAGGAGAAATGCTTGCATAAAAAAGCATAAAGGAGGGGCTATACCCTTTTCCCCCGGAAAAGAAAATTTTTGCACATAAACATAAATAAAGCAACTAAAATACTAATGAAAATAAGTTTAAAACTTGCACAGAAATGTACAACTGGTACTGGATTTCTTAAGTCTGGAGAAACTTACAACTAAAAGCTTGAAAGCTTACAACTGAGATTACATGAGGTTGGCCCAAGTTGGCCTTGACAGGGTAGCCAGACTCGGCTTTGACTGAGAATGACAAGAAAATGATAAGAAATTAGCCAAACATGGCTCTAATACCATTTCTAAGGCCTGGGATCTGAATGACTAATTTTTAAGTTTGAGAATGAAGACTGGGATCTGATGAAGGTGTTTAGGGATGAAGGTAGGTGTTTGGATGATGGAAGGCTAAGGATGAAGAGTGGGTGGCCATGGTTGGTGAGGTTAGATTCATGGATGAAGAGGGGGAAAGAGGAAGGAGGCTAAGAAGTTCTCGAGTGAATGGAAGGATTAAGAGAGGATTGGAGATGAGAAGGCATGAGGATGGGTGGAGGTGATTCTGGGTTGAGAGAGGAGGCTATTGGGTTTTTTATAGATGGCTTGGAAGAGGTCATGGTCATGTCTTAGTGGAGGTTTTAGTGGAGTTTGAGTGGAGGTGAGTGGAGTTTCGGTGGAGGCTTAGTGGAGTTTGGGTGGAGGTGAGTGGAGTTTGAGTGGAGTCTTGGTGGCCATGAGTGGAGGTTAGGTGGTCCTGGGTGTGGGTGGTGGTTGAGTGCGGATGCCTCTCACAGGTTGAGGGCTATCCTTTTATAGACTAGACTAGACGGACTTCAGGCTGGTTGGAGTCAGAAGTGGTTGGTGCGGACTTCACTTCATTTCAAGTCCGAAAAAGAGATCTGCTGGTCTTCAATTATTTCTGTCATTGGGGACAGTTGGCTTCAATCATGTCTGTCCTTGGGGATAGCTGGCTGGCTGGCTTTGATAAAGTTTGTCCATGGGGACAGCTGGCTATGACTTTCAATCATGTCTGTCCTTGGGGACAGCTGGCTTCTGCGGACTTCAAATGAGTTGAATTCAAAATTGGTTCTGGGTTTGGGGCAGGACATCTGGACTTAGGACAGCTGGCTTTGCCATCCTTTGAGCACTGCAGCACATGTGCGGCTGCTCTTGAGTTACTTCCCGTAACAGTGCTCTAATACCAGAAAAGTCCCTCATAGGTGAGTTGTTATGTTTTGACTAGCTGTTGCTGCTGTAGCTTCACATGTGTAACCAACTGTTGTGGCTGGCTGTCATTGTGAATTGTTGCAATTGTTGAAGTGTCAATATCTGGTTGGTTGTAGTTGCTAAGCTAGAGGACAAGTCTGAGGAGCGTGCGTCCGAGGGGCATGCCTTTGGTAGGGCCGAGGAGTCACATGGGTAACTTGAAAACTGAAGAGTCACATGGGTGACTTGAAAAAGCTGAAGAGTCACATGGGTGACTACTGAGGAGCGTGCCATGGTAGGGCCGAGCAGACTAGGCAGGAGAGTCACATGGGTGACCATAGTGCTGATGGGACTATTGCTGATGAGGCTGGGGGTCATATAGTGATATGCGACAATAGTGTTGCTGGGAATAATGCTGATGAGGTTGGAGCTTTTGGGCCAGAGTCTTTGGGTTTGGTTTTTCATAGTCATAAGCTGGATCTGAGTTCTGGCATGGGTTAATGTTGGGTTGAAACAGGCCGAGAGGTCTGTGATTGTGAACCAACGGCTAGAAAGCAAAAGGTTTAGTTTCCACGTATATGGACTGGGTTTGGAATAGTATTGGGCTGAGAATAGGCTAAGATGCTGAGTAGCTTTTAAAATTATGTGCTAAAACCTTTTCAAAAGTCTTTTGAAAAATCGTTTGATAAGGCAAGCTTGTTTACTAAGGGTTTTATAAAACAGGGTTTTATAAAAACCTAAAGTAAATTTGTTTGTCTGAAATCTGGGCAGTTATGCCATTTTTGTCAATTTCTATTTTATGGAATAGTGTTAAGAATGGCATTCCTACAGTTGATTGAACATTTCTGACGACGAGAAAGGGGGTTTTAAGCTGTATGTCATCCTGAGACATACGTTTCTAGGTATTTATATTCTACCTGGAGGTTCTCACTGTCTGCTGCAAGTATCTTTTCTATGGTTTCTTCTCAAAAAATTTCAGGGAAAATTCCTTCTGGGACACAATTTATATATGCTCCTGAGTCAACTAAGGCACAAAGTGTCTTGATTTCATTTTTGATCTTAAGGGTAATGCTGATATACCATCTAAGAGGTTTTATTGAAATTTCGTTTATGTATTCTTCGTTGTTTCTTGAAGTATTCCTTTTCCCTTGTCTGTTTGTATTTCTTTTTCTGTCTGTTTTCTCTAATTCTTCTACTCGTGACCGAAGTATTCTGATATTTTGTTTTATCTGTTCAATTTTTGGTTAAGCCGATAGATTGGGTCTGATTTTATTTTTCTTCTTGTTTTTTTCTTTAATGATCTCTGGAAGACTAAGAATTCTTTTTTATTGGGGCGGGGCTGAAATTCCTCTTTAAGTTTCTCTATACATTTCCTTCTTAATCCTGGATCATCTATTTCTTCTACTAGGTCAAAAAAAAATCTTCTCTTCTCATCATATTAATTTTGAGTTTTTCCATGCATCCGCATAGATTTACTCCTTCTAAGTAGGATGAGGATGATCTTTCTGTTTCTGAGGAACTATTTTCATTTTCTTCAATTAGTTGGATTTGCTCTTCTGAAGTATTTTCTTCTTCTTCAAAGGAATAGTTATCTTCGTCACTCGAGATCATAATCTTTACTATTTCTTCCTTTTGTTTATTTGGGATGTCTAACTCCTGAATCTGGGATATTCTACAGTTTCTCTTGTAATGTCCTTTTCTTCCACAACCAAAACATATTGGACCATCTTCTTGCTTTGGTTTGGGTTTTCTTTTTCCCGTATTCCATCTGGGAGGTTTTCTAGGTTTTTGTTTGCTTAGTTTCCTTTTTTCCCATGGGTACTCATTTTGTCTATTGAACTGAGATTTATAGGCTTTGGGGGTATACGGTCTTTTTATTGGCTCTTGTTTCCTTTTTGAAGGTGGTGTTAGGACTTCATATCCATATTGTTTACAGAAGCCTCCTAGTTCTTTTCTTGTAGTCTCTTCTTCTTTCTTTAGTTTAGACTGAAGTTTTATTTCTTACATGTCTTTAGAGCGGTTCGTTGAATGATATTACTAATATCTCCATAGGTAACTTTTTCCCATATAATATTACCTCCACATTCTTCTATTAATGCTTCGTTTACCTTTTCTGAGAAATGTTTAGGTAATCCTGAGATAAACTTTTCCTTCCAGAAGGGAGAATTGCAGTCTTCTCTTTCTAGTACCCTACAAAGAAAGGTATCTTTATACCACCTGAAGTCTTGCATTTTGGAACATTTGAGCTTCATTAAAAGCATTTTGTTATTTTCTTGTTTGCGGTCTCTTGACCCTATAAAATACCTGTAGATGGCATGGATCAATGTTTCTATTGCGTTTGATTCTTCTGTAATTTCTGAAGAGTTTGGTTTTACTAAATTTTTCTACTATTTAGTATATTGTTTCTGTCTTCATGTGTAAGATATCTGCTCCACCATCCTTCTAACATTCTGGTAAAACCTTGTATTAAACCTTTACATTATTCTCTTCTGAGGTTTTGTTTGCTCTTAAGGCCCCTGCGGCCATGGTCATTTCTCTCAAGAGATTCCAAATTTCTTGTTCAGATCTTCCATCTATATTCCATTCGTATATTCCATCGCCATAGTAGATTTCTCTATTAAAGTTTTTCCTTTCCTCAAATTGGATGTCTGGGGTGTTGGTCTAGGGTAATAGTCCTTTTGTTCTGTAATATGTTGTCCTTTGGTTTTGATTTTGTCAAATTGGTTCTGAGCTGAGATCATGCCTAGTCTTATTCCCCTGAGTCTGTTTGTCAGTTGGTCTACAATCTTATCTTCTCTGGTTCTAAAACCGGTTGTCCAACTATTGTCTATTTCTAAAATGGGTTTCTGCATTTTTATCTCCTGGATTACTTTGGAGCCTTCGACTTCCTTGGTAACATTTTTTTCTATCCTATTTAGCTGTTCTGACATGGTATGTAGGAGTTGATTGCTGTAATTATTTTGTTGGATTATTTTTCTAAGTTCACTGGTGGTGGCTACTTGTTCTTGCTCGGTTTTAGATGCTTAAATGGAGAGGCTACTAAGATCTGGTTTTTATATTGAATTTGGCATTCTTCTAATGGATGTGTCCTGAACTAATTTCGATATCGTCTGTGGTTTTCCAAATTACTTTTAATGACTTGGCAGAGTACTGGTTGTTGGTTTCCCTAGTTCTGAGCCATGTTAAGTATTTATTTTTGATTTCCTTATTTTTGCATGCTACCTTAAGCCATATAAAGTAAGGAATTTCTAGTTTTAATTCATTCATACAATTATAATATTCTTGTTTAAGGGTCTCTCTTTCTTCTGTGTTTATGGTTCCAAAGAGCCATTTGACATTATCTTTGTTTTTATCTGATAGGAAATCTGCTTTGATCTGGTCTTTGTCTATTTCATATTTTTTTGAAATCATGTTCAGTTGATTAGGTATCTCACCTCTCATCTGGGAATAAGTTGGAGAGTAGTCATTTTCATAGTATAGGTTTGGGATGTTGGGTTCTAGGTTTACACCCTTGAGTTTTAGGTTTTGGTGCTGATATTGCTAGTTTCTCCGGGTTCTTCTCTAGGTGTTCTAAGGCTATAGGATCTTCTAAAAGTGTATGTTACATTTCCTTCATCATCTTGATTGATTTCATTGATTGCTTGATTTTTGGTTACTGATTTTCTAGGGGGTTGAACTTGTTCCAGAGTCCAGTTATTCTTGATTTCAACTTCATTCCATTTATACATCTGGGGTGTCATTGAATGATGTCTTTCATCTGTTGCCAGGAATAGTTTGTCCTATTGGGGTTCTTTTTATTCCTTTAACATTGATTCTGGTCGTCATTAGCTTATAAACAATCCTATAGACTATGCTGAGTGGTTCAAATTCTGGATCTATATTTTCATAACCTGAGGCCTTAATATCTATAATTAAGAGGTTTTTAATGGATCTGTCAATTCCTATGCTAAGGTCTCGATAATTTTCAAAATAGATTAGCCCCAATGGGCATTAGTGCTAATGATACTAAGTGCTGCGTCTTTTGCCTCGCAAAATCTTCCATCTTTTAAGGCAATGAAGATTGGTTTGTCTAATCCTAATCTATGGTTTGGAACAACACCTACTTGGATGGCTGCAATATGAACGTATCCATACTTGGTGTCGATAGACTTGAGATCTTCATCCCTGAGAAGTCTAATGCTGGTCTGACCATTTTCTAGTGTGATGGAATACTATGTTCCGCTGTCTTAATCCTATAGTCTTCTGAGAGATCAAAGGTTCCTATTTTGTAGATTTGCTTGTACTCAACCTTTGGTAGTTTATTATTGATCAGGTTTGCTTAAATTCTAGAAGCTGACTGAGTCATCATATTTATTGTTTGTTCTGAAACTGGTCTTGGTCTTTGGACTCATAATTTTCTAATTTTTCTAATAGGTTAGGTTTTCGGGACTTGGTTAATCTTTTAATCATTCCTTCCATTATTTGTAATTTCTTTTTGGTTTGAGTTTGGGTGTTTAGGATTCATAGTTCTCTAACCTTTTTAACAATTAAGCTTCTAAACCTTAGTTAATCTCTTAATTATTTTTCCACTGCTTTCTAAGGGTTGATGATGAGTTAGGAACACTGCCGGAAACATTGCTGGTCTTACGCTCCTTTCTGCCAGTCTTACGCTTATCGCGACCTCGGTCTCCCGATCATCATGTCCTAAGAACCTGGTGGATAACTAGAGGCCCGCTTAACTAAAGTTTTTCCATTTAATGTGTTAAAGGCTAGGGAACTATGTTTCCTAACACCCTGTCCCTCTACCGGAAAGTGAAGTCAAGGTTTACTCTAACTGATTTTTATAACCACAATTTTTTATGCCAAGAACCAGTGTTGTGCTTTTGTGCAAAAATTAAATAGCACAATTTAAAAACTGTAAAACAACTATTGTAAAAATAGTTTTCTTCTTAGATCTAAAGCTCACGTCCGGCCAAGGGCTCATTATTCCCATGGGTCATAGACATATTTGCATATGTCCGCTCAGGAGGCGTGATGCTTCTGATTTAAGAGAGACATACTAAAATTAAAAAGCAACTGCAATACTTGCATAAAATAAAAAGGAGAAATGCTTGCATAAAAAGGAGGGGCTATACCCTTCTCCCCCGGAAAAGAAAATTTTTGCACATAAACTAAAATAAAGCAACTGAAATACTGATAAAAACAAGTTTAAAACTTGCACAGAAATGTACAATAGTACTGGATTTCTTAAGTCTGGAGAGACTTACATCTAAAAGCTTGAAAGCTTACAACTGAGATTACATGAGGTTGGCCCAAGTTGGCCTTGACAGGTAGTCGGACTCGGCTTGACTGAGAATGACAATAAAATGACAAGAAATTAGCCAAACATGGCTCTGATACCATTTCTGAGGCCTGGATCTAAATGACTAATTTCTAAGTTTGAGAATGGAAGACTGGATCTGATGAAGGTGTTTAGGGATGAAGGTAGGTGCTTGGATGATGGAAGGCTAAGGATGAAGAGTGGGTGGCCATGGTTGGTGAGGTTAGATTCATGGATGAAGAGGGGGAAAGAGGAAGGAGGCTAAGAAGTTCTCGGTGAATGGAAGGATTAAGAGAGGATTGGAATGAGAAGGCATGTCGGTAAAATACCCATCCACCATCCACACTAATCCTCAAACCTTCTCATGACCACTACCTCCATGACCACCAAGTCTACACCCTTGAGTTTTAAGTTTATGGTGCTGACATTGCTAGTTTCTCCAGGTCCTGCCCTAGGTGTCCTAAGGCTATAGGATCTTCTGAAAGTGTATGTTACATTCCTTCATCATCTTGATTGATCTCATTGATTGCTTGATTTTTAGTTACTGATTTTCTAGGGGGTTGAACTTGTTCCAGAGTCCAGTTATTCTTAATTTCAACTTCATTCCATTTATACATCTAAGGTGTCATTGAATGATGTCTTTTATCTGTTGCTAAGAATAACGTTTGTCCTATTGGAGTTCTTTTTATCCCTTTAACATTGATTCTGGTTTTCATTAGCTTATAAACAATCCTATAAATTATGCTGAGTGGTTCAAATTTGGATCTATATTTTCATAGCCTGACCTTAATATCTATAATTAGGAGGTTTTTGATGGATCTGTCAATTCCTGTGCTATGGTCTGGATAATTTTCAAAATAGATCGGCCCCAATGGGCATTGGTGCTGATGATACTAAGTGCTGCATCTTTTGCCTCAGAACCTTCCATCTTTCAAGGCAATGAAGATTTGTTTGTCTAATCCGAATCTACGGTTTGGAATAATATCTACTTTGATGGCTGCAATATGAACGTACCCGTACTTGGTGTCAATAGACTTGAGATCTTCATCCCTGAAAAGTCTAATATTGGTCTGACCATTTTCTAGTGTAACGGGAAGACTATATTCTGCTGTCTTAATCCTATAATCTTCTAAGAGATCAAAGGTTCCTATCTTTAGATTTCTTGTACTCAACCTTTGGTAATTTATTATTGATCAGGTTTTCTTGAATTCTAGAAGCTGACTGAGTCATCATATTTATTGTTTCGTTCTAAAATTGGTCTTGGTCTTTGGACCAAATAGAAGAGTTTTACCGAGCTTGACCTCAGAGTATTCCCTAGCAGTCTATAAACAGAAGTAAGAAATCAGCTTTATGTAAAAACACTATTTTAGTTTTCATAAGTTTTCAGTTTATCAGTTTTATGTAAAAGCTTTCAGCTTTGTAATCAGTTTTATAAGCTTAATATAGGCTTTCAGCAAATCTTCAGCGTTTATAAATCTCGCATCTTTTCCTTCTGAAATTTCACTGTTCATTACTGTTCATTACTATTCATTACTATTCATCAGTAATATTCAAAACCGTTTTTATCAATATCTATCTTGTGGAATAGTGTTAAAAATGGCATTCCTACTACTTCATTTGGACATTTCTAATGACGAGGAAGGGGGTTTTAAACCATACATCCTCTTGGCAGATGTTTACCTCTGGGTATTTGTATTCAATCTGGAGGTTTTCATTATTTGCCATATGTAGTCTCTCTGTGGTTTCTTCTCCATAATCTTCGGAAAAAATCCCTTCTGAGACACAATTTATATATGATCCTGAGTCAACTAAGGCGCAGAGTGTCTTGATTTCATCTTTGATCTTAAGGGTAATCCTAATATACCATCTAAGAGGTTTAATGGAAATTTCATTTATGTAGTCGTTTTCTTTCATTGTTTCTTGAAGTATTCCGTTCCCCTTGTCTGTCTGTATTTCTTTCTCCTTGTCTATTTTTTCTAATTCTTCTATTCATGACTGAAGCATTCTGATATTTTGTTTTGTCTGTTAAATTTCTAGGTTAAGCTGATAGATTGGGTCTGATTTTAGTTTGTCTTCTTGTTCTTTTTCCTTAATTATCTCTGGAAGACTGAGAATTCTTTTTTTAGGGCGGGGCTAAATTCGTCTTTAAGTTTCTCTATACATTTTCTTCTTAATCCTGGGTCATCTATTTCTTCTACTAGATCAAAGAGAAAATCTCCACTTCTAATCATATTAATTTTGAGTTTTTCCATGCATCCGCATAGATTTACTCCTTCTGAGTAAGATGAGGATGATTTTTCTATTTCTGAAGAACTATTTTCATTTTCTTCAATCAGTTGGATCTGTTCTTCTGAAGTATTTTTCTTCTTCAGAGGAATAGTTATCTTCATTGTTCAAGATCATAATCTTTACTATTTCTTCCTTTTGTTTATGGATGTCTAGCTCTTGAATCTGGGATATTCTACCGTTTCTCTTGTAGTGTCCTTTTCTTCCACAACCAAAACATATTGGAACATCTTCTTGTTTTGGTCTGGATTCTCTTTTTTCTTTATTTCATATGGGAGGCTTCCTAGGTTTCTGTTTGCTTAGTTTCCTTCTTTCCCATTGTGGGTACTCATTTTGTCTATTGAACCGAGATTTATAGGTTTTGGTATATGGTCTTTCTATTGGCCTTCTGTTTCTTTTTTGATGTTGGAGTTAGGACTTCATAACCGTATTGTTTGCAAAAGCCTCCTAATTCTTTCCTTGTAGTTTCTTCTTCTCTTTTTAATTTAGTCTAGAGCCTCATTTCTGTACAAGTCTTTAAAGCAGTCAGTTGGATGATATTACTAATATCTCCATAGGTAACCTTCTCCCATATAATATTACCTCCACATTCTTTTATTAATGCCTCGTTTACCTTTTCTGAGAAAAGTCTAGGTAATCCTGAGATAAACTTTTCTTTCTAGAAGGGAGAATTGCAGTCTTCTCTTTCTAATACTCTACAAAGGAAGGCATCTTTGTACCATCTGAAGTCTTGCATTTTGGAACATTTGAGCTTCATGAAAAGCATTTTGTTACTTTCTTGCTTGCGGTCTCTTGACCCTACGAAATGCCTATAGATGACATGGATCAATGTTTCTATTGCATTTGATTCTTCTGTAATTTCTGAAGAGTTTAGCTTTACTAGATTTTTTCTACTGTTTAATATATTGTTCTGTCTTCATGTGTAAGGTATCTGCTCCACCATCCTTCTAACATTCTGGTAAAACCTTGTATTAAGATTTTACATTATTTTTCTCTGAGGTTTTGTTTGCTCTTCGTGCCCTGCAGCCATGGTCATTTCTCTCAAGAGGTTCTAAATTTCTCGTTCAGATTTTTTGTCTATATTCCATTCGTATATTCCATCGCCATAGTAGATTTCTCTATTGAAGTTTTTTCTTTCCTCAAATTGGATGTCTGGGGGTGTTGGTCTAGGATAATAGTCCTTTTGTGTTTTGTAATATGTTTGTTCTTCAGTTTTGATTTTGTTGAGTTGGTTCTGAGCTGAGATCATGCATAGTCTTATCCCCCTGAGTTTGTTTGTCAGTTGGTCTACAATCTTATCTTTACCGACAGCTTGACCTCAGAGTATTCCCTATCAGTCTCTAAACAGAAGTAAGAAATCAGCTTTATGTAAAAACACTATTTCAGTTTTCTTGTAAGTTTTTAGTTTATCATTTTATGTAAAAGCTTTCAGCTTTATAATCAGTTTTATAAGCTTAATATAAGCTTTTAGCAAATCTTCAGCATTTATAAATCTCGCAGCTTTTCCTTCTGAAATTTCACTGTTCATTACTGTTCATTACTATTCATTACGACCCATGGAGTAATGAGCTATGGCCGACGTGAAACCTCTTGGTTAAGAAATAGTCACATTAATAGTTACTTTTGATAAAAGTAAAGTCCTTGAGAAACATTAGTTTCAGACTTTAGATCCCAATTAGTTTGAGAACATTAGTTAGAGGGCTTCTTAATTATCCACTAGGTTTTTAGGAAACGATGGTAAGCGTGAGACCGTTGGTAAGCGTGAGACCGTTGGTAAGCATAAGACCAGCAGTTAGGTAAGACCGGTAGTGTTCCCAGCTGTAGACCCATCGTTAACCCTAAAAAAGCAATGGAAACAATAATTAAGAAATTAGCTAAGGTTCAGAAACCAATTGAGAGAAAGTTTGGAAACCAATGAATCTCAAGACCAAAACTTTTACTCAGAAGAAACCATTAATATGTTGACTAAATTAGTATCAAAAGCAGAGATAGACATAACAAATATGAAAATTCCAACAGTCGACTATAAACGGATATACAAAATTGGAAGTTTTGACATTTTTGAAGAAAATAGAATCAAAACTGCAGAACATACCCTACCAATCAAACTAGAAAATGGCCAAGCCAGTATTAAGCAATTTAAAATCGAAGATCTTTAGTCATCGAACAAAGGTACAAATACATACATATAAGAGCTATTCAAGTTGCTATAATCCCAAATCATAGAGTAGGTATGAATAAACCCATATTCATCACATTAAAAGACGGTCGCTTCAATGAAGCAAAAGACGCAGTTCTCTGTATTATCAGCACCAATGTAAATTGGGGACCTATCAACTTTGAAAACTACCCCAACCTAAGTTCAGAAATAGACAAGGCTATCAAAGACTCCTTAGTCATAGATATTAAAACATCAGATAAGACAACATAAAATCAGGATATAATCCTCTCAGTATCATATACAAAATAATTTATAAACTAATGACGACTAGAACTAATGCAAAAAGGAATAAGGAAAACTCTAAAAGGGAAAACCCTATTCTTAGCAACAAATGAAAAACATCAATCAATAGTACCCCAGATGTGCAACTGGGAAGAAGTAGAAATCAAAGATAACTGGATCTTAGAAAAAATACAGCCCCTAGAAGGTCAGTCGGAGAAAAAAGGACAGTTAATGAAATAACACAAGATGATAAAGAAAATGTTAGTTATAATTTATAAGATCATATAGCATGAGAAATCCTAGCACTGAGGAAGGTAGTACAAGAAACCTAAAACTCAAGGGAGTTGACTTAGAACCTAGCATCCCAAGCCTATATTATGAAGATGCAAACTATTCGCCAACCTATTCTCAGATGGTAGATGAAACCCCAAAATAATTAAATATGATTTCCAAAAAAATTGAAATCAATAAGGAAAACATTAGGAAAGACTTTAGAGCAAAATATAATAAAGAAAAGGTTGACTCGTTATGGAAGAAAACCAGTCCAGAAGAAAGGAAAGATCTGAAGCAAGAATACTGTGATTACATGAACAAACAAAAGTTAGAAATGCTCTATTTTACATGCTTGAACATGCATGTAATAATAGAAAAATCATAGATAAATACCCCTTCAAATCTTTAGGAGTAATTTGGAAAACTATAGAAAATAAAAAATAAACTCAGAACACATTCCTTTAGATGAATGCTTGATTAATTATAGAAATGAAGTAATAGTTGCCTCTCCATTAAAAATCATTAAATCAGATAATGAAAGCTATCAGATAATGAAAGCTATCCAGCCACTAACAAAGAAATCAGGAAAATAGCCCAATAGAATAACTATAGCAACCAAGCTTTACATACTATGTCAAAACAATTAGATAGGATAGAGAAAGCCCTTGGACAAGAAACTAAAAATTCAAAAATTATCAAAGAAGTAAAAATACAGAAACCTCTTTTCCAAATAGATAGCAGTTAGGAAAAAGAGTTTAAAAGCAAGGAAGGCAGAATCGTAGACCAACTGACAGACAAACTTAAGGGAATTAGATTAAACATGAATTCATCTCAAGAATCTGAAAATAGATAAATAAAATAAAATACGAAGGACAAACATACTACCATACACAAAAAGTTATTATCCCAGACCAACTCCACCTAACATCCAATTCAAAGAAAGAAAAAATTTTAGAAGAGAAGCCTATCAGAGTGGAGCCGTCTACGAATGGAACCTAGACGGTATGTCAGAAAGAGAGATTTGGAATCTCCTATTAGAAATGATTATGGCTGCAGGAGCCCTTAGATCTTTAAATTCATCTGAAGATAACACCATTAAAGTCCTAGTCCAAGGATTTACTAAACAGTTAGAAGGGTGGTGGAATAGATACCTTAAACCTGAACAAAGAGAAAAAATAAGAACCAGCACAAAAATTATAGTTAAACCAGACTCCTCCGAAACAACAGAGTAACCCAATGGAGTAGAAACCCTGGCCCACGCAATATACAGACACTTCGTGGGATCAAGAGACACAAAACTAGAAAACAATAAGATGTTACTGATGAAACTTAGATGTCCTAAAATGCAAGGTTTTAGATGGTATAGAGATACATTTTTATGCAGAGTCCTAGAAAGAGAAGACTGTAAGTCTGCGGAATTGGATATGAAATGAAAACGATGAAAACAGGACGAAAATTCCATAGAAGAACAGAGTGCAATGAACAGTAATGAATAGTAATGAATAGTACTAGTTTCTAAGAAGGCGCTGAGTACAATGAATAGTAAAAATGAACAGTAATAAATAGTAAAAGTGAATAGTAACCTTCTTAGGAAAAAGCTGCGATTCTTTATATAAGACTGATAATTTTACAAAGCTGATTTCAAAATATGTCTAAAAACTTGATAATTTACATAATTATAATTCTTCTTACATCTGTTTAGTCTGCTAGGGATTACTCTAAGATCAAGCTGGTCCTCTTCTGGATAGACACTGTCAACTCTGGATACTCTGAGGTCGTACATTGGATCTTCATTCATTATCCAAACTAGGACATGGGTTGTTAGATCTAGGAGTTCTCCAAAGAGTGGGCATAGTTCAGGGTATAGTTCATATTGGGAAATTATGAAGTCTGTGAGGTCTCTGAGTTCTAAGGTAAGGTTTTGAAAGAAAGGAGTACTCATGCGGAGTGATGGGTGGTATGGCTGAAATGAGAGGAGAGTGATTTTGGCTCAGAAATGGTGATGAAAGAGGTCGGATGTTTTGAAGGCTGTGGAGTGGTTGAGTGTATGAGTGTGAATGACTTGGATGAGGGTGCGGATGCCTGGATGGGAGGAGTTCTTCCCTTTTTATAGTCGAGGGAAGGGTGCTGGAAATAATGGAGCTGGGTAGCTTTAAAGGACAATGATTTAAGGTGAACAATGCTTTCCGGACAATAATGGAGGTCTGGTGGCTTGGCAAGGGCAATAATTGAGGGTCACGGGTTTAGTGAATAGTGATGAATAGTGACTGAAAAGTGGAGTGAATAGTGATGAATAGTGGATCATGACAATAATTGATAGTCTCGGGTTCTTGGAATGAATAGTGAAGAATAGTGGATCAGGACAATAATTGATGGGAACGAACCGCACCGAAAAGGTACAGTGGTTTGGGATAGTTGGTGAGCACTATAGCACATGTACAACTGCATTTGTGACCTTTTTAGGATAGTGCTCTCAATGGTCACAAAGGGTTGACAGGGTTACTGATGCTTCACATGCTTTGACTATTGGAGATTGGTACTTCACTTGCTGCGATTGCTGGAGGTTCTGTTTGTTGTTGGCGGACCGCCAATGTTGTCTTTAGATCCCAATTAGTTTGAGAACATTAGTTAGCGGGCTTCTTAATTATCCACCAGGTTTTTAGGAAACGATGGTAAGTGTGAGACCGTTGGTAAGCGTAAGACTAGCAGTGAGGTAAGACCGTAGTGTTCCCGGCTGTAGACCCATCGTTACCCTAAAAAAGCAATGGAAGTAATAATTAAGAAATTAGCTAAGGTTTAGAAACCAATTAAGATATAAAGTTTGGAAACCAATGAATCTCAAGACCAAGACTTTTACTCAGAAGAAACCATTAATATGTTGACTAAATTAGTATCAAAAGCAGAGATAGACATAACAAATATGAAAATTCCAATAGTCGACTATAAACTGATATACAAAATAGGAAGTTTTGAACTTTTTAAGAATATAGAATCAAAACTGGAGAACATACCCTACCAATCAAACTAGAAAATGGCCAAGCCAATATTAAGCTCTTTAAAACCAAAGATATTTAGTCATCGAACAAAAGGTACAAATACATACATATAGCAGCTATTCAAGTTGCTATAATCCCAAATCATACAGTAGGTATGAATAAACGCATATTCATCACATTAAAAGATGGTCGCTTCAATGAAGCAAAAGACACAGTTCTCTGTATTATCAGCACCAATGTAAATTGGGGACCTATCAACTTTGAAAACTACCCCAACCTAAGTTCAGAAATAGACAAGGCTATCAAAGACTCCTTAGTCATAGATATTAAAACATCAAGATACGACAACATAAAACTAGGATATAATCCTCTCAGTATCATATACAAAATAATTTATAAACTAATGACGACTAGAACTAATGCAAAAGGAATAAGGAAAACTCCAAAAGGGAAAACCCTATTCTTAGCAACAAATGAAAAACATCAATCAATAGTACCCCAGATGTGCAACTGGGAAGAAGTAGAAATCAAAGATAACTGGATCTTAGAAAAATACAGTCCCCTAGAAGGTCAGTCGGAGAAAAAGGACAGTTAATGAAATAACACAAGATGATAAAGAAAATGTTAGTTATAATTTTAGAAGATCATATAGCATGAGAAATCCTAGAACTGAGGAAGGCAGTACAAGAAACCTAAAACTCAAGGGAGTTGACATAGAACCTAGCATCCCAAGCCTTATGAAGACGCAAACTATTCGCCAACCTATTCTCAGATGGTAGATGAAACCCAAAACAATTAAATATGATTTCTAAAAAAATTGAAATCAATAAGGAAAACATTAGAAAATCTTTAGAGCAAAATAATAAAGAAAAGGTTGACTGGTTATGGAAGAAAACCAGTCCAGAAGAAAGGAAAGATCTGAAGCAAGAATACTATGATTACATGAACAAACAAAAGTTAGAAATGCCCTATTTTACATGGCTTGAACATGCATGTAATAAAAGAAAAATCATAGATAAATACCCCTTCAAATCTTTAGGAGTAATTTGAAAAACTACAGAAAATAAAGAAATAAACTCAGAACACATTCCTTTAGATGAATGCCTGATTAATTATAGAAATCAAGTAATAGTTGCCTCCCCATTTAAAATCATTAAATCAGATAATGAAAGCTATCCAGCCACTAACAAAAAATCGGGAAAATAGCCCAACAGAATAACTATAGTAACCAAGCTTTACATACTATGTCAGAACAGTTAGATAGGATAGAGAAAGCCCTTGGACAAGAAACTAAGAATTCAAAATTATCAAAGAAGTAAAATACAGAAACCTCTTTTCCAAATAGATAGCAGTTGGGAAAAAGAGTTTAAAAGCAAGGAATACAGAATCATAGACCAACTGATAGACAAACTTAAGGGAATTAGATTAAACATGATTTCATCTCAAGAATCTAAAAATTAATAAAATAAAATACGAAGGACAAACATACTACCATACACAAAAAAGTTATTATCCTAGACCAACTCCACCTGACATCCAATTCAAAGAAAGAAAAAATTTTAGAAGAGAAGCCTATCAGAGTGAAGCCGTCTACGAATGGAACCTAGACGGTATGTCAGAAAGAGAGATTTGGAATCTCCTATTAGAAATGATTATGGCCACAGGAGCCCTTAGATATGCAAATTCATCTGAAGATAACACCATTAAAGTCCTAGTCCAAGGATTTACTGAACAGTTAGAAGGATGGTGGAATAGATACCTTAAACCTGAACAAAGAGAAAAAATAAGAACTAGCACAAAAATTATAGTTAAACCAGACTCTTTCGAAACAACAGAGGAACCCAATGGAGTAGAAACCCTGGCCCACGCAATATACAGACACTTTGTGGGATCAAGAGACACAAAACTAGAAAACAATAAGATGTTACTGATGAAACTTAGATGTCCTAAAATGCAAGATTTTAGATGGTATAGAGACACATTTTATGTAGAGTCTTAGAAAGAGAAGACTGTAGGTCTACGGAATTGGATACAGAATGAAAACGGTGAAAACGGGATGAAAATTCCATAGAAGAACAGAGTGCGATGAACAGTAAAAATGAACAGTAATGAATAGTAATGAACAGTACTAGTTTATGAGAAGGCGCTGAGTGCGATGAATAGTAAAAATGAACAGTAATGAATAGTAAAAGTGAATAGTCACTTCTTAGGAAAAGTTGCGATTCTTTATATAAGACTGATAATTTTACAAAGCTGATTTCAAAATACGTCTAAAAACTTGATAATTTACATAATCATAATTCTTCTTACATATGTTTACAGTCTGTTAGGGATTACTCTGAGATCAAGCTGGTCCTCTTTTGGATAAACACTGTCATCTCTGGATACTCTGAGGTCGTACATTGGATCTTCATTCATTATCCAAACTAGGACATGGGTTGTTAGATCTAGGAGTTCTCCAAAGAGTGGGCATAGTCAGGGTATAGTTCATACTGGGAAATTATGAAGTCTGTGAGGTCTCTGAGTTCTAAGGTAAGGTTTTGAAAGAAAGGAGTACTCATGCGGAGTGATGGTTGGTATGGCTGAAATGAGAGGAGAGTGATTTTGGCTCGGAAATGGTGATGGAAGAGGTCGATGTTTTGAAGGCTGTGGAGTGGTTAAGTGTATGAGTGTGAATGACTTGGATGAGGGTGCGGATGCCTGGATGGGAGGAGTTCTTCCCTTTTTATAGTCGAGGGAAGGGTGCTGGCAAAATGGAGTTGGGTGGCTTTAAAGGACAGTGATTTGAGGTGAACAATGCTTTCCGGACAGTAATGGAGGTCTGGTGGCCTGGCAAGGGCAATAATTGAGGGTCACGGGTTTAGTGAATAGTGATGAATAGTGATTGAAAAGTGAGTGAATAGTGATGAATAGTGGATCAGGACAATAATTGATAGTTCTTGGAATGAATAGTGATGAATAGTGGATCAGGACAATAATTGATGGGAACAAACCGCACCGAAAAGGTACAGTGGTTTGGGATAGTTGGTGAGCACTACAGCACATGTACAACTGCATTTGTGACCTTTTCAGGACAGTGCTCTCAATGGTCACAAAGGGTCTGACAGGGTTACTAATGCTTCACATGCTCTGACTATTGGAGATTGGTACTTCACTTGCTGCAATTGCTGGAGCTTTGTTTGTTGTGCTGGCGGACCGCCAATGTTGTTGGACTGGGCTGTTATGCTGAACTTGGGCTGCCACTGGGATCGGCAGGCTGAGTCTGGATGATTTGGGCTGCCACTGTGGTTGGCAGGCTGGACTGAATGAACTGGGTTGTGTATAGCCTATCTGGAAGGCTGCAGGCTGTGCAAAGCCTATATGGAAGGCCTTGTTATCCTCCTTATGATGATTATATGATGTCATAATCCTATAAGGGTCTTGTGCAAACTGCATTGCGCTGGATCTGACTAGGACGAGCCGATGTCTTCCTCGTTGTCGGAGTCTCCCAGTTGGGATAGTTCTTCCAATAATTTTTTCTTTAATTCTCTTTTATTAGGAGGTTTACCCATTACTGGAGAGGCTGGACTGAGGTTTACCTGTTACTGGAGAGGCTGGACTTCTTTCTGGTTTTGAAATTTTTGGAGATTATCATAAGTAATTAACCATAACCATATTACTTATTAATAATCTGTCTCCTGATTGAAAGTTTTTCCATCATTTGATCCTGAACCTTCGTTCCAAGATGGGTGGATACTGATGGTCTAAAGTCTTGCTAATGGCAAAGTCCCATCCTAGGATCCATGGGACTTGGAATTCGACCGAGAATATGATGGATTTGTTTCCATAGGTGGCTGTCTTGAGGTTGTCTTGGAAATAGTCCCATGATTTTTGGATTTCTTCTGCAAGATTTCTCTGGTTAATCCAAAATAGATCCACCAGTTGTGGACAAATTTGGGATTTTCTTGTTGAATTTCTGGCAAAGCTGAAAAACCAACTGTGATTTGTAGGCTTAAGGTAGAAAGCCTTAAACCAAGTTTCTTGGTAGTCAAAATAGTTATATTGAGGAGGTGAATATGTTTGAGAAAATGTTTTGGCTTGATATGGGTTTCCCCATTCTTCTTTGGTGATGAATTTTAGGATTTTGCATTTGGAATAAGCTACTGCCTCTGAATTGGGTTCTGGAGTATGAGTTATTTCTACAAAATCTGAATCTACCAGAATAAACTCATAATATTCTTAGGATTTTAAGGGTACTTGGTATCCTTCAGGTAAATGGTATT
The DNA here is from genome assembly GCA_900491605.1 of Calamus simplicifolius. Classification (NCBI taxonomy): domain Eukaryota; kingdom Viridiplantae; phylum Streptophyta; class Magnoliopsida; order Arecales; family Arecaceae; genus Calamus; species Calamus simplicifolius. The sequence continues at coordinate 611,834 of UESW01004330.1, forward strand.
GGATAATCTTTTCATTTACTGAGAGGAATATTCTGGATAGTTTGGGAGTCTACTGGTCACTTAGTTCATCTTTTTCCAGGAGTTTTACTATCAAGGAACAATTTTTGGAAATGTATGGATTGACTGGAGGTTGTCTGGATGGACTGGGTCTGGTCATACCAGGACTGGATGGACTGGGCCGGCTGGGTCCGGTCTATTTTGGAATAGTGTTTGGGCTAGGTGGTGACCATTTTTGGGTGGCCTGGGAGTAACTCTGGAAAGATGAGGCAAGGGCTGAATATTGGTTTTTAATAGGAGAATAGTTCTAAGTGGTACCAGGGTCATGAACTTGGCATATGAGGCTTTGGTTCTGGGTTTTTCTGATTTTGTTCTGTAAGGAATTCTCTGGTTAGGAAATCCGGTAAACTATTTTCTGACCCTTTTACAAATTTATTTCAAAATCAAATACCAATAAAATTGCTTGCCATCGGGCAAAAATCTGTTTGGAAACAAGGTTTTCAACATCTTTTTCTAAAATATCTTTTGCTGATTTGCAATTTATTCTGAAAAGAATCTTTTGAAATATAAATCTTCTTGAAACTTTTGAATGCAAGAAACGATCGATAAAATTTCCTTAGCTGAAAAGTTTTCTTGAAGGTATAAATCCTTTTAAATGCATAAAACTTCCTTTTGCAATGCTTTTCTTAATATGGGCTTCTTGATGTCTTCAGACTAAGGTTTCTATACGAATCTAAAGGTGACTGGTTTTCCTGAAACCTGAGTTGTTATTCCATTTTTATCAATCTTCATCTAATAGAGGAGTGATAAAAAGGGCATCCCTTCGATGGTTATATGGACATTTTTGGCAACGAGGAAGGTGGTCTTAAGCCATTGGTCATTTTGATAGACATACACATCTGGATATTTGTATTCTACTTGAAATTCTCATTGCTCACTGAATATAGTATTCTTGTAGGGTCTTCTCATAATCTCTAGGAAAAATTCCTTCTGGTACACAGTTTATATCTGACCCTGAGTCGACTAGGGCAGATTGTCTTGGTTTCATCCCTGATCCTAAGGGTAATCTTGATATACCATCTTGTGGTTCGATTGAGATTTTGTCTATGTAATTTTCTGACTCTTTCTCTTGAATGTTCCTCTTTTGCTTATCCATACTTTTTAATCTTTTTATTTTGGACTGGAGTATCTCGTTATTTTGTTTTAGCTTCTTGATTTCCCTATTGAGTTGTCGAATTAAGTCTGTTTTTTCTTTCCATTTTTTCTCTTTAATATTTCTGGTGGACTTATACTTTTCTTTTTAGGTCTCTCTATATGTTTTTTTTCTAGATTTTGGGTTAAGTGTTTCCTTGATGAGATCGATGAGTAAGGTTTTGTTTTCAATCATGTTAATCTCGATTTTATCTTTAGGATTTAAGAGCTGTTGTTCCTTATATTCTAAGGACTGTGTTTTTTGAATGCTAAGATCTTTTAACACGTTGACTATTTCAGTCTTAGCAGGATTTACAAATCTGAAGGTGATTCGGCTTCGAAAGACATACGTTGAGATTCCTTCTTCATCTACTTCCATATGATAAAGAAGGGTCAAGAATGGTGTTCCTAGGATAATAGTCTGAACGTCCTTGGTTACTATGAATGTTGTCTTGAAGCGGATACTGTCTTGGAAAATATGTACGTTTGATATTTTGTATTTGATCCTAAGACTTGCATTATTTGTAGTATAAAGGTTTTCAGATGTTTCTTCATAGTATTTTCTAGAGAATAGTCCCTCTGGGATACAGTTCATGCGGCTCCTGAGTCTACTAGGGCATATGTATCTCTAGTTTCATCTTGGACTACTAGTCTAACTCTGATATGCCATTTTTGAATCTTTACTGTAGTAATTTTCTATTTTGACTTGTTTAACTTCCTTTTGAAGTTGATGGATTGGGTCTGTTTTAAGCTTTTCCTCTTGATCTTTCTGCTTGATTATTTTGGTAAGCTTAAAACTTCTCTCTTTGGTTTAGGCTGTAATTCCTTTTAATTTCTTCTATGTATTCCTTTCTTAATTTTAAGAGCGGAATTAGATACGGAATGAAAACGGAAAGAAAATTCCATAAAAAGTGCAGAATAGTAAAAATGAACAGTAATAATAGTAACTATGAACAGTACTATAGGAGGTCTAATATTGCGGCTATGAACAGTAATGAACAGTATTGAATAGTAGTATTCTAGAAAAGTCGAAACTTTTTATAAAAACTGAGGTTTTACTGATAATAAGACTGAGAGCTTACATTAAGCTTATATAAAACTGATTACAAAGTACTGTTGAAAGCATTACATAAAAACTGATAAAAACTTACATAAAGCCAATAATTTACATAAAAGCTGGTAAAATATTTTTACATGAAAATGGCTTTGAGATATGATTACAGTCTTCCTTGGATCAGTCTGAGGTCAAAGTATTGGCTTTCATATTATTCAATGGCCATGATAGTCCAGGTAATACTGTCTATGAATTTTTGGAAGATTAGTAATAGGCCTGGGTTTGCTTTAAGCTGGGAATCTATAAAGTCCAATGCATCTATGCATTCTTTGAGGAGGTTTTGTAAGGAAGGGTTCATGGCTGTCAGGATTTATGGTTTTAGGCTGAGAGTATAGTTGGTTCCTTCTTCAAGGTAGGCTGAGGTCATCTACAAGGTTCAGACTGGGAAGTGGTTCATAGTCTTCAAGGTAGAAGATGGTATGGGTTACTAGGTCCATGAGTTCTCCGAAGAGTGGATATAGTTCAGAGTATTCTGGTATGGATAGTCTTCAAGATTTATGAGGTTTATGAAGTTTCTGAGTTCTTGGTAAAGGTTAGAAATGTTGGGATCCATGGTTGAGAGTAAAGTGGTTAAGGTATGAGTGTGGATGGCTTGGAAGAGGATGCGGATGGATATGGAACGAGGCCATGGAAGGAGGAGCGGATGTGAGGCGATGTATGGAGGAGCGGATGGATCCTCCTTTTATAGCCAAGGGAAGGCTATTAATGTCAATGGAAATGCGTAGTTTTGGAAGGACAATAAATGTGGTTCACGGGCTTAGTAAACAGTAATGGCCACCTACTCCATGGCCATTACTTGGCCACTTACCCAACCACCTTGGCCACTTACTCCACATCCCATCCTTCTACCCAAGCACATCCCATCCTTCTTCCATAAAATCCAAGAACTTAGCCATTCGGATCCCAGGCCTTAGAAATGGTATCAGAGCCATGTTTGGCTAATTTCTTGCCCCAAGAACAACCTTGTTCATGTTCATCCAGTCCGTTGTCTGAGCCGACTTCGGCTACTTTGTAAAGGCCAACTTGGGCCAACTCTTTGTAAACTTCAGTTGTAAGTTCCTTCAGTAATCCAGTACCAGTTTCTGTGCATATTTAAAATATCAACTTTACTTTAAGTCACTTTAATCAGTTTTGTTTATGTGCAAAAATTTTCTTTTCCAGGGGAGAAGAGTGTGAGCATGAGTATGCTTTTGCTTTTTAATGCTTTTTGCTTTTGCTTTTTAAAGTGCTTTTAAATATGACAGTCGGTTTCAATTCATCAGCTTTTTCCTTAAGCCTAAGGCATCACACCTCCTGAGCGGATATGTGCAAACATATCTATGACCCATGGAAATAATGAGCCCAAGGCCGGACGTGATTCTATAGGCCTAAGCATGTTGCTTTTATTTCCTACAAATATATTCAGTTACTCTTCAGCTGCTTTATGACAGTCGCTTTACCGTTTGATTTTTGCACAAACACCATTCCTTCACATGAAGGACAGTAAGATAGAAACTTATTAGTCAAATGTTAGCACCAGTTCTAGTATTACCCTCTGAGTAAAGGGACAAGGGGGTTAGAAGACATAGTTTCTTAACTTTTAGACACATTAAGTAGAAGAACATTAGTTAAGCGGGCCTCTTAATTATCCACCAGGTTCTTAGGAGATGATGGTAGACGTGAGACCGTTGGTAAGCATAAGGCCGTTAGTAAGCGTAAAGCTGGCAGTAAGGATTGTAAGACCAGCAGTGTTCCCGGCAGTGTTAACCCATCATCAACCCTTAAAAAGCAATGGAAAAATAATTAAGAGATTAACTAAGGTTCGGAAACTTAATTTGTTAAAAAGTTAGAAAGCTATGAATCATGATACCCCAACTCAAAGCAAATTAAAATCATGAACCAATGGAAAGAATGATTAAAAAATTAAGTAAGCCCCAAAAAGAAAATATAAATATATTAACACAATCATCATCTAGAATTCAAGCAGATCTGACCAACAATAAAATGCCAAAAATCAAGTATAATCAGATTTATAAGACAGGAACATTGGATCTCCTAGAAGATTATAGGATTAAGTCTGCAGAAAATAGCATGTCCATAAAACTAGAAGATGGTCAGACCAGTGTCAGGCTTTTCCAAGATGAAGATCTCTATTCCATCGACATCAAGTATAAATACATCCATATCGCAGCCATTCAAGTTGGTATCATTCCAAACCATAGATTAGGTCTAGACAAACCAATCTTCATTGCCCTTAAAGACGGAAGACTCAACGAGGCAAAAGATGTAGCGCTTAGTGTTATTAGCACTAATGCCCATTGGGGCCCGATCTATTTTGAAAACTACCCAGACCTTTGCTCAGAAATTGACGGAGCCATTCAAAATTCCTTAGTCATAGACATCAAGGCTTCAGGATATGAAAACATAGACCCAGAGTTTACCCTTCTCAGCATAGTCTATAGGATCGTTTACAAATTAATGACAACCTTATACTATGAAAATGACTACTCTCCAACTCACTCCAGATGAGGGATGAAATTCCCAACCAACTAAATATGATCTCATTAGGGTATGAAGTAAATAAAGAAAAAATCAGGACAAACTTCCTATCAGAAAAAAACAAAGACAATGTCAAATGGCTTTGGGAAGCCATAAATGCGGAAGAACGAAAAACTCTAAAAGAAGAATATTATAGTTGTATGAACGACTTAAGATTAGAAATCCCCTACTTTGCATGGCTCAAGGTAGCTTGTAAAAATAAGAAGATCAGAGATAAATACTTAGCATGGCTTAAGGCCAAGGAAACCAAAGATCAACACTCTGCCAAATCATTAGGAGTAATTTGAAAAACTACAGACAATAAAGAAATTAACTTGGAACATATCCCATTAGAAGAATGCCAGATCCACTATAAAAACCAGACTTTAATAGCCTCCCCATTTAAGCAACTAAAACCAGAACAAGAACAAGTGGACACCACCAGTGAACTCAGAAAGATAATCCAACAAAATAATTACAGCAATCAACTCCTATATACCATGTCAAAACAGCTAGATAGGATAGAAAAAATGTTACCAAGGAGGTCGAAGGCTCCAAAGTAATTCAAGAGATAAAAATGCAGAAACCCATTTTAGAAATAGACAATAGTTGGACAACAGGCTTTAGAACCCAAGAAGATAAGATTGTAGACCAACTGACAAACAGACTTAGGGGGATAAGACTAGGCATGATCTCAGCTCAGAACCAACTCAACAAAATCAAAACTAAAGAACAAACATATTACAGAACACAAAAGGACTATTATCCTAGACCAACACCCCCAGACATCCAATTTGAGGAAAGAAAAAACTTTAATAGAGAAATCTACTATGGTGATGGAATATACGAATGGAATATAGATGAAAAATCCGAACGAGAAATTTAGAACCTCTTGAGAGAAATGACTATGACCGCAGGGGCCCAAAGAGCAAACAAAATCCCAGAGAAAAATAATGTAAAAATCTTAATACAAGGTTTTACTGGAATGTTAGAAGGATGGTGGAGCAGATACCTTACACATGAAGACAGAAACAATATATTAAATAGTAGAAAAATTCTAGTAAAGCCAAACTCTTCATAAATTACAGAAGAATCAAATGCAATAGAAACATTGATCCATGCCATCTACAGGCATTTCGTAGGGTCAAGAGACCGCAAGCAAGAAAGTAAAAATGCTTTTAATGAAGCTCAAATGTTCCAAAATGCAAGACTTCAGATGGTACAAAGATACATTCCTTTGTAGAGTACTAGAAAGAGAAGACTGTAATTCTCCCTTCTAGAAAGAAAAGTTTATCTCAGGATTACCTAGACTTTTCTTAGAAAAGGTAAACGAGGCATTAATAAAAGAATGTGGAGGTAATATTATATGGGAGATGGTTACCTATGGAGATATTAGTAATATCATCCAACGGACTGCTTTAAAGACTTGTACAGAAATGAGGCTCCAGACTAAATTAAAAAGAGAAGAAGAAACTACAAGGAAAGAATTAGGAGGCTTTTGCAAACAATACGGTTATGAAGTCCTAACTCCACCATCAAAAAAGAAACAAAGGCCAATAGAAAATCATATACCCCAAAACCTATAAATCTTGGTTCAATAGACAAAATGAGTACCCACAATGGGAAAGAAGGAAACTAAGCAAAAAGAAACCTAGGAAGCCTCCCATATGGAATAAAGAAAAAAGAGAATCCAGACCAAAACAAGAAGATGTTCTAATATGTTTTGGTTGTGAAAGAAAAGGACACTACAAGAGAAACTGTAGAATATCTCAGATAAACAAAAGAAGAAATAGTAAAGATTATGATCTCGAACAATGAAGATAACTATTCCTCTAAAGAAAAAGAAAATACTTCATAAGAACAGATCCAACTGATTGAAGAAAATGAAAATAGTTCTTCAGAAACAGAAAAATCATCCTCATCTTACTCAGAAGGAGTAAATCTATGCGGATGCATGGAAAAACTCAAAATTAATATAATTAGAATGAGATTTTCTCTTTGATCTAGTAGAAGAAATAGATGACCCAGGATTAAGAAGAAAATGTATAGAGAAACTTAAAGACGAATTTCAACCCGCCCTAAAAAAAGAATTCTCAGTCTTCCAGAGATAATTAAGAAAAAAGAACAAGAAGACAAACTAAAATCAGACCCAATCTATCGGCTTAACCAGGAAATTGAATAGACAAAACAAAATATCAGAATGCTTCAGTCACGAATAGAAGAATTAGAAAAAATAGACAAGGAGAAAGAAATACAGACAGACAGGGGGAAAGGAATACTTCAAGAAACAACGAAAGAAAACGACTACATAAATGAAATTTCCATTAAACCTCTTAGATGGTATATCAGGATTACCCTTAAGATCAAAGATGAAATCAAGACACTCTGCACCTTAGTTGACTCAGGATCAGATATAAATTGTATCCCAGAAAGGATTTTTTTTGAAGATTATGGAGAAGAAACCACAGAGAGAGTACATATGGCAAATAATGAAAACCTCCAGATTGAATACAAATACCCAGAGGTAAACATCTGCCAAGAGGATGTATGGTTTAAAACCCCCTTCTCGTCATTAGAAATGTCCAAATGACAGTAGTAGGAATGCCATTTTTAACACTATACCACAAGATAGATATTGATAAAAACGGTTTTGAATATTACTGATGAACAATAATGAATAGTAATGAACAGTAATGAACAGAAATTTCAGAAGGAAAATTGTGAGATTTATAAACGCTGAAGATTTGCAGAAAGCTTATATTAAGCTTATAAAACTGATTACAAAGCTGAAAGCTTTTACATAAAACTGATAAACTGAAAACTTACATGAAAACTAAATAGTGTTTTACTAAAGCTGATTTCTTACTTCTGTTTACAGACTGCTAGGGAATACTCTGAGGTCAAGCTATCAGTAAAACTCTTCTGTTTGGTCCAAAGACCAAGACCAATTTCAGAACGAAATAATAAATATGATGATCAGTCGCTTCTAGAATTCAAGAAAACCTGATCAATAATAAATTACCAAGGTTGAGTACAAGCAAATCTAAGATAGGAACCTTTGATCTCTCAGAAGATTATAGGATTAAGACAGCAGAACATAGTCTTCCCGTTACACTAGAAAATGGTCAGACAGCATTAGTCTTTTCAGGGATGAAGATCTCAAGTCTATTGACACCAAGTACGGGTACGTTCATATTACAGCCATCCAAGTAGGTATTATTCCAAACCATAGATTAGGATTAGACAAACCAATCTTCATTGCCTTAAAAGATGGAAGGTTCCATGAGGCAAAAGATGCAGCACTTAGTATCATCAGCACCAATGCCCATTGGGGGCCGATCTATTTTAAAAATTATCCAGACCTTAGCAAGGAATTGATAGATCCATCAAAAACCTCCTAATTATAGATATTAAGGCCTCAGGCTATGAAAATATAGATCCAGAATTTGAACCACTCAGCATAATTTATAGGATTGTTTATAAGCCAATGACAACCAGAATCAATGTTAAAGGGATAACTCCAATAGGACAAACGTTATTCATAGCAACAGATAAAAGACATCATTCAATGACACCTCAGATGTATAAATGGAATGAAGTTGAAATTAAGAATAACTGGACTCTAGAACAAGTTCAACCCCCTAGAAAATCAGTAACTAAAAATCAAGCAATCAATGAGATCAATCAAGATGATGAAGGGATGTAACATACACTTTCAGAAGATCCTATAGCCTTAGGACACCTAGGGCAGGACCCGGAGAAACTAGCAATGTCAGCACCATAAACTTAAAACTCAAGGGTGTAGACCTAGAACCCAACATCCCAAACCTATACTATGAAAATGACTACTCTCCAACTTATTCCCAGATGAGAGATGAAATACCTAACCAACTGAACATGATTTCAAAAAAAAAAATGAAATAGACAAAAATCAGATCAAGGTAGATTTCCTGTTAGATAAAAACAAAGATAATGTCAAATGGCTCTTTAAAACTATAAACACAGAAGAAAGAGAGACCCTTAAACAAGAGTATTATAGTTGTATGAATGAATTAAAACTAGAAATTCCTTACTTTGTATGGCTTAAGGTAGCATGCAAAACAAGAAGAAGAAAACCTAGGACTAGAACCAAAAGGAAAGACAATCAAGAAAATCACATAGATAAAATCTCAACAGAACCACTCAGATGGTATATCAAGATTACCCTCCAAATCGGAAAAGAAATAAAGACAATCTGTGCCTTAGTTGACACAGGGTCAGATGTAAACTGTATCCCAGAAGGAATCTTTTCCGAACCATATGGAGAAAAACCCACAGAAACACTTGTTGTCCCAGATAGCAACCCAAGAGGGGGGGGGGGGGGGGGGGTGAATTGGGTCTTTTTAAAAATTTAAACACTTTTGAAGTAAAACCCCCAACCTTAAAATAGATCACAGATATGCAATAGTTAAGACAGAGTATGCAAGGAGAAAATGAAGAGGAAGAGACAAGCACGACAAACACAAAAATTTTATAGTGGTTCGGTGTACCTACACCTACGTCCACTCCCAAGTACCTCTTGGGTCCACACTATAATCAACCTTGATTACAGCAGAGTTATTTTACAAGATCACAACTCAAACTTGTTGTTTTTTCGGGTGCACAACAAACCCAGCTGGTTTCCAAGGTTCACCAGCACAAAACCTTACACACAAGCAACTGCTTGCACAAGGCAAATTGCCTCAACTGATTCAATCACCTGATTGACTCAGTTCACAAGAAGTATAAGAATGTTTGATACAGTAATTGCTCCTTAAATGAGCAAATAAGACAAATTTACTAATCAAACAAAGAGATAGAAATAAAAGCTGATTTGCAGATTTCAATGGCTTGATTCTTCTCCTCTTCCTTGCTTTTGAATGGATCTTCCTTGAGTATTCTCTTGAAGCTCAGAAGAACTGTTGAAAAACAGGAACTAGGGCTTGCTCGTTTGCTTCTTCAAACTTGGAAATCTCCTCAAAATGAAAGTGTGAAGACTAGGGATTTCTCTCTTTTCTTTCAGAAATCAATACGATCTTTCCTTTGATTTTCTCTCTGATTTTCTCTGGATTTTTCTCTTCTTTTTCTTTCTATTTTTCTTGTTTTTCCCTCTTTTTCTCCCTTTAAACGGTCGTATCCATCATCCTTTTATAGATTCTTTAAAGAATAGATAAAAACTATCCGTTAGAATCAAAATGGAAGAAAAGTTAGGAACAAATAAGGTAATAGCCGTTGAGATTTAAAGTAAAAAGTAGGTTTAGAGACGTTCTGACACATCTGAGAGTCATTTCTGACAATCTGGAGTCGACTCTGACTTTTCTGGGGTCGACTCTAACTTGAAATCCCCAAATAGCCCGATTTGGAGTCTGCTCTAACTTTTCTGGAGTCGACACATTTTGCTTCTGGAGTCGACTCTAACTTTTCTGGGGTCGACTCTAATTTGAGACCCGAAAAACCATCTTTCTGTTTTTCTGTTGGAGTCGACTCTACAAGTTCCAGTGTCGACTCTAGGCGTGCCATTTTCGGAGTCGACTCTTTGATTCTAGGTGTCGACTCTAATGTCTGCAATCTTACCTTGACATTAGAATTGAGCTCTAAACTTGATTTCTCTCGAGATTTTGATCATTTAAACAAGTTATAAACTGAAACATTTAATCAAAATCATTAGTAATTTCATGAGTTATACTCAAATAGTTTTGTTTATCATCAAAATTAATATTGGGTCAACAATCTCCCCCTTTTTGATGATGACAAAAACTTTGAGTATATGCATTAGAATTCATAAACATTGTAAACTTATCAAGACTTTAAATTTGTTCAATTTAAGGAATAAGCCATAGGTTCAAAATAAGTCAAAATTGAAACATAAACTGTATGCTCCCCCTGCATAAAATAACTCCTAATTCCCTCTTTCTTATGCATGATATCATTTTTTTCTTTCTCTTATGCATATACAGTCTTTCTTTTCTCCCCCTTTTTTTTTATCAACAAAAAGGTGAAAAACAATTGTATAAAGAATTTTAAGGTGATATTCAGATTTAGACACATTGAAGAAAAGAGTAAATATTCTAAAACTTTCATTCATTGCAACCATCATTGTATCAAACATTCAAACATTTTTTCATTACATTAAAACATTTCATTACATCAATTACTAAGATATAAAAGAGTAAACATCCTAAGTACAAGCTATCAACATAATATAGAAGCTAAGTTTGATTGGATATGAACATAAAAGCTGATTGGGATATGACTTGAGTTGGCTTGGATAGATATCAAAATAGAAAGTAGAAGGTCAATCAAGTATGTTTGTAGACAATTCTCTTCAGATGACCTATTAACTCCATAATTTCATCTTTCTGTGATTTCTTGAAGCCTTCAAGACAATCCTCAATCTGTGTAACAGCAAAATCTATATCTCTTCTTAATTGTCCAGTAGCATCAAGATAAGCTCTAGATCCATCTGCGATCCCTTCCAGCCTTTCAAGATCTTGTGAAGCTCAGATGATAGGGTATCCACAGATTTATCCAAAGTAGATGCAATCATGTCAAGTTTAGTAGAGAGCAATCTCATTTCATTCCTCATCTCAGAATCATGCTCAGTCAATAAGGCTCTGAGCTGATTAAGCTGCCTCTCTGAAAAACCTGATGACTCAGCCAACAAATCTGACGCCACCTGAGGGGTGAAGAAGTGCTCGGTCCAGCACCAGATGGTCCGCAACTGATGGTCCAGCAGTAGACGGTCCAGGGATATCCTCATCTCTGGCCTCTTCAATTCTGGCTTCTTGTCCTTTTCTTTGCCACTGGCCATTTACTTTTCTGAATCCCATTCTATGAATAGTGGAGATACTGTAGTAGTCAGTATATCTGAGATTCCTTTGCAGTTCATTCTCCATTATCTTTACACCATGGCTTCTGAATACAAGTGTAAGAACCATACCATATGGCAGTGTAGATCTTTTCTTTGTAGCTACCTCTGCCATATAACCAATCATCATTCCGGCCAAATTTACTGGTTGACCAATGATACAATCCATCAAAAGAACGTCTCGCTCCGAGACATACTCAAATCTTCCAATCTTAGGAAATAGGATTCTCCCATAAATATTATGAAGTAATCGAAGTTCCAGATTGAGTTGATTTGCCATTACCTCCTCAAAATCAGAAACTTCTCTCCCAAGCATCCTAGACAGGGCACCACCTCTGTCATCATGCTGACTGCCGTCAAACCAATGGTGGGCATCTCCAAAAGATTTCTAGCGACTCTGTAGTGATTACCACTTGGTTCACGGACAAAACTCACAAGACCTCCTTCCCTCTACATAAATCCTGTAGAATTCCTTCACGAGGCAGGGTAGGTCGGAACATCTAGTGAGCAAATCTTTTCCCAACCCATCTCTTTAATTTATCTCCCTATTAAAAACCTTCCGATTCAAATAGGTTAAAATATACCTTTCTTCTTGTAGTGATAACTTTCCAGCCAACAAGTCGATGCGGGAGGATGATGGAGAAGCTTCCGAGTGGAAGAAGAGGAAGACAAAGAATGGAAGAAGATTCCCTCTTGGTTCTTCGAACGGATCATCTCCCGTGGGAACGGCCGTGCCAAACACGGATCCTCACCTTTTGGGAGCCATTGGAGATCAATGAAGTTGGAATCAAGGATTTTGAAGAGTTTGGAGAAGTTTGGAAAGTTTTGGAAAGGGATTTGAAGTGGATTGAAAAAGCTAGGGTCATTTGAAGTGTCGACTCTGCCCTAATAAAGTGATGATTTTTCACTTAGAGTCGACTCCCGCAAAGTGAGGTGTGGTTCCGAACAAAAAATTAGTCAGCGCTCGAATTAGAGTCGGTTCTGCAGAAGCCGAGTCGGCTCTAATGAGCAGACAAAAACTCTAAAGAAAAGGTGTCGACTCCAAAATTGAAGGTCGACTCCACAATAGTTTCAGTGAAAGAAAAAGAGTTTCAAGGATCTGAAACTAATTAAATTCATCATCAAAATCTAGATAAATTTTCTTAATAATTGGGGAATCAATGAATCAAATTTCTAGATAAGTTTCCTTATAAGGTGTAGAAGATTTTCAAGAATTCTACCGAAACTTAGATAGTTGACCTTGAGAATTTTAGGAAATCAATCAAAAGGATCACAAATTCCTAATTCTCCTCTAAGATAACAAAATCTCTCCTCACTTAAAGGTTTGGTAAAAATATCAGCCAATTGATCATTAGTGTTCACATAATCAAGATAAATATCATTATTAGCTACATATTCTCTAATAAAGTGATGTCTAATTTTATGTGTTTAGTTCTTGAATGTTGAATTGGATTCTTAGTTAGATTGATTGCACTAGTATTGTCACATCTAATAGGAATTTTATCAAGTGTAATGCCATAATCTTCAAGTTGTCGCTTAATCCAAAGGATTTGAGCACAGCAGCTTCCAGCCGCAACATACTCTGCCTCAGCAGTGGATAGTGCAACCAAATTTTGCTTCTTGCTAAACCAAGAGATTAAGTTACCTCCAAAAAATTGGCATGCACCACTTATACTTTTTCTATCTAATTTACATCCAGCATAATCAGAGTCAGAATAAGCAATCAAATTAAGTGTTGAGTCTCTAGAATACCATATTCCTACATTTTTAGTTCCATTTAGATATCTAAAGATTCTTTTAACAACAATAAAATGTGATTTTTAGGTTCAGATTGATATCTTGCACATAAACAAACATCAAACATGATATCAGGTCTACTTGCAGTTAAGTAAAGCAGAGATCCGATCATACCTCGGTAATGTTTTTGATCTATTTTCTTACCATCTTTATCTTTGTCCAGCTTGCATGAAGGGCTCATCGGTGTCAAGAGGTTTAGCAGATTCCATATCAAACTTCTTAAGTATTTCCTTCGTGTACTTTGCTTGGTTAATGAAAATTTCATCTTTCTCTTGTCTAATTTGAAGTCCAAGGAAGAAGTTAAGTTCTCCCATCATGCTCATCTCGAATTCTCCCTGCATTAACTTAGTGAATTCTTGGCAAAGATGATTGTTAGTAGCACCAAAGATAATATCATCAACATAAATCTGTACAACCAATAAATCCATTTCTTTTCTTTTAAAAACAAGGTTTTATCAACATTTCCTCTTGTAAATTCATTTTCAATCAAAAATTTACTTAATCTATCATACCAAGCTCTAGGTGCTTGTTTTAAACCATAAAGTGCTTTGTGTAATTTAAAAACATGGTTTGGAAATTCATGATCTTCAAAACCAGGAGGTTGTTCAACATAAACTTCCTCATTTATAAAACCATTTAAAAATGCACTTTTGACATCCATTTGAAATAAGTTGAAATTCATATGACATGCAAATGCAAGTAATAGTCTAATGGCTTCTAATCTAGCTACAGGAGCAAAAGTTTCATCAAAATCTATTCCTTCTTCCTGATTATATCCTTTTGCAACTAGTCTAGCTTTATTCCTAATGACTATGCCATTTTTGTCTAATTTATTTTTAAAAACCCATTTAGTTCCTATTATAGGGTGGTTTTTAGGTCTGTCTACCAGGGTCCATACCTTATTCCTAGTGAATTGGTTTAATTCTTCTTGCATAGCTAACATCCAATTGCTATCTTTTTCAGCTTCTTCTATGGTTTCAGGTTCTATTTGAGATACAAACACAAGATGATTATTAATATTTCTCATGGATGATCTAGTTCTTACTCCTTGAGATGGATCACCTATGATCAAATCCTTTGGATGATCATGAGCATATCTCCAATCTCTAGGCAGATCTATATCATTATGAGTAGTATCAATAACATCAGCCAAAGGTAAATCCTCTTCTTTAGTTTCTTGATCATGATCTGAAGATACATCCAATTTTTTAATACATCTTTCAAGTAAACTTGTATCTTCCTCATCGTCAATCTTTTCCGAACTTGATGCTAAAGATTCATCAAAAACTACATGAATTGATTCTTTTACAACTAGACTCTTTTTATTGAATACTCTATAAGCTTTACTAGAGGTTGAATATCCTAAGAAAATGCCTTTATCAGATTTAGCATCAAACTTTCCAAGATTATCTTTACCATTGTTATGGATGAAGCATCTACAACCAAATGCATGAAAGTAGCCTAAGTTGGGTTTTCTATCATGCCATAGTTCATAGGGTGTTTTCTTTAAGGATAGGTCTAATTAGGGCTCTATTTAGGATATAGCATGCTGTGTTAATAGCTTCCGCCCAAAAGTATTTAGGGAGTTTGCTTTCACATAGCATGGTACAGGCCATGTCTTCTAGAGTCCATTTTTCTTCTCTCAACTCCATTTTGCTGAGGTGTTCTAGGTGCAGAAAAATTATGATGTATGCCTTTTTTAAAATAGAAATTTTAAATAAGTGATTTTTAAATTCAGTTCCGTGATCACTTCTTAGAGACACTATGGTAGTATTTTTCTCATTTGTGACTTTCTTAAAAATTTCAGAATATTGAGAAAGTCTCATCTTTATGAGCCAAAAACATTACCAAGTGAATCTAGAGTAATCATCTACTATTACAAGACCATACTTCTTTCCTCCTAGACGGGTGGTTCTAGTAGGTCCAAAGAGGTCCATGTGCATTAACTCTAGGGGCCTAGTAGTTAAAACAACATTCTTAGATTTGAAGGAACTTCTTGTTTGTTTACCAAATTGACATGCATCACAAATTCGATTATTTTCAAAATCTAAGCTAGGAATACCTTTAACTAAATCCATTTTCAGCAATTTTAAAATTAAGTGTGTGCTAGCATGACCTAGTCTACGATGCCATAGCCATCCAATCTCATTCATTTTAGCATTATCAGCAACTAAGCAATGATTACTTAAGGATAGGTTATTCAAATCAATTAAGTATACATTGCCATAATGTTTTCCAAAAAATAATGCTACTATCAATGGGATTAGTGACTGTGCAAATAGAAGCTTCAAAAGAAACTTTGAAACCTTTATCACACAGCTGGCTGATACTAATCAAGTTATGCTTTAATCCATTAACATATAATACATTATCAACATAGATAGATGGAGTAATTTGAATCTTACCAATGCCCATGATATGGCCTTGACCATTATCATCCAAAGTAACTACTCCACCTTTTTTCATCTCAAGGGTGATGAATTGATCTTTGTCACCCGTCATATGTCTTGAGCAACCACTATCAAGATACCATTTTCTTTTTAATCCGATGGCTGCAAGACATTCCTGCAAAATATTCATCTCTTAATTTTAGGTACCCAAGCTCTCTTGGGTCCTTCATGGTTAGAAGCAATGAATATTGTTCCTTTAGGAACCCAAATCATCTTTCTTTTATCATGTGGAGTTTTACATGTATAAGATTTATGTCCTTTGTTTCACATTTAAAACAAGTAATATTTGATGATTTTTCAGCATGTACAAATATATTTTTCAAAGATTTTTACTTTTTAAGTGGATTATATCCTAATTCAGCTTTATCAAAAACAACTTTTGATTATCCAAAATCATATTTAGTTTGATGGAGCTTAAGGTAAATTTGTCAACAATGGGTTTAAGCCTATCAACATCATTTTTAAATTTTCATTTTCTTTCTTTAGAAGTTCATTTTCTACAATATGCTTTTCATTTTCTAAGAATATATTTTGCATTTGATTTTTTAAATCTTTATTTTTTGAGCTCAGATTTGCATAATCATCAATTAATTCATAAAAAGCACTATGCAATTCTTCAAATGTAAAATCATCTAGAAAACTTGGACTCACCTCATCATTGTCCGCCATGAAGCAAAGATTGGCTATTTCTTTCTTTTCATCTTCTTCGGAACTTGAGCTTTCCGAATCACTCTAGGTAGCCATCATAGCCTTCTTTTTGAATCTCCGGGGGGCCTTTTTGAGTTGTGGACATTCAGATTTGAAATGTCCCGGTTTCTTGCATTCAAAGCAAATTATTTCCTTTTCTCTTCCTTGTCCTCATCTTTCCTAACAAAGGGCTTTTTCTTTTCAAATTTCTTCTTCTTCATGAATCTCTTGAATTTCCTTGTGATGAGTGCCATGTCCTCATCATCACTGTCATCTTCAGATTCATCAGATTCTTCCTTACATTCTGAAATTTTGAGAGCCATAGTCCTTTTCTTCTTTGACTCATCCTCATTAATATGTTGCTTGACTTGAAGCTCATGAGTCATCAAGGATCCCAAAATTCTTCTAGAGGTAAAGTGCTCAGATCTTTTTCCTCTTGTATTGCAGTGACTTTAGCTTCCCATGTCCTAGGCAAAGAACGCAACACCTTTTTTACAAGATCAAAGTTATCATAAGATTTACCAAGACTTTTTAAACCATTAACAATGTATGTAAATCTTGTAAACATATCAGAAATAGATTCACATGCATCCATTTTGAACAATTCATATTTATGAACAAGCATGTTAATCTTGGATTCCTTTACCTGATTGGTTCCCTCATGGGTAACCTCTAATTTATCCCAAATTTCTTTAGCAGACATGCAAACAGATATACGATTAAATTCATTTAAATCTAAAGAACAGTACAAAACATTCATAGCCTTGGCATTTAGTTGTGCCAATTTCTTATCATGTTCATCCCATTCCGTTTCCGGTTTAGGAATTTCATGTCATTAAGTTTTGTAGTGGGTGTATGAGGTCCATTGACTATAATACTCCATAGATCATAGTCAAGTGCTTGAATGAAGATTTTCATTCTAGTTTTCCAATAAGAATAATTTGAACCATTAAATAGAGGAGACGATTCGTAGATTGTCCTTCAGAAAAGGTTGAGCCAACTTGAGCTGCCATTTGGATCTTTAACTCTTGATTGTTAGATCAAGGAGGAGTGAGTACTAGCTCTGATACCAATTATTGTCCCAGATAGCAACCCAAGAGGGGGGGGGGGGGGTGAATTGGGTCTTTTAAAAATTTAAAACTTTTGAAGTAAAACCCCCAACCTTAAAATAGATCACAGATATGCAATAGTTAAGACAGAGTATGCAAGGAGAAAATGAAGAGGAAGAGACAAAGAGACAAGCACGGCAAACACAAAAATTTTATAGTGGTTCGGTATACCTACACCTACATCCACTCCAAGTACCTCTTGGGTCCACACTATAATTAACCTTGATTACAGCAGAGTTGTTTTACAAGATCACAACTCAAACTTGTTGTTTTCCCGGGTGCACAACGAACCCAGCTGGTTTCCAAGGTTCACTAGCACAAAACCTTACACACAAGCAACTGCTTGCACAAGGCAAACTGCCTCAACTGATTCAATCACTTGATTGACTCAGTTCACAAGAAGTATAAGAATGTTTGATACAGTAATTGCTCCTTAAATGAGCAAATAAGATAAATTTACTAATCAAACAAAGAGATAGAAATAAAAGCCTGATTTGCAGATTTCAATGGCTTGATTCTTCTCCTCTTCCTTGCTTTTGAATGGATCTTCCTTGAGTATTCTCTTGAAGCTCAGAAGAACTGTTGAAAAATAGGAACTAGGGCTTGCTCGTTTGCTTCTTCAAACTTGGAAATCTCCTCAAAATGAAAGTGTGAAGACTAGGGATTTCTCTCTTTTCTTTCAGGAAATCAATACGATCTTTCCTTTGATTTTTCTCTCTGATTTTCTCTCGGATTTTTCTCTTCTTTTTCTTCTCTATTTTTCTTGTTTTTCCCTCTTTTTCTCCCTTTAAACGGTCATATCCATCATCCTTTTATAGATTCTTCCAATACTAAGAATAGATAAAAACTATCCGTTAGAATCAAAATGGAAGAAAAGTTAGGAACAAATAAAGTAATAGCCGTTGAGATTTAAAGTAAAAAGTAGGTTTAGAGATGTTCTGACACATCTGAGAGTTGTTTCTGACAATCTGGAGTCAACTCTAACTTTTCTGGGGTCGACTCTAACTTGAAATCCCCAAACAGCCTGATTTAGAGTCTGCTCTAACTTTTCTGGAGTCGACACATTTTGCTTCTAGAGTCGACTCTAACTTTTCTGGGGTTGACTCTAATTTGAGACCCGAAAAATCATCTTTCTGTTTTTCTGTTGGAGTCGACTCTACAGGTTCCAGGTGTCGACTCTAGGCTATGCTGTTTTTCGGAGTCGACTATGTGATTCTAGGTGTCGACTCTAATGTCTGCAATCTTACCTTGACATTAGAATTGAGCTCCAAACTTGATTTCTCTCGAGATTTTGATCATTTAAACAAGTTATAAACTGAAACATTTAATCAAAATCATTAGTAATTTCATGAGTTATACTCAAATAGTTTTGTTTATCATCAAAATTAATAATTGGGTCAACAACACTGTAGTTAGCAAACAACAAAAAACTCCAGATAGAATACAAATATCCAAAAGTATACATTTGTCAGGATAATGTTCAGCTGTTTAAAACCACCTTTGTCGTCAGTAAAAAGGTCAATTCTACCGTGCTAGGAATTCCATTTCTAACACTTCTCTACAAAATGAAGATAAATAAAAATGGGATAACAACCCAAGTCTCAGGAAAACAGATCATCTTTAGATTCCTATAAACAACCTTAGCCAGAAACATCAAAAGTCTCAGATTAGAAAAGTTCAGATGTGCATTCCAAAAGGAATTAAAAGAAAAAGTTTCTTACAGATTTACACGATGCTTTTTGACGAATGATTTTATCAGCATTTAAATGAGATTTTAAAAACTCTAACTGAAGAATTTCTTACAAGATCAAAATGTCAGACAAACCAAAAAATATGTCAGACAAGCCCAGGACTAAAGCTTCCTATGCTAAACCTATAGCACTTGTACCATTAACATCCATTACTCCTTTAAGAAACCAATATTCAGCCCTTGCTTCGTCCTCTCAAAGTTACTCTCAAGCCACCCAGAAATGGTCACCATCTGGCCCTAAGCCTATTCTAAGTCCAACAAGGCCCAGTCCATCTAACCCTACCACAGCTAGACACAGTCCTTCCAGACAAGCTCCAGTAAATCCTTACATCTCAAAACCCTGCTCCCTCATGGTCAAACTCCTAGAAGAAGATGAAATAGGCAGTGGACAGATCCGTAAATTATCTAGAATCTTTTCTTCAGCAAATGAAAAAATTGTTCAGTACCACTTATCCCAAGGCTACCAAGTTCCCTTAAAAACCCAAGAATACTATGAGTTTATTCTAGTAGATACAGACTCTGCTGAAATAACTCACACACCAGTACCCAACTCAGAGACAATAGCCTACTCTAAATGCAAAATCATAAAATTCATCACCAAGGAAGAATGGGGAAACCAATACCAAGCCAGAGTGTTCTCTCAAAATTTTCTCCTTCCTAGTATAACTACTTTGATTACCAAGAAGCATGGTTTAATGCCTTTTACCTTAAGCCCACAGACCATAGCTGGTTTTTCAGTTTCTACCAAAAGTTCAATAAGAAAATCCCAAGTTGGACCCATAATTGGTGGGTTTACTTTGGATTAACCAAAGACATATTACCAGAAAAAATCCAAGCCACATGGAACTACTTTCATGATAACCTCAAAACAGCATCTTACGAAAACAAAGCTATCATGTTCACAGTTGAATTCCAAGTCCCCTGGATTCTAGGATGGGACTTCGCCATCAGCAAAACACTTGACTACCAGTATCCACCAATTTTGGAAAGACGATTCAGAATCAAATGGTGGAAAAACTTCCAATCAGGAGAAAGGCTATTAATAAGTAATATCCACCTATGGCTTATTACTTATGATAACCTTAGACAATTTCCGAAGCTAGAAAAGAACTAGACCTCTCCATCTTCGAGCAAAACCCCCAGTAAAAAGGAATTAAAGAAAAAATTATTTGAAGAATTGTCCCAATTGGGAGACTCTGATAATGAAGAAGACATCGGATCATCACAACCAGATCCAGAAATGCAGTTTGCTCAAGGCCCTTATGAGGATTATGACATCGAATAATCATCATAAGGAGGACCAGACAAAAACAACAAGATGATAACATCAACAATAAATGCCAAACCCTGTGGCAATCCAGCACCTGCCAATCACAGTGGCAGTCCACAAGACATACAGCCCAGCTTGCTAGCCAGTTCATACAAATCAGCTGCCGAACCCAGTGGCAGCCCAGAAGCAACATCATCTGCAAACCACAATGGCAGTCCAGATCATCAGCTTGTTCAGCCCAGCTAGCCCATCAATTTGCTAGCCCAGCCAACAACCACAGTTCACTCATGTGAAACCACAAGTTCACACCCGTGAAGCCTCCAGAATATCAACCAAATTCAACAACATTGGCGATCCGCCAGCACAAAGCAATCATGCAACCAGCAATCATGTAGACCTCAACAGTCACAACATGTGAAGCTATAGACGAATCTTATCTTTAACAACCGCAGCATGTGAAAAACCCGGTTAGCCAAACCTCTTTTTGATAGCACTGTCCTAAAAAAGGTCAAAAACGCAGCCGTACATGTGCTGTAGTGCTCGCCAACTGTCCTAATCCCATTCGGTGCGTACACCACGTAATCCCTCAATAATTTTCCTAAAACTATTATTCACCAGACACTGTTCACTATTCACCACTATTCACCAGAAGACCCGTGCCTCAATTATTGTCCTGAAAATACTGTTCAAGCCACTATTCCTCCACTTTCTTAAGCCTATAAAAACCCATGGCCATCTCCATTCCAAGTCATCACCCTCATTCCAAAAACATCGCCCATTACCAATTCCACCAAAAATCCAACCATGATTCACTCAACCATAAACACCTTACAGTCCACTCAAAATACCAAAAGATCACCCTCCTTCCTCAAAACCAGGCCACAATAACCTATCCTCAGCCTTACCACCTCCATAACACCATGTTTTCTCCCATTTCAGAAGACCTTCTTGCCTTCACCAACCCTACCCATGAACTCCTAGACATGATAAACTACATAAACTCCCAGAACACCTTAGACCTAGAACTTGAGCTTATCTTCCAAGAGTTCATAAGCCTTGTCATTAAAACCCTCCTATATCACTCTGAGAAAATAGAACACCAGATTGACCATCTTATCACTCAGACCATCCTAGACCAAACAGAAGAGTTTTACCGACAGCTTGACCTCAGAGTATTCCCTAGCAGTCTGTAAATAGAAGTAAGAAATCAGCTTTATGTAAAAACACTATTTCAGTTTTCATGTAAGTTTTTAGTTTATTAGTTTTATGTAAAAGCTTTCAGCTTTGTAATCAGTTTTATAAGCTTAATATAAGCTTTCAGCAAATCTTCAGCGTTTATAAATCTCACAGCTTTTTCTTCTAAAATTTCACTGTTCATTACTATTCATTACTGTTCATCAGTATTATTCACAGCCGCAATGTTAGACTTCTCATGAAGTACTATTCAGCACTGTTCATTTTTACTATTCATCGCACTCTGTTTTGGAATTGCCTAACAGTAATGAACAGTACTAAATAGTAGTATTCTGAAAAAGTCAAAACTTTTTATAAAAGCTAAGGTTTTACTAATAATAAGACTGAGAGTTTACATTAAGCTTATATAAACTGATTAAAAAGTACTGTTGAAAGCGTTACATAAAAACTGCTAAAAACTTACATAAAGCCAATAATTACATAACTGGTAAAAGATTTTTACATGAAAATGGATTCTGAGATATGATTACAGTCTTCCTTGGATCAGTCTGAGGTCGAAGTATTGGCTTTCATGTTCTTCGATGGCCGTGATAGTCCAGGTAATACTATCTATGAATTTTTGGAAGATTGGTAGTAGGCCTGGGTTTGCTTTAAGCTGGGAATCTATAAAGTCCATTGCATCTATGCATTCTCTGAGGAGGTTTTGTAAGGAAGGGTTCATGGCTCACTACAAGAAAATATTGAAATAGTGATGCAAATTTAGCGACGCATCATTGCGTTGCTAAATTGCGACCACTTTGCGATGCCTCCATGATAACAAAACATTGCGACGCAATTAGCGACGCATTAGCGACTCAATAAACCAGAAAATCAAAAAAAATTAATTTTTTTATTTAGCGATGCAAATAATGCATCACATATTTTTAAATTAATTTTTTATAAAATATAAATATGGGAAAAAAATATTGCGATGCAACTTAGTGCGTCGCAATATTTTTAAAAAAATCAAATATGTTAAATAGCGATGCATTAGCGATGCAATAAACCAGAAAATTAGAAAAATTATTTTTAATTTAGCGACGCACCAAATACATCGCAAATAATTTAAATAAAATTAATTTTATAAAATATAAATATGAGAAAAAAAATATTGCGATGCAACTCAGTGCGTCGCAATGTTTTTTAAAAAATTAAATATGTTAAATAGCGACGCATTAGCGATGCAATAAACCAGAAAATTAGAAAAATATTTTTAATTTAGCGATGCACTAACTGCGTCGCAACTATTTTAAATAAAATAAATTTTTATAAAATATAATTATGAAAAAAAAATATTTCGACGCAACTCAGTGCGTCGCAATATTTTTTTAAAAATTAATTATGTTAAATAGCGATGCATTAGCGACGCAATAAACCAAAAAATTAGGAAAATTATGTTTTAATTTAGCAACGCACTTGTTGCGTCGCAATTATTTTAAATAAAATTAATTTTATATAATCTAATTATCAAATTAAAAAATTGTGACACAACCCTTTGTGTCATAATGTTTTTAAAAAAATTAATTATGTTAAATAACGATCGGTCCGAGATCAGTCGTGGCCGATCAGGATCAGGGCTTGGATCGATCGCAATCGTCGGATCGTCACCGATCGGACCGATCGCCGCGATTTGAGATCGATCGTGCCGATCGGGATAAGAGCTTGGATCGATCGCAACCGTCAGATCTTCAGCGATCTCGGACCGATCGCAATGGTCCGGGATCGATCGTGGCCAATCGGGATCACGGCTTGGATCGATGGCAACCATCGGATCGTCGCCGATCAGTCCAATCACCATGGTCCGAGATCGGTCGTGGACGATTGGGATCATGGCTTGGATCGATCGCAACCGTCGGATCGTCGCCGATCAGAATGATCGCCACGGTCCGAGATCGGTCGTGGCCGATTGGGATCATGGCTTCGATCGATCGCAACCGTCGGATCGTCGGCGATCGGACCGATCACCACAGTTCGAGATCGGTCGTGGCCGATTGGGATCAGGGCTTGGATCGATCGCAACCGTCGGATTGTCGCCGATCAGATTGATCGCCACGGTCCAAGATCGGTCGTGGCCGATCGGGATCACGGCTTGGATCGATCATAACCATCGAATCATCAGTGATCGGACCGATCACCACGGTCTGAGATTGATCGTGGCCGATCAGGATCAGGACTTGGATCGATCGCAACTGTGGATCGTTAGTGATCTCGGACCGATTGCAACAGTCCGAGATCGATCATGGCTGATCGGGATCACAGCTTGGATGGATCGCAACCGTAAGATCATTGCCGATCGGATCGATCGCGATGGTCTGAGATCGTTCATCATCGATCGAGATCGATCAGGGCTTGGATTGATCGCAACCGTCGGATCATCGATGATCGGACCGATCGCCACGGTCCGAGATCAGTCATGGCCGATCGGGATCACGGCTTGCATCGATCGCAACAGTCGGATCGTCACCGATTGGACTGATCGCAATGGTCCGAGATCGGTCGTGGCCGATTGGGATCATGGCTTGGATCGATCACAACCATCGGATTGTTGGCGATCGGACCGATCGCCACAGTTCAAGATCGGTTATGGCTGATCAGGATCAGGGCTTGGATCGATCGCAACCGTCGGATCGTCACCGATCGAACCGATCGCCACGGTCCAAGATCGGTCGTGGCTGATCAGGATCATGGCTTGGATTGATTGCAACCATCGGATCGTCGGTGATCAGACCGATTGCCACGGTCCGAGATCGGTCGTGGCCGATCGGGATCAGGACTTGGATCGATCGCAACAATCTGATCGTCGGCGATCTCAGACCGATTGCAACAGTCCGGGATCGGTCGTGGCTGATCGGGATCATGGCTTGGATCGATCGCAACCGTCATATCATCACCGATCAGATCGATCGCGACGGTCCAAGATCGTTCATCGCCGACCAGGATCGATTAGGGCATGGATCAATCGCAACCATCGGATCGTCGGCGATCGGACCGATTGCTATGGTTCGAGATCCATCGTGGCCGATCGGGATCATGGCTGGATTGATCGCAACCATCGGATCATCACCGATCGGTCCGATCGCCACGGTCCGAGATTGGTCGTGGACGATTGGGATCATGGCTTGGATCGATCGCAACCGTCAGATCATCACCGATCGGACCGATTGCCACGGTCCGAGATTGGTCATGGCTGATCGGTATCATGGCTTGGATCGATCGCAACCATCGGATCGTCGGCGATCGGACCAATCGCCATGGTCCGAGATCGGTAGTGGGTGATCGGGATTACGACTTGGATCGATCGCAACCGTCGGATCATCACCGATCGGACCGATCGCTATGGTTCGAGATCGGTCGTGGCCGATCGGGATCATGGCTTGAATAGATCGCAACCGTTGGATCGTCGGCGATCGGACTAATCGCCACGGTCCGAGATCGGTTGTGGCCGATCAGGATCAGGACTTGGATCGATCGCAACCGTCAGATCGTCGGCGATCTCGGACCGATTGCAATGGTCCGGGATCGGTCGTGGCTGATCGGGATCACGGCTTGGATCGATTGCAACTGTCAGATCATTGCCGATCAGATCGATCACGATGGTCCGAGATTGTTCATCATCGACTGGGATCGATTAGGGCTTGGATCGATTGCAACCATCGGATCATCTGCGATCGGACCGATCGCCACGGTCCGAGATCAGTCGTGGCCAATCGGGATCATGGCTTGGATCGATCGCAACTGTCGGATCGTCGTCTATCGAACCGATCGCCATGGTCCGAGATCGATCATTGCCAATCGGAATCATGGATTGGATCGATTGCAACCATCAGATCGTCGGCGATCGGACCGATCGCCATGGTCCAAGATCGGTCATGGCCAATCGGGATCAGGGCTTGGATCGATTGCAACCGTCGGATCATCGCCGATCGGACCGATTGCCACGGTCCGAGATCAGTCGTGGCCGATTGGGATCACGGCTTGGATCGATCGCAACCATCGGATCGTCGGTGATCGGACCGATCGCCATGGTCCGAGATCGGTCGTGGTCGATCAGGATCAGGACTTGGATGATCGCAACCATCGGATCGTCGATGATCTCGGACCGATTGCAACGGTCCTGGATCAGTCGTGGCCGAACAGGATCATGGCTTGGATCGATCGCAACCGTCAGATCATCGCCGATCGGATTGATCGTGACTGTCCGAGATCGTTTATCGCCGATCAGGATCGATTAGGGCTTAGATCGATCGCAATCGTCGGATCGTCGGCGATCAGACCGATCGCCATGGTCCAAGATTGGTCGTGGCCGATTGGTATCACGGCTTGAATCGATCGCAACCGTCGGATCGTCGCCGATCGGACCGATCGCCACGGTCCGAGATCGGTTGTGGCCAATCGGGATCAGGGCTTGGATCGATCGCAACCATTGGATCGTCGGCGATCGAACCAAACGCCATGGTCTAAGATCGGTCGTGGCCGATCGGGATCAGGGCTTGGATCGATCGCAACCGTCGGATTGTCACCGTTCGTACCGATCGCCATGGTCCGAGATCAATCATGGCCGATCGGGATCAGGGCTTGGATCGATCGCAACCATCGGATTGTCGCCGATCAGACCGATCGCTGTGGTCTGAGATCGGTCATGGCCAATCGGGATCAGGGCTTGGATCGATCGCAACCGTTGGATCATCGGCGATCGGACCGATCGCCATAGTCCGAGATCAGTCGTGGCCGATCAGGATCACGGCTTGGATCGATCGCAACCGTCGGATCATCGATGATTGGACCAATCGCCATGGTCCGAAATCAATCATGGCTGATCGGGATCAGGGCTTTGATTGATCACAACCGTCGGATCGTCAGTGATCTTGGACCGATCGCACGGTTCGGGATCCATCATGGCCGATCAGGATCACGGCTTGGATCGATGGCGTCGCAATAATTCAAAAAAAATTTTAATAGTGATGCATTAGCGACTCAAATTGCGTCGCTATTGTATCTAAAAATTATTATTAAATCTTGCGATGCAATGACCTTGCGTCGTAATATTTTAAAAAAATTTTCTTGGCGATGCATTAGCGATTCAAATTGCATCACTATATCTAATATTATTATTAAATATTGCGACGCAACTAAATGCGTCGCAATATTACGATGCAATTGAATGCATTGCAATATTTAATAATAATTTTAAATATTAAAAATTAGTTTTAAATTTAGCGACGCATTTGGATGTGTCGCAATATTGCGACGCATTGTTGCATCGCAGAGAGTCACAATATTGCGACGCAATTGCGACAAATTGAGATTGCAACGGACATCTGAGCGACGCCGTCATTGCGTTGCTATTGCATCGCAATAGCATGTTTAGCGATGCATTTGTGACGCATCTGGGCGTCGCAATATTTTTTCCCCTTGTAGTGTCAGGATTTATGGTTTTAGGATGAGAGTGTGGTTGGTTCCTTCTTCAAGGTAGGCTAGTTCAGACTGGAAAGTGGTTCATAGTCTTCGAGGTAGAAGATGGTATGAGTTACTAGGTCCATGAGTTCTCCGAAGAGTGGATATAGTATAGAGTATTCTGGGTATGGATAGTCTTCAAGGTTTATGAGGTTCATGAGGTTTCTGAGTTCTTGGTAAAGGTTAGAAATGTTGGGATCCATGGTTGAGAGTAAAGTGGTTAAGGGTATGAGTGTGGATGGCTTGGAAGAGGATGCGGATGGATATGGAATGAGGCCATGGAAGGAGGAGCGGATGTGAGGCGATGTCTGGAGGAGCGGATGGATCCTCCCTTTTATAGCCGAGGGAAGGCTATTAATGTTAATGGAAATGCACAGTTTTGGAAGGACAATAATTTTGGTTCACGGCTTAGTAAACAGTAATGAATAGTGGTGAATAGTGATGGTGAATAGTGATGAACAGTGACAAGGACAATGATTGAGGATTCACGGGTTCTTGATGAACAATGGTGAATAGTAGTGAATAGTGCAGTGAACAGTGTTAAGGACAATAATGAAGGTAGCTGGCAGGGTTATGAGGACAATGATTGTTTTGTGTGGGGCCACAAGGACAATAATGGAGTAGACAGCCGGTACAATTATGAGAGGAATCGCACCCAAATAGTATCAGAGCCAAGTTAGATCACCATGCACACACCATGCATACATGTTCTTTAAACCCAAAGTATCTCGCCTCCTGAGCGGGTGTACGAAAGTACACTTATGACCCATGGGAGTAATGAGCTACGGTCGGACGAGAACTTTTGTGGCTTAAGAAACTCATAATCCATAGTCAACATTAATAACTCTTTCTGATAAAAGTTAAGCTCTTAAGGAGCATTAGTTCTAAAACTTTAGATCCCAATTAGTTCGAGAACTTTAGTTAGCGGGCTTCTTAATTATCCATCAGGTTTTAGGAAACGATGGTAAACGTGAGACCGTTGGTAAAAGTAAGACCGACAGTGAGTTAAGACTGGCAGTGTTCTCGGTTGTAGACCCATCGTTAACCCTAAAAGCAATGGAAACAATAATTAGGAAATTAGCTAAGGTTCAAAAACCAATTGAGGTAGAAAGTTTAGAAATTGATGAATCCCAAGACCAAAACTTTTATTCATAAGAAACCATTAATGTATTGACTAAATCAGTATCAGAAACAAAAATCGATATAACAAATAAGAAAATTCCAAAAATTAAATATAACCAAATATATAAGAAAGGAAGTTTTGATCTCTTTGAAGAATACAGAGTCAAAACTGCAGAACATAGTCTATCCATTAAGTTAAACAATGGCCAAATCAGTATTAGACTTTTCAGAAAAGAAGATCTACAGTCTTTTAATACTAATACCAAATACAAATACATATACATAGCAGCCATTCAGGTCGCCATAATTTCAAACCACAGATTAGGAATGGATAAACCCATATTCATAGCATTAAAAGACAATCGCTTCAATGAAGCAAAAGATGCAGTCCTCAGTGTTATTAGCACTAATGTCAGTTGGGGACCCATCTACTTCGAAAACTATCCCAACTTAAGTTTAGAAATAGATGGAGCTATTAAAGACTCCTTAGTTATAGACATAAAAGCAAAAGGATACGAACACATAAAGCCAGGATATACTCCTCTCAGTATTGTCTACAGAATAGTTTATAAAATGATGACTACTAGAGTCAATGCTAAGGGAATAAGGAAAACACCAAAAGGAAAAACCTTATTCTTAGCAATAGATGAAAAACATCAATCAATAGTACCCAAAATGTGTAATTGAGAAGAAGTAGAAATCAAAGATAATTGGACCTTAGAAAAGATACAGTCCCCTAGAAGGTCTTTTCAAGAAAGAAGAACAATTAATGAAATTACCCAAGATGACAAAGAAAATGTTAGCTATAACTTTAGAAGATCATATAGTATGAGAAGATCTAGTATTAAATAGAAGAGACCAGTGTAAGAAACTTAAAACTTAAAGGAGTTGACCTAGAGTCAAATATCCAAGTCTATATTACGAAGAAGCAAACTATTCACCTACGTATTCTCAGATGGTAGATGAAATACCAAAGCAGTTAAACATAGTTTAAAGAAAATTTGAAATTGACAAAGAAAATATTAGAAAAGACTTTAAAGCAAAATATAACAAGGAGAAAGTCGACTGGTTATGGAGAGAAACCAGTCCAGAGGAAAGAGAAGCTCTAAAACAAGAATACTATGATTTTCATAAACTAACAAGAATTAGAAATACCCTATTTTATATGGCTTAAAGAAGCATGTAAAAATAGAAAAATCACAGATAGATATCCTTTTAGATCTTTAGAAGTAATTTGGAAAACCATAGAAAATAAAGAAATAAACTCAGAACATATTCCTTTAGAAGAATGCCAGATTAATCATAAAATTAAACATCATTGCCTCTCCGTTTAAAATCATTAACCCCGATAATGAAGGATATCCAGCCACTAATAAATAAATCAGAACAGTAGTTCAATAGAATAACTATAGCAACCAGGCTTTACATACCATATCAAAATAGTTAGATAGAATAGAAAAAATCCTTGATCAAAAAACACAGAATCCAAAAATTACTAAAGAAGTAAGAATGCAAAAACCTCTTTTCCAAACAGATAACAGTTTGGAAAGGGATTTTAAAAGCAAAGAAGATAGGATAATAGACCAATTAATAGACAGACTTAAGGAAATCAGATTGAATATGATTTCATCCCAAGAATCTGGAAATCAGATAAACAAGATAAATAACGAAGGAAAACTCTATAGAACACAAAGGATTATTATCTAGACCAACTCCTCAGACATCCAATTTGAGGAAAGAAAAAAATTTAAAGAGAATTCTATAGTGGTGGAGCTGTCTACGAATGGAACCTAGATGGTATGTCTGATGTGAAGATTTGG
The DNA here is from genome assembly GCA_900491605.1 of Calamus simplicifolius. NCBI lineage: Eukaryota > Viridiplantae > Streptophyta > Magnoliopsida > Arecales > Arecaceae > Calamus > Calamus simplicifolius. Next base: position 642,231 of record UESW01004330.1, read on the forward strand.
AATCTCTTATTAGAAATTAATATAGCCGTAGGGGCCTTAAGAGCCACCCACACTTCTGAAGATAGCACCCTTAAAATCCTAATCCAAGGATTTACTGGGAAATTAGAAGGATGGTGGAACAAATACCTCAAACCTGAACATAGAGAAAAAAATGAATAGTACAAAAATCGTAGTCAAATCAAATTCATCTGAAGCAACAGAGGAACCCAATGGGATAGATACCCTAATTTATGCAATATATAGACACTTCGTAAGATCAAAGGACACAAACAAGAAAGCAACAAAATGCTTTTATAAAACTTAGATGTCCTAAAATGCAAGATTTTAGATGGCATAAAGATACGTTCTTATGTAGAGTTTTAGAAAGAGAAGACTGTAGTTCTCCTTTCTGGAAGGAGAAATTTATCTCAGGATTACCCAGTCTATTTTCAGAAAAGGTTAATGAAGCCTTAGCAGAAGAGCACTAAGACAACATTAATTGGAATATTGTCACTTATGATGATATCTTTGGAACAGTTAGCAAAACAGCACTTAAGATATGCACAGAAATGAAACTCCAATCTAAATTAAAGAGAGATAAATTATAACTAAAAAAGAATTAAGAGGATTTTGTAGACAATATGGATACAAAATCCTAGTGGCTCCTCTAAAAAGAAAAAGAAAATTAATAAGAAATTAGAAAAACCAAAATATTATAGAACTAGAATGAACAAATACCCAAACAAAGGAAGAAAAATGTTTAAAGAATAAAAGACTAGAGATGCTCCTAAATGGAAAAAGAAACCCAGATCTCAACCAAAGAGAGAGAAAATACCAACTTGTTATAGATGTGGAAAGAAAGGTCATTATAGCAGAAATTGTAGAAAATATAAGATATCTCAGATAAATGTTCAAAGAAGGTTAAGTTTAGATTTATTAACCCTACCAAAACCAAGGAAGTTAAGCTACTCAAGGATCTTAGTATCCAAAAGATCCAATCTCTAAAATATAAGGAACAACAACTCTTGGATCTTCAAGAAGAAATCAAAACGACCAGAATAGAAAAACAATTACAAGAAGATTTTTGGAAAAACAAGATAAAAGAAATTCAAGAAAAATTAGAGAAAGAATTATGTAGTCAAAATCCTATAGCTTTTTGGGATAGACAAAGACACCAGGTTAGTCTACCCTATGTTAAAGATTTTAAGGAAATCGATATTCCAACTAAAGCTAGACCCATCCAAATGAACATAGAATTATTAGAATACTGCAAAAAAGAGATAGCAGATTTATTAGACAAAAAGCTTATAAGACCAAGTAAATCTCCATGGTCATGTTCAACTTTTTATGTCTAGAAAGCCTCAGAATTAGAAAGAGGAACCCCTAGACTAGTCATCAACTATAAACCTTTAAACAAAGTCTTAGAATGGATTCGATACCATATTCCAAATAAAAAAGATCTTTTATCCATACTTTATAAAGCAAAAATATTCTCTAAGTTTGACATGAAATCAGGATTTTGGCAAATTCAGATTAAAGAAATAGACAGATATAAAACAGCCTTTACAGTACCCTTTGGACATTACGAATGGAACGTAATGCCCTTTGGACTCAAAAATGCCCCAAGCGAATTTCAAAACATGATGAACACAATATTTAACTCAGAATCTCATTTCATAATAGTTTACATAGATGATGTATTAATCTTCTCAAAGATTTAAACCAACATGTCAAACTCATTAGACAATTTTATAATTTGGCAAAACAAAATGGACTAGTAATCTCAGCCCCTAAAATTAAGATCTTCCAAACCAAAATAAGTTTTTAGGACATTATATATGTCAAGGCACTATTAAACCCATTGAAAGATAGTAGAATTTGTAGATAAATTTTTAGACGAGATCAAAGAAAAAACCCAATTACAAAGATTTTTAGGATGCCTTAACTATGTAGCGGACTTTGTTCCAAACTTAAGGATCACCCTAGAACCTTTGTATGCTTAACTTAGAAAAAAGAAAACAAATTGGACAGAAGAACATACCCAAGTAGTCAGAGAAGTAAAATATTAGTCTGAAAACTTCCCTGCCTAAACTTACTGAACCCAACAGCATTAGTTCTTGTCAAAACAGACGCCTCAGACATAGGATTGGAGGAATCCTTAAACAAGAATTAATAATAAGGAAAACTTAGTCAGATATCATTAAGGAATCTGGACTAATACACAAATAAATTATAGCATAATAAAAAGAAATTTTATCAATTGTTTCATGCATTCAGAAGTTCCAAGAAGATTTGTATTTCAAAAAATTTCTTCTCAGAATTGATTGTAAATTAGCAAAAGATATTTTAGAAAAAGATGTTGAAAATATCGTTTCCAAACAGATTTTTGCAAGATGGCAAGCTATTTTATCGGTATTTGATTTCAAAATAGAATTTATAAAAGGAACAGAAAACAACTTGCCTAGACTTTTTAATCAAAGAATTCTTATAGGAACAAAATGTTAGAAAAGCCCAGATCCAAAGTCTCCTACGCCAAGCCCATGACCTTGGTACCACTTAGAACTATTACTCCTATTAAAAACCAATATTCAGCCCTTGCCTCATCTTCCAGAGTTACTCTCAGGCCACCCAGAAATGGTCGCCTCCTAGCCCAAAACTATTCCAAATTAGACCAACCCAGTCGGCCCAGTCCATCCAGTCCTAGTATGACCAAACCCAGTCCATCCAGACAACCTCCAGTTAACCCATACATTTTAAAGAATTGTTCCTTGATAGTAAAACTCTTGGAAAAAGATGAACTGAGTGACCAATAGACTCCCAAACTATCTAGAATATTCCCCTCAGTAAATGAAAAGATAATCCAATATCATTTGCCTAACGGATATGAAGTACCCTTGAAATCCAAGAATATCATGAGTTCATTCTTGTGGATTCAGATTATGCAGAGATAACTCATACTCCAGAACCTAATTCAGAAGCAATAGCTTATTCCAAATGCAAAATCCTAAAATTAATCACCAAAGAAGAATGGGGAAACTGATAAACGCATAAATAATTATCACAAAACCTATTAATTAATAATTCAACGTACTATTATTATTTAATATTTTAATATTTTATATAATATTTTAGGAAAAACCTTATCAATTTGAAGAGCTCAATTTTAGGAATTTAACGATGTAAACGACACTCAAATCGGACTTAAAACGAGCTCAAATTAATTTTATAAGGATTTAGCACACATTTTAAGCAAAGTCGGCAAACCCAGTGCCGACTTCATCGTCTTCTCAGCAGATCTGCTTTCTTTTCGCATGATTCTCTCCTAATCAAATCCAATCTTTTCCTCCACCAATTAAGGAATAAATTGGATAGGAGATTATCAAATTGGAAGAATTAAATTCATGTAGAAGGAATTTTGATTTTATCCGCAATATCTCTGGGATTTTCTCTGCGTCGTCTCTGTTTTGGCAATAGTTGCTTCTCCGCATCTAGGCCGCGTCTGGGCTTCTACAAATAGCAGCAGGAGGCTTCGTTTGGGGGAGAGAGAAGTCCGTAGAGGCGCTGCATCCGTAAGATCCGTCAAGAGCCATTCGTGAGCTCTGTTCTACGTCGTGGGCATTGGAGTATTCGTGGAGGCTGTTCTGTTCCTAGGAGCTCGTCTAGAGACTCTGCTCAGCCGTTCGTCGGCGTTCCATTTGGAGACTCTGTCCGTATCCATGGAGGTGCTTCTTGGAGGATCGGCAGAGGGCGTGATTCGGAGGCTTTGTTCTGTCATGCATCCATGGAATTGGGAGCTTTCGTGAGTTCTGTTCGTGTCTGTTGCTCTGTTCCCAGGAAGAGCTCGTGGCTCAGGAGGTAGAGGAGGAACAAAGACTCCATCCCATCTTTGGTTTGGTTCAAGAATTTATTGCAATTTTGCCTTCTTAATGTCATAACTTTTAATTAATGTGAAATAAAGTTTCTATTCATGTTAAATTATTATTAAATTCTATTTAAGTGAAAATAATTTAGACTGATCTATTCTTAAAAGAGACGGGCCGTGATTATGGGTACGAACCGTGCTCTTATAAGATAGACCATATCTTATTATTTTGCACTACTAATTATCTACTTAGTTATATTTAGTTAAATTTATTTATTTCAAGATAATCGCTAAAGTCCCTGTGGAATCGATCCCTTACTCTTGCTATTCTAATAGTGAAATTAAGGTGTTTTAATCGTTGCGCTACGACACGCATCAATTTTTGGCGCCGTTGCCGGGGACTTAAGTGTGTTATTTTGAAAAAAAATTTAAAAAATTAAAAATTATAAAAATATAAAAAAATTTAGATTAATTTTCTCTTAATTTTGAATAGTTATTGTCTCTTTATTTTATTTCTTAATTGTTAGAATTGCATATTTCTTTTTAACCAAAAAAAAATTATTACTTTCCTTTTTGCCACAAATCCAATTTTAACCTAATCAAATTTTCCTTTTAATTAACTTACCTTAAAAAAAACCTGAAAGAAAACCCTAAGACACCTTCCATAAAACATAATTAATTTAAGATATATATATATAATAATAATAAAAATAAAATATATAAACAAAATAATTATTTTATTTCTATGCTTAGATTGACTTAGGTGGATTTATTTTCTGTAAAACTCAAAATTCATCCATTGACATCTCATAATTTATTAGAAAATTAGAAACCTAATCTTAAAAAAAAAATTAGATTAATTTCGTTTGATAATTTCAAGAGCTGGACATCTGATTGTTGCATAGCATTTTCATAATTAACTTTAAGGGCACAAACCCCTAATCAAGATAAGGTGGGGATTTCATTACCCTTCCTTAGCCCACAAACCACATCCTTCATTTTGCATTAACCCAAACTTTAACTCTAAAATTAACTAGACGTCAGCCCCTAAGGAACTCGAGCTCAATAGGACAAGGCACCAAAAGAGTTGGACCGGTCGAGATTGACTGCTTAACTGGTGTCTAGAAAAGGAAAGGAAAGTGTTACTTAATTGGTTCCGTTCGCTTACCTAGTAAGCAACGGGGGGACCCCCACTGACCTTATCCTCAATTGGCTAGTTAATTAGCTAATTTTTGACTTGAGGGCTCCAAAGCGGTCTTGGAAGTTAGGAGCTGTCTAGATCTAGGGTAAACCTAGAATAGAGAGTCTAATCTTTGTTAACTTGATTGCTAAGAATTATTAAACCCTAATTAAATTAGTCATTGCTCTTAGTTTTAGGAATCTTTTAGGATATTTCTTTAGAATCTTCTTTCTCTTTTATTATAATAAAAAAAAAAAAAAAAAATTATTGTTTGCTTTAGAGTCATTGGTAGGGTGTATGCTTGGTCGCCGATCGTTGCAACCCAACCTTATACCCCTAGATCCTGAGATAGAAAGAACTATTAGAGCAAACAGACTCAGAATTATGGATCCTAATAACGAAAATAATCAACCACGACAGTTAAAAGAGTATTTCACTCCTTCACGGTATACCTACTCTCCCTGCAATCAAGTGCCTCCAGTAGAGGCTGTCCAATACGAAATCAAGTCAAGTGTAATCCAAATGTTACCATCTTTCTATGGACTTACAAATGATGATCCCTACAAACACTTAGATGAATTCTTGGAAATTTGCTCAACTATCAAGATTCAAAATTTCTCTGATGATGCACTTAGGCTTAAGCTATTCCCTTTTTCCCTAAAAGATAAAGCCAAGTATTGGTTAAATTCACTAGACACTGTTATAATTTTAACTTGGGATCATCTTCAGAGAGAATTTCTTAAGAAATATTTTCCTATAGGAAAAACGAATCAAATTAGAAAAGCCATAACATGTTTTTCCCAGACAGATGGAGAAATGTTCCATGAGACATGGGAGAGATTCAAAGAACTGATTAGAAAATGTCCACATCATGCCATACCTAAATGGCAACTGGTTCAGTGCTTTTATGATGGTTTATCAGAAAAGCATCGGCAAATGGTTGATGCTTCATGTGGTGGGACATTTATGTTAAAAAATGAACATGAAGCTTGGCAACTCTTTGAGATATTAAGTGAGAATTCATTACATCACATGTCAGTTGCTCGTCGAGACCCTCCCATAGGACCTAAAAGAGGTGGAATATATGAAATAGGTCATTCTACAGATATCTATACTAAGGTAGATGAATTATCCCATAAACTTGACCGGATTCTACAAGTTGGAAACATCTCTTCCCCATCTACTCAATTACAGGAGGTCTGCATAATTTGTTCAAGTCCAACCCATTCTATAGGTGAATGTCAGCTGCATACCAATTTCCTGAACTTGTTCAAGAGCAAGCCCACCAAGCCCAAACCCGATTAGCTCCTAGAACAAGAAATGATCCATATGCAAATACTTACAATCCTGGCTGGCGAAATCACCCAAATTTTTCTTGGAAACCTCAACCTGTAGCCAATTCATCGATCAGACCTAATTATCAAGAAACTAATTTTAGAAACATGCCATATTCACAATACCCAAACATCCCACAACCTCCACCGAATAATCATCCTACTTTCGAAGACAAAGTGTTACAAGCATTGAAAGGGCTAGAAATGAATACTCAAATCCTTCACTCCCACACACAATCTATTGCAAAACTAGAAACTCAGATAGGTCAATTAGCCACAGCATTCAGTAGAAGGGAGGAGGGTAAGTTACCTAGTCAGCCTATCGATAACCCGAAAGGACAATTCATGGCTGAAGGTTCCAATAGTCCTGACAAATTCCCAGAACATGCTAAATCAGTCATGACTCTCAGAAGTGGAAAAGCATTGAACCCACCTGAACCACCCAGAAATTAGAAGTGGCTAAACCAGAAAAGAGAAGAAATGAAGAAGAAAAGGAATTCAATGATCAAGCAATCACACCTAAAGCCCCATTCCCTAGTGCTTTAGAATCTCCTTTGTCTTCAGATAAGAAGAATATAAAAATGAATGAGATGCTTGAGTTATTTAAGCAAGTCCAAATAAACTTACCTCTTCTCGATGCTATCAAGCAAGTTCCGGCTTATGCCAAATTTTTGAAGGATCTATGCACACAAAAACGGAAAGCCAAGTCACAAATACCAAAAAAGATCCATTTGACTGAGCAAGTCAGCTCAGTTGTTCAGCAAATAACCCCACCCAAACTAAAAGATCCTGGTACCCCGATTATATCATGTGTCATAGGAAACTTCACAATCAAGAAAGCATTATTAGATTTGGGTGCGAGTGTAAACCTTCTCCCAAGTTCAGTGTATGAGTTATTTGGATTTGGAGAATTAAAACCACGACAGTAACACTACAATTGGCAGATAGATCAGTCAAAGAACCTCGAATATTGGAAGATGTATTAGTAAAGGTGGATGAATTCTATTTTCCTGTCGACTTCCTTGTGTTAGATATGGAATCTAGCGGTAATCCTAACCAAATTCCCATCATCCTTGGAAGACCTTTTCTAGCTACTGCTAATGCATATAAATTGTAGAACAGGTGTGATGGATGTATCTTTTGGAAACAAGAAGATGAGATTAAATATTTTTAATGCTTCCCAAGGACCACCTGTGTATGATTTAAATGAAGTAAACATGATAGAGGAAGTAGTAGATAAGAAATTCCAAAGTTTGATTGATTCGGATCCTTTACAAACATGTCTTACACATTTTGGAATAGATGACTTTGATATTGATGAGTATACCAAAGAGATAAACATGTTATTAGAACCACCTAAGTTCGACACCATCCCTCCATGGACTATAAAATATGAACCACTTCCAACTAAACCAAGTCCTTTAATACCATCCTTGGAAGAACCACCCCAACTAGATTGAAACCTCTTCCAGATGACTTAAAATATTCATTCCTTGGACCCAATGACACCCTTCCAGTAATCATTGCATCTACCCTAACCTCTGAGCAAGAAGATAAATTGGTAGATGTACTTAAAGAACATAAAGAGGCAATTGGATGGACAATAGCTGATCTTAAGGGAATTGACCCTTCCGTTTGCATGCACCACATTCATAGTGAAATTGAAGCCAAACCACATAGAGACATGCAACGAAGGCTAAATCCAAACATGAGGGATGTTGTTAAGAAAGAAGTAGTAAAATGGCTTGATGCTGGTATATTTATCCAATTTCAGATAGCCAATGGGTCAGTCCAATCCAAGTAGTACCTAAAAAATCGGGTATTACGTGATTAAAAATGAAAAGGGCGAATCAATTCCTACTCGCACATCAACTAGTTGGAGAGTGTGTATAGATTATCGAAAGTTGAATGCCGTGACTAGGAAAGACCACTTTCCTTTGCCTTTTATCGATCAAATTCTAGAACGGCTAGCGGGACAAAGTTTCTTTTGTTTCTTAGATGGATATTCAGGATACAATCAAGTCCCAGTATTTCCTGCAGATCAAGAAAAGACCACCTTCACTTGTCCCTTTGGAACATTTGCCTTTAGACGCATGCCGTTTGGTCTTTGTAATGCACCAGCCACTTTCAACGATGTATGTTGGCCATATTTTCTGATATGATTGGTCAATTTTTGGAAGTATTTATGGATGATTTTTCAGTTTTTGGTGCATCATTTGATAGCTGCCTCGAGAACTTGACTAAGGTACTGAAACGATGTATGGAAATGAATTTAGTCCTAAGTTGGGAGAAGAGCCATTTTATGGTTCGTGAGGGAATTGTGCTTGGACACATTGTTTCAGAGCGAGGTATTGAGGTTGATAAAGCCAAGGTTGAATTGATCTCAAATCTACCACCAACCTCAGTTAAACAAGTACGATCTTTCCTTGGTCATGCTGGTTTTTATAGACGCTTCATCAAAGATTTCAGTAAAATTTCTCGACCATTGTGTAATTTGTTGACCAAAGATAGTTCTTTTAATTTTGATGAAGATTGTCTAACAGCCTATAACATCCTTCGAACTGCTTTGACCACTGCACCCATTATCAAGCCCCCAGATTGGACCATACCTTTTGAAATCATGTGTGATGCTTCTGATTATGCTGTAGGGCAGTTCTAGGACAGAAACTCAATCGAGAACCCCATGTAATTTATTATGCTAGCAAAACTCTTTCAGATGCACAAATGAACTATACTACCACTGAAAAAGAATTACTAGCAGTTGTGTTTGCCCTAGAAAAGTTTAGATCATATCTGTTAGGGTCTAAGGTTTTAGTTTATTCAGATCATGCAGCGTTGAGGCATCTTATATCAAAAAAGGATACAAAACCCAGACTGATTAGATGGATCCTTCTACTACAAGAATTTGATCTAGAAATCTTAGATAAGAAGGGTTCTGAAAATATGGTAGCAGATCATATCTCTAGGATCTCAGTGGAATACAATAAAGAAATAATCAGAGATAAGTTCCTGATGAGCAATTGTTCTCAATTTTCCATAGCAGTCTTCCCTGGTTTGCCCACATTGTGAATTATTTGGCAACAGGAAAAGTACCTTCCCACTGGACAAAACAAGAAAAAGATAGATTTTTCTCACAAATCAAATATTACTTTTGGGAAGACCCTGAATTATTTAAGTACTGTTCAGATCAGGTGATTAGGCGATGTGTTCCCGAGAGTGAATTCAAAAGTATACTTAACTTCTGTCATTCTCTTGCCTGTGGAGGACATTTTAGTGGAAAGAAAACTGCAGCAAAGGTACTGCAAAGTGGGTTTTATTGGCCAACTCTTTTTAAAGATGCACATGAATTTAGCCGTAATTGTCTCCAATGTCAACAAACAGGAAATATATCTCGAAAAGACATGATGCCCCTAAACCCTATCTTGGTTGTAGAAATTTTTGATGTATGGGGTATTGATTTTATGGGCCCATTTCCTTCCTCTTTTGGATTTGAATACATTCTAGTGGCAGTTGATTATGTGTCAAAATGGATTGAAGCCATGGCAACTCGAACCAATGACATAAAGTTGTAATCAAGTTTATTCAGCATAATATCCTTAGTCGTTTTGGATGCCCAAGGGCTATAATTAGTGATGGGGGTACACATTTCACGAATAGACACTTTGAAGGATTAATGAACAAATATGGAATTACTCATAAGGTAGCTACACCTTATCATCCCCAAACTAGTGGCCAAGTTGAAATATCAAATAGAGAAATTAAAATATCCTTGAGAAAATGGTGAGACCTGATAGGAAAGATTGGTCAGAACGTTTGGATGATGCATTATGGGCTTATCGTACTGCATTTAAAACTCCCATAGGAATGTCTCCTTACAGGCTCGTATTTGGAAAAGCCTGTCATTTACCTGTAGAATTAGAACACCGTGCATTTTGGGCCATCAAGCAATTTAATTATGATATGAAAATGCAGGTGTCAATAGAAAACTCAATTGAATGAGTTAGAAGAGCTACGAAATGAGGCATATGAAGCTCAAAAATTTATAAAGAACGAACCAAAGCATATCATGACAAATTTATTAGTAGAAAAATTTTTGAACCAAATCAAAAAGTATGGCTTTACAATTCAAGATTACACCTTTTCCCTGGAAAACTTCGTTCACGATGGAATGGACCTTTTATAGTAACTCAAGTATTTCCCATGGAGCTGTAGAGCTTAAAGACCCCAAGCAAGGAAATACATTCAAAGTAAATGGCCAACGTTTGAAACCATATATAGAAGAAATTAATGATGGAGAAATTGTTGAATCAATTGATCTTGTGAACCCAACATTATCATAATAAGTAGCACAGTCTGGCTGAAGACTTTAAACTTAGCGCTCTTGGGAGGCAACCCAGTTTATTAGTTATTTTTAACTTTCTGTTCTTTTAGTAAGTTCTTTTAGTATGACCAGAGAAGAGCAACAGAAGCAGATTGAAAGAAGATGGCAACAATGAAACTTCCAACCTTCAAATACTCTACCAGGTAGTATCTTTCCTTGAAATTAATTTTTCTTCCATTAGGGACAATGGAAATTAAGTTGGGGGGAGGAAAAAGAAAAGTAAATCCGAGTAAAACTATAATCAGATGTGTGTACCAAATTCTGTCTCGATTTGAAGTTAATCAAGCAGTCTATAATGATTAATGAATAATGGTTAGATTATTTTTGAGATACTGAGGAATAAATTATTAAGAAAACCTAATAAAAGGTAGGGTTTAGCCCAAAAAATTTTTAGAATAATTTCAGACCTCCTGACCACTGATCTTAATAGTACAATCTACTTAATAAGGGTATGGGTGAAAATGTTATTAAAAAAAAAAAGAAAAAAAATCTCTCTTAAAGTTAATAAATTAGGTTCTTAGCATTTTCACTAAGTAACCGGGCCCCGTCACCTAAGAAAGTGATGTTGTTCGCATAAAAAGGTGAGAATGTAAAAGAACCTAAGTAGAGTCAGTCCTACCTAAAGCCTTTTTGACTCGAGTAAGTAAGTCTGAGGGGTGTTTTACACCTAATGCCCTAAAACCAATTGGTTTGGGAGCCATTGGCCTAAAGCTCGCTACAAGGGTTAATTAGAAAGCAAGGGGATAGGACATTGCACTGACTTTACATAAGGGAACCAAATTACAAAAGACATTACACCCAACCCAAATTAAGTTAGAAGACTTAACTAGAGAAGTGGAAAGTTGGTGAAGGAAGACTTCTATAAATTATTATGGACTACACTCATCATTAAATGGGTAAACTTAATAATCCAATGAAGTACCTCCCTTATGATCTAACCAGAAATTTTTAAGAAGAACTGTAAGATAACTATCAATTCTTGGACTAGCTTGGTACATATTTCTAAATTTTCTTATTTGCTCGAGGACGAGTAAGATTCAAGTTGGGGGGAGTGATAAACGCATAAATAATTATCAAAAAACCTATTAATTAATAATTCAACATACCTATTATTATTTAAATTTTAATATTTTATATAATATTTTAGGAAAAACCTTATCAATTTAAAGAGCTTGATTTTAGAAATTTAATGACACAAAGACACTCGAATCGGACTTAAAATGAGCTCAAATTAATTTTATAAGGATTTAGCACATATTTTAAAGCAAAGTCGGCAAACCCAATGCCGACTTCATCGTCTTCTCAGCAGATTTCTACTTTCTTTTTGCATGATTCTCTCCTAATCAAATCTAATTTTCCTCCACCAATTAAAAAAAATTGGATAGGAGATTATCAAATTGGAAGAATTAAATTCATCTGGAAGGAATTTTGATTTTATCACAATATCTTAGGGATTTTTTCGTGCCGCTCGTTTTCTGCGTCGTCTCTGTTTTGGCAACAGTTGCTTCTCACATCTAGGCCACATCTGGGCTTCTACAAATAGCAGCAGGGAGGCTTCGTTTGGGGGAGAGAGAAGTCGTGGAGGTGCTGCATCCAATCCGTCAAGAGCCGTTCGTGAGCTCTGTTCTGCGTCCGTGGGCATTGGAGTATCCGTGGAGGCTTTCTGTTCCTAGGAGCCCGTTGGAGACTCTGCTCAGCCGTTCGTAGGCGTTCCATTTGGAGACTCTGTCCGTATCCGTGGAGGTGCTTCTTGGAGGATCGGCTAGAGGGCGTGGATTCAGAGGCTTTGTTCTGCATCATGCATCGTGGAATTGGGAGCTTGTTGTTTGTTGCTCTGTTCCCAGGAAGAGCTCATGGCTCGGAGGCATAGAGGAGGAACAAAGACTCATCCCATCTTTGGTTTGGTTCAGGAATTTATTGCAATTTATTGCCTTCTTAATGTCATAACTTTTTTTATTATTAAATTCTATTTAAGTGAAAATAATTTAGACTGATTTGTTCTTAAAAGGGATGGGCCGTGATCTCTTATAAGATAGACCATATCTTATTATTTTGCACTACTAATTATCTACTTAGTTATCTATTTAGTTAAATTTATAAATTTATTTCAAGATAATCGCTAAAGTCCCTGTGGAAACATCCCTTACTCTCGCTATTCTAATAGTGAAATTAAGGTGTTTTAATCGTTGCGCTACGACATGCATCAGAAACCCATATCAAGCCAAAACATTTTCTCAGACATATTCACCTCCTCAATATAATATTTTGACTACCAAGAAGCTTGGTTTAAGGCCTTCTACCTTAAGCCTACAAATCACAGTTGGTTTTTCAGCTTCTGCCAGAAATTCAACAAGAAAATCCCAAATTGGGTCCACAACTGGTGGATCTACTTTGGATTGACCAAAGACATATTGCCAGAAGAAATACAACACTCAGGGGACTATTTCCAAGACAATCTCAAGACAGCTACTTATGGAAACAAATCCATCATGTTCTCTGTAGAATTCCAAGTTCCATGGATCCTAGGATGGGATTTTTCCATCAGCAGACTTTGGACCATCAGTATCCACCCATCTTGGAACGCAGATTCCGGATCAAATGGTGGAAGAACTTCCAGTCATGAGAAAGATTACTGATAAACAACATAGATTATGGCTTATCACTTATGACAATCCTCAGCAATTCCCAAAGCCAGAAAGAAGTTCAGCCTCTCCAGCAATAGGTAAGCCTCCCAATAAAAAAGAATTAAAGAAAAAACTATTGGAAGAACTATCTCAACTCGAAGACTCAGACAACAAAGAGGACATTGGCTCGTCACAGCCAGATCCAACAATAGTGCAGTACGTACTAGACCCTTATGAGGATGACTATGACATCTCTAGTCACCATAAAGAGACAAACGAAGGTCTTCCAGATAGGCCTCTTCATAAGCAACCAATCTAGCCCAGCCTGCCGATCTCCTCATAATTGTACCGGCTGTCTACTCCATTATTGTCCTTGTGGCCCCACACAAAACAATCATTGTCCTCATAACCCTGCCAGCTATCTCCATTATTGTCCTTAACACCGTTCATTGGCACTATTCACTACTATTCACCACTGTTTATCCAAAACCCGTGAATCCTCAATCATTGTCCTTGTCACTATTCATTACTATTCACCATCACTATTCACCACTATTCAATACTGTTTACGAAGCCCGTGAACCACAATTATTGTCCTTCCAAAACTATGCATTTCCATTGACATTAATAGCCTTCCCTCGGCTATAAAGGGAGGATCCATCCGCTCCTCCATACATCGCCTCACATCCGCTCCTCCTTCCATGGCCTCATTCCATATCCATCCGCATCCTCTTCCAAGCCATCCACACTCATACCCTTAACCTCTTTACTCTCAACCATGGATCCCAACATTTCTAACCTTTACCAAGAACTCAGAAATCTCATGAACCACATAAATCTTGAAGACTATCCATACCCAAAATACTCTGAACTATATCCACTCTTCGAAGAACTCATAGACCTAGTAACCCATACCATCTTCTACCTTGAAGACTATGAACCACTTCTCAGTCTGAACCTTGCAGATGACCTCAGCCTACCTTGAAGAAGGAACCAACCACACTCTCAGCCTAAAACCATAAATCCTGACACCATGAACCCTTCCTTACAAAACCTCCTTAGAGAATGCATAGACGCAATGGACTTTATAGATTCCCAGCTTAAAGCAAACCCAGGCCTACTACCAATCTTTCAAAATTTATAGACAATATTACCTGGACTATCATGGCCATCGAAGAACATGAAAGCCAATACTTTGACCTCAGACTGATCCAAGGAAGACTGTAATCATATCTCAAAAGTCATTTTCATGTAAAAATCTTTTACCAGCTTTTATAAATTATTGGCTTTATGTAAGTTTTTATCAGTTTTTATGTAACGCTTTCAACAGTACTTTGTAATCAGTTTTATATAAGCTTAATGTAAGTCTCAGTCTTATTATCAGTAAAACCTCAGCTTTTATAAAAAGTTTCGACTTTTCCAGAATACTACTATTCAGTACTGTTCATTACTGTTCATAGCCGCAATATTATACCTCCTATAGTACTGTTCATAGTTGCTGTTCATTTTACTATTCTGCACTTTTTATGGAATTTTCTTTCCATTTTCATTCCGTATCTAATTCCACAGCCAAATGGTATCAAAGCCAAGTTAGATCACCATGCACACACCATGCATACATGTTCCTTAAACCCCAAAGTATCTCGCCTCCTGAGCGGGTGTATGAAAGTACACTTATGACCCATGGAAGTAATGAGCTACGGCCGGACGAGAACTTTTGTGGCTTAAGAACACATAATCCATAGTCAACATTAATAGCTCTTTCTGATAAAAGTTAAGCTCTTGAGGAGCATTAGTTCTAAAACTTTAGATCACAATTAGTTTGAGAACTTTAGTTAGCGAGCGGGTGTATGAAAGTACACTTATGACCCATAGGAGTAATGAGCTACGGCCCGACGAAACTTTTGTGGCTTAAGAAACACATAATCCATAGTCAACATTAATAGCTCTTTTTGATAAAAGTTAAGCTCTTGAGGAGCATTAGTTCTACAACTTTAGATCCCAATTAGTTTGAGAACTTTAGTTAGCGGTTTCTTAATTATCCACCAGGTTTTAGGAAACGATGGTAAACGTGAAACCGTTGGTAAGCGTGAGACCGTTGGTAAGTGTAAGACCGGCAGTGAGGTAAGACCGGCAGTGTTCCTGGTTGTAGACCCATCGTTAACC
This sequence comes from Calamus simplicifolius, assembly GCA_900491605.1. Lineage (NCBI taxonomy): Eukaryota > Viridiplantae > Streptophyta > Magnoliopsida > Arecales > Arecaceae > Calamus > Calamus simplicifolius. Next base: position 657,757 of record UESW01004330.1, read on the forward strand.
CTAAAAAGCAATGGAAATAATAATTAGGAAATTAGCTAAGGTTCGGAAACCAATTGAGGTAGAAAGTTTAGAAACTGATGAATCCCAAGACCAAAACTTTTATTTAGAAGCAACTATTAATGTATTGACTAAATCAATATTAGAAACAAAAATCGATATAACATGAAATCAAGATTTTGGCAAATACAGATAAAAGAATCAGACAGATATAAAATGGAATTCATTGTACCCTTTGGACATTATGAGTGGAACGTAATGCCCTTTGGACTTAAGAATGCACCCAGTGAATTTTAGAATATGATGAATGAAATATTTAATAAAGACTCCCAATTCATAATAGTCTACATAGACGATGTTTTAATCTTCTTAGAAGACTTAAGACAACATGTCAAACATATTAGACATTTTCATAACTTAGCAAAACTTAATGGATTAGTAATCTCAGCTCCTAAGATTAAAATCTTTCAGACTAGAATAAGATTCTTAGGACACTATATATGTCAAGGAACCATTAAGCCTATTGAAAGATCAATAAATTTGTAGATAGATTTCCAGATGAAATCAAAGAGAAAAATCAGCTACAAAGATTTTTAGGATGCCTTAACTACGTAGCAGATTTTGTCCCAAACCTAAGAATTTTCTTAGAACCCTTTATGCTCAGCTTAGAAAAAAGAAACCCAGCTGGACAGAAGAACAGACTCAAGTAGTTGAAAGGTTAAAACCCTAGTCAGGAAGCTACCCTGTCTAGCGTTATTAAACCAAGAAGCATTAGTCATAGTTGAAACAAATGCTTTAGAAATAGGATTTGGAGGAATCCTTAAGCAGAAAATCAATGGCAGAGAAAGTCTAGTTAGGTATCATTCTGGTATATGAAACAATGCCCAGAAAAATTACAGTACAATAAAAAAGGAAGTTTTATCGATCGTTTCTTGCATTCAGAAGTTTCAAGAAGACTTGTATTTCAAAAAATTCCTTCTTAGAATAGATTGCAAATCAACAAAAGATATTTTTGGAAAAAGATGTTGAAAACCTTATTTCTAAACAGATTTTTGCCCAATGGAAAGTAATTTTATTAGTATTTCATTTTAAAATCAAATTTGTAAAAGGAACAGAAAATAGCTTACCAGACTTTCTAACTAGAGAATTCCTTACAGGGACAAAATGTCAGAAAAACCCATAACCAAAGCCTCCTACGTCAAGTCCATGACCTTGGTACCACTTAGAACTATTACTCCTATTAAAAACCTGTATTCGGCCCTTGCCTCATCTTCCCAGAGTTACTCTCAGGCCATCTGAAAATGGTCACTTCCTAGCCCGTACACTATTCCAAATCAAAAAGGCCCGTCTATCTAGTCCTGGCATAACCTGGCCCAGTCCATCTAGACCATCTCCAGCCAATCTTTACATTCCTAAGAACTGCTCTCTTACAGTAAAACTCTTAGAAGAAGATGAATTAAGCAACCAGCAAACTCCCAGACTATCCAGAATATTTTCCTTGGTAAATGGAAAGATTATCCAGTATCATTTACCCAAAGGATACCAAGTACCCTTGAAATCCTAGGAATATTATGAGTTTATTCTAGTAGATTCAGATTTGTAGAAATAACTCATACTCTAGAACCCAACTCAGAAACAATAGCCTATTCAAAATGTAAAATCCTAAAATTATCACCAAAGAAGAATGGAGAAACCCTTACCAAGCCAAAATTTCTCTCAGAAATATTTACCCCCTCAATACAACTATTTTGACTACCAAGAAGCCTGGTTTAAGGCCTTCTACCTTAAGCCCACGGACCACAATTGGTTTTTCAACTTCTGCCAGAAGTTCAACAGAAAATCCCAAATTGGGTTCACAACTGGTGGATCTATTTTGGGTTAAACAGAGAAATTTACCAAATAAATCCAAAAATCATGGGACTGTTTCCAAGACAATTTAGAATAGCCACCTATGGAAACAAATCCATCATGTTCACCGTGGAATTCCAAGTCCCTTGGATCCTAGGATGGGACTTTGCCATCAGCAAGACTTTAGACCATCAATATCCACCCATCTTGGAACAAAGATTCAGGATTAAATGGTGGAGGAACTTCCAATCAAGGGAAAGATTGTTATTAAATAACATCCGATTATGGCTTATTATTACTCATGACAATCCTCAACAATTTCCAAAACCAGAAAAAGTTCAGCCTCTCCAGCAAGCTCGCCTCTCCAACAACAGGTAAACCTCCCAATAAAAAAGAATTAAAGAAAAAATTATTGGAAGAACTATCTCAGCTAGGAGACTCAGACAACGAAGAAGACATTGGCTCATCACAACCAGATCTAGCAACAATGCAGTTTGCACAAGACCCTTATGAAGATTATGACATCATGTAATCGTCATAAGGAAGACAACAGCCCTTCCAAATAGGCCTTGTTCAGCTTATCCAGCCAGCCTGCCGACCACAGTGGTAGTCCAATTCATGCAGCTAGCCTGCCAACCAGCTCAGACAGCCTGACCGACTAGTGGCAACCTACCAAGCACTATGCCTAGCACAGAAGCTAGCAATCAGAAACGAAGCTCCAGCACCAGTCGTACCAATCAATACCAGACCCTGGTACCTATCAGTGTCAAAACCATCTTTTTAAGAGCACTATCCTGAAAAAGGACACAAATGCAGTTGTACATGTGCTGTAGTGCTCGCCAATTGTCCTCATCCCATTCAGGGTGTACAATGCTCACTCCCAATTATTGTCCTTCAGGGTTCCACTCCACCAATAATTGTACCCATTGTCTCCCTCATCATTGTCCTTCCTGGTCCCACTCCATCAAATCATCGTCCTTCTTGTCCCCAATAATTGTCCTTCAAGACAATTATTTCCTTCCGAAACCATGCATCTCCATTATTGCTCCACAACAATTGACAATGATAGCCTTCCCTCAGCTATAAAAGGAGGGAACCTTCTCCTCATTCCTGAGGTCCTCGTCGCATCCACAACCTCACCTACCACCAAACCATCTACACTTAGCCACTCCACTCTCAAACCACAACCAACTTCAACCATGAACCAGCCGCCATCCGCAACCTTATCCTAAACCTCATAAACCTTATGAACCTCATAGACCAACAGTACCTAGCATACCCAGAACTCCAGTATATCTTCCAAGAAACCATAACCCTTGTCACCAAGACCATCTTCTACCTTGAAGACAACCAAGTAATTCCAAGCAAACTGTAAACCCACACCTCTCAGCCACAACCTCTCAGCTATGGACCCAACCTCTCACCTGAGCCTTACCACAGAAGTCTTAGATCTCATGTACTTCATAGATCACCAGTACCAACAGAACCTAGAACTCAATTCCCTCTTCGAAGAACTCATGGACATAATCACCCAGACTCTCATATACCTTAGTTACCATGGAGACTTAGCGTACCTTGAAGAAGGAGCCGGCCTACAATCAGACTAGATTTTCAGACTGTAATCAAATGTAAGATAACAGCTTTTATAAAAATTTAATTTCTAGTTTTGCAGCAACTTATTTCATGTAAAGCTTTTGTAAACATATCAGTCTTTTATAAAAGCTCTCAGCTTTTCAGAAAACCTACTATTCATATTTACTGTTCACTTTACTATTCACTGTTCATCGCACTCTGAGTTTTTATGGAATTTTCTTTCTGTATCTAATTCCATATCTTTGCTTTATAAAGCCTTGATAACAAGTCCCTTTTGTTGGGATATTTAATCCATTCTAAGACCTTATTCAAAGGTTTATGATTGATGACTAGTCTGGGGGTTCCTTTTTCTAAGGCTTTATAGAAAGCTGAATATGACCAAGGGGATTTACTTGGTCTGATAAGCCTTTTATCTAATAAATCTGCTACTTCTTGTTTGTAGTATTATAATAATTCTTTGTTCATCTGGATAGGCCTGGCTTTTGTTGGAATATTAATTCTTTGAAATCTTTGGTGTATGGCAAACTGACTTGGTGCTTTTGTCTATCCAAAAGGCTGTAGGATTCTGACTGCATAGGTCTTTTTCTAGTTTTTCTTGAATTCCTTTTATCCTATTTTTCCAAGGATCGTTTGTAGTTGATTTTCTATCCTGTTATTTTTAATCTCATCTTTAAGGTCTAGAAGCTGTTGTTCTTGTATCTTAAAATTGGATCTTTTGGATACTAAGATCAGTAGATTAACGTCTGATCCTGAGTCAACTAAGGCACAGATTGTCTTAATTTCTTCTCCAATCTTAAGGGTGATCTTGATATACCATCTTAGTGGTTTGATTGAAATTTTATTTATGTAATTTTCTGAAGACGTTGAAAACCTTGTTTCCAAACAGATTTTTGCCCGATGGCAAGTGATCTTATCAGTATTTGATTTCGAAATAGAATTTTTAAAAGGAACATAAAACAGTCTACCAGACTTCCTAACTAGAGAATTTCTTACAGGAACAAAATGTCAGAAAAACCCAAAACCAAAGCTTCCTACGCCAAGCCAATGACTCTCGTACCACTCAAAACTATTACCCCCATAAAAACCAGTATTCAGTGCTTGCATCATCCTCCCAGAGCTATTCCCAAGCCACACAGAAATGGTCACCTCCTAGTCCTAACACAGCCAGGCCCAGTCTACCTCCTAGTCCTAACACAGCTAGGCCCAGCCTACCTCCTAGTCCTAACACTATTCCAAAACAAACAAGGCCCAGTTCGACCAACCCAACCAACCCTAATACAACCAGGCCCAGTCCATCCAGATAGACTCCAGTCAATCCTTACATCTCCAAAAGTTGTTCTCTAACAGTAAAACTTTTAGAAGAGGATGAAATAAGTGACCAACAAACCCCCAGATTATCCAAAATATTCCTTTCAGTAAATGGAACAATTACTCAGTACCATTTGCCTAAAGGGTATCAAACACCCTTAAAAACCTAGGAATATTATGAGTTTATTCTGGTAGATTCAGACTCTGCAGAAATAACTATACTCCAGAACCTAATTCAAAGACGATAGCCTATTCTAAATGTAAAATCTGGACTTTTTCTTCATCTGAAGAACAATTTTCATTTTCTTCTATTAGGTGGATTTGATCATTTTCTGAGCTATCTTCTAGATCTGAGGAGTAACTTTCTTAGCTATCTGATAATATAAGTTCTAGTATTTTTTCCTTTTGTTTCTTAGGGATATCCATTTCTTAGATTTGGGATACAAAAGATCTTTTATCCAGACTTCATAAAGCAAAAATATTCTCTAAATTTGACATGAAATCAGGGTTTTGGCAAGTACAAATAAAAGAATTAGATATATATAAAATAGAATTCACAATGCCCTTTGGACATTATGAGTGGAACACAATGCCCTTTGGACTTAAAAATGCACCCAGTGAATTTCAGAATATGATGAATGAAATATTTAATGAAGATTCCCAATTCATAATAGTCTACATAGATGATGTTTTAATTTTCTCAGAAAACTTGACACAGCATGTCAAACATATTAGACATTTTCATAACTTAGCAAAACATAATGGATTAGTAATCTTAGCCCCTAAGATGGCCTCGGGCTTTGGTGCCAATGCAAAGTTGGTGTTCAATGTCGAGCTGGCCTTGGACTTTGGTGCCGATGCAAAGTTGGTCCTAGGTGCTGAGCTGGCCTTGGCTTTGGTGCTGATGCGAAGTCGGTCTTAGGTGTAAAGCTGGCCACGGGATTAGGTGTTGAGCTAGCCTCGGGCTTTGGTGCCGATGCGAAGTTGGTCTTCGGTGCCGAGCTAGCCTCGGGCTTTGGTGCCGATGCAAAGTTGGTCTTAGGTGCTGAGCTAGCCTCGGGCTTTGATGCCGAGCTAGTCTCGGGCTTTGGTGCTGATGCGAAGTTGGTATTAGCTGCCGAGCTGGCCTTTCAGGCTTTGGTGCCGAGCTGGCCTCGAGCTTGGGTGCCAATGCAATCTTAGAGCAATGCTCTAGATTAGACCTAATCCAAGTTTAATCTAAGTTTGATCCTACCTGATCTTGGAGCAATGCTTCAAATTGACTTGATTTGGATTTGATCTTGGTTTGATCTAACCTGATTTTGCAATACAGCTTTAGATTCAACTTGATTTTGATCCATCCAATCTTATGACAATGGATAGAACATGATTCGAGTTCAATTTGGCATGATTTTGAAGCAATGCTTTAGATTAAACTTAATTGGGGCTTGACCTAATCCAATCTTATGGCAATCATAAAGTAATGCTTTAGATTAAACTTGATTCAGACTCGATCTAAGTAATATATGGCCAAATTATTTTTCGCTAGTCCAAAATAAACTTCATTAGGGCATGATCTGGGTACAATCTATCCCAAATATGGATCAATTCTTTTGGTTGAGCTTGATTTTATTGTGAACTCACATGATCTTAAAGCAATGCTCTAGATTGAACTTGATGGGTTTGCTTTAGGAGTTTTTCTGGACTTTTGATCTCTAAATTTTCTTTTTTCTTCCTTTGTTTGTCTGATTTATAATATCTTGGTCTCTCTAGTTTTCTACTAGCTTTCTTCTTTTTCTTGGAAGGAGGCACTAATACTTCATAGCCATATTGTTTGCAAAATCCTCCCAATTCTTTCTAGTTGTGAGTTCATCTCTTTTTAGCTTGGATTGGAGTTTCATCTCTGTGCACATTTTAAGTGCTGTTTTGTTAATTATCCCACAAATGTCACCATAGGTGATATTTTCCCAGTTAATGTTGCTTTGGTGTTCTTCTGCTAGGGCTTCATTAACTTTTTCTGAAAATAAGTTTGGTAATCCTGATATAAATTTTTCTTTCCAGAAGGAGACCTACAGTCTTCTCTTTCTAGGACTCTATATAAAAATATCTCTATACCATCTAAAATCTTGCATTTTAGGACATCTGAGCTTCATTAAAAGCATCTTATTATTTTCTTGTTTTAAGTCTCTTGTTCCTACGAATGTCTGTATATTGCATGGATCATGGTATCTACTCCATTGGGTTCTTCTGTGGTTTTTGTTGACTCTGGTTTGACTATGATTTTTGTGCTTTTTTATGTAATCTCTATCTTCAAGTTTAAGGTATGTATTCCACCATCCTTCTAGTTGTCCAGTGAATCCTTGGGCTAGAATACTAAGGGTGTGACCTTCAGTCGTATTTATGGCTCGTAGGGCTCCTACAGCCATATTCATCTCTATCAGGAGGTTCCAGATCTCTCTTTCTAACATACCATCTAGGTTTCATTTGTAGATTGCTCCACTCTGATAGGCTTTTCTTCTAAAGTTTTTTCTTTCCTCGAATTGGATGTCTGGTGGAGTTGGTCTAGGATAATAATCTTTTTGTGTTCTGTAGTATGTCTGTCCTTCGTATTTTATTTTATTTATATGATTTTTAGATTCTTGAGTTGAAATCATGTTTAATCTAATTCCCTTAAGTCTATCTGTCAGTTGATCTACGATTCTATCTTCCTTGCTTTTAAACTCTTTTTCCCAACTATTGTCTGTTTGGAAAAGGGGTTTCTACATTTTTACTTCCTTGTTAATTTTTGAATTCTCGGGTTTTGTTCAAGGGTTTTTTCTATTTTATTTAATTGTGCTGATATTGTATGTAAAGTTTGGTTGCTATAGTTATTCTGCTGTGCTATTTTCCTAATTTCATTGCTAGTTGCCGGATGATTTTCATTTTCTAGTTTAATGTTTTTAAATGGAGAGGCAATGACTACTTGATTCTATAGTTAATCAAGCATTCATCTAAAGGAATGTGTTCCGAACATATTTCTCTATTTTCTGTAATTTTCCAAATTACTCCTAAGGATCTGAAAGGGTACTTGTCTGTGATTTTCTTATTTTTGCACATTTGTTCAAGCCATGTGAAATAAGGGATTTCTATTTTCCCTACGTTCATGAAATTTAGTATTCTTGCGTCTTTGAATTGGGTTCTGGAGTATGAGTTATTTATGTAGAGTCTGAATCTACTAGAATAAACTCATAATATTCCTGGGTTTTTAAGGGTGTTTGATACCCTTTAGGCAAATGGTATTGAGTAATTGTTCCATTTGTTGAAGGGAATATTCTAGATAAGCCCAACAGAATAACTATAGCAACCAAGCTTTACATACTATGTCAGAACAGTTAGATAGGATAGAGAAAGCACTTGGACAAGGAGCTAAGAATCCAAAATTATCAAAGAAGTAAAAATGCAGGAACCTTTTTTCCAAATAGATAGCAGTTGGAAAAAGGAGTTTAAAAGCAAGGAAGACAGAATCGTAGACCAACTGACAGATAGACTTAAGGGAATTAGATTAAACATGATTTCATCTCAAGAATCTGAAAATCAGATAAATAAAAAAAATATGAAGGACAAACATACTACCATGCACAAAAAAGTTATTATCCCAGACCAACTCCACCTGACATTCAATTTGAGGAAAGGAAAAATTTTAGAAGAGAAGCCTATCAGAGTGGAACAATCTATGAATGGAACCTAGATGGTATGTCAGAAAGAGAGATTTGGAATCTCCTATTAGAAATGATTATGACTGCATAAGCCCTTAGAGCTGCAAACTCAACTGAAGAAAACACCATTAAAGTCTTAGTCCAAGGATTTACTAAACAATTAGAAGGATGGTAGAATAGATACCTTAAACCTGAACAAAGAGAAAAAATAAGAATCAGCACAAAGATTATAGTTAAACCAGACCCAATGGAGGCCATTAATATGATGACCAAAGCCATATCAAAAATAGAAATTAATATAACAAACAAAAAATCCCAAAAATTAAGTACAACCAGATCTATGAAAAAGGAAGTTTTGATCTCTTGAAGAGTATAGGATCAAAACTGCAGAACGAAGTTTGTCCATCAATTTAGAGAACGGCCAAACTAGTGTTAGATTATTCCAGAAAGAAGACATAATGTCTTTCAAAGACAAGTATAGATACATCCATATAGCAGTAGTCCAAGTTGCTATAATCCCAAATCACAGAAATGGAATGGACAAACCTATATTTATAGCACTAAAAGATAACCGCTTTAATGAAGCAGAGGATGCAATCCTTAGTCTTATCAGCACCAATGTTAGTTGGGGACCTATCTATTTTGAGAATTATCCCAACTTAAGCTCAGAAATAGACAGCCATTAAGGACTCTTTGGTTATAGATATCAAAGCATCAGGATACGACAATATTAAGCCAGGATATACTCCCTTAGTATTGTTTACAGAGTAATCTATAAACTAATGACGACCAGAGTCAATGCTAAAGGAATAAGAAAGACCCCAAGGGAAAAAACTCTATTCCTAGCTACAGACGAAAGACATCAGACTATAGTTCCCCGATGTGCAATTGGGAAGACGTAGAAATCAAAGACAATTGGACCTTAGAAAAAATACAGCCTCCTAGGAGATCAGTCAGAGAAAAAAGAAAAGTCAACAAAATAACTCAGGATGACAGAGGAAACGTTAGCTATAATTTCAGAAGATCCTATAGTATGAGAAACCCTAGTACAAAAATAGGAGATACCAGCACAAAAAACCTGAAACTCAAGGGAGTTGATTAAGAAACTAGTATTCCAAGCCTCTACTATGAAGATCCAAACTATTCGCCAACCTATTCTCAGATGATAGACGAAGCCCGAAAACAGTTAAATACCATTACCAAGGAAATTTGAAATCAACAAAGAGAACATCAGAAAAGATTTCAGAGCACATTATAACAAAGAAAAGGTTGACTGGTTATGAGAGAAACTAGTCTAGAAGAAAGAGAAAATTTGAAACAAGAATATTATAATTTCATGAATGAACAAAAGCTAGAAGTACCTTATTTTACATGGCTTGAATTAGCATGCAAAAACAGGAAGATACAGATAAGTACCCTTTCAGATCTATAGGAGTGATTTGGAAAACCATAGAAAATAAGAAATAAACTCAGAAAACATTCCTTTAGAAGAATGCTAGATTAATTATAGAAATCAAACAGTCATTGCCTCTCCATTTAAGGTCATTGAAAAACAACAAGATGCTTTTAATGAAACTCAGATGTCCCAAATTACAAGATTTCAAATGGTATAAAGATACGTTTTTATGCAGAGTCTTAGAAAGGGAAGATTGTAGTTCTCCTTTCTGGAAGGAGAAATTCATCTCAGGATTACCTAATCTATTTTCAAAGAAAGTTAGTGAAGCCTTAGCAAAAGAACACCAAGGCAACATTAATTGGGATATGTCACTTATGGTGATATCTTTGGAATAATTAACAAAACAGGACTTAACACATGCACTAAAATGAAACTCCAGTCTAAACTAAAAAGAGATGAAATTACAACTAAAAAAGATTAGGAGGATTTTGTAGGCAATATGGATATGAAATCCTAGTGCCTCCCTCTAAGAGAAAAAGAAAATTAATAAGAATATTAGAACAAGTTTAGAAAAGTCTGTTGGAAATATGATATAAAACCACAATTGCAGTTGAGAAGATTGGAAATGGAAGAAACAGAGCTTTTCTTCAATTTGGGAAATCCACCGATTTGGGCAATGAAGTGGAAGGAAGAAAAAGATCTCAGAGAACAAAAGACTGGAGAAGCTACCTAGAGCTGATCTGGCATTTAAATTTCATCCCAGTCAGGTTGGAGTTGGCTCCAACTTTTCAAGTGTCGGCTCCAGATCGTTTTTCAAATTTCCGAGTTCGTTGAAAGCTCCGAGTAAATCGCCAGGTGTCGGCTCCAACCTAGGATGCTTTCAATGTTCGTCCCCGTGTCAGGTAAGTGTCGACTCCGAAAGGTATCATCAGAATAAAATTTGAATGGCCAGCTTCAGGGATTCTAACTTTAGGTTCTGAAACAGAAGTTTTGCAATTGATTCAAAAACGTAATTCATTTAAATTGATCAAATAATTTTAACTCCTGAAACACTTCTCAAATCCATTAGATAGTTGGGTCAATGATATCTCTGAAAATCAAAAGAAAAGATACTAGAATTAATACTATTCGATAGTGAAGAAAGCTATCCCTCAGACTTAGAAGATAACTCAGAAAATGACCAAATCAATCTAATAGAAGAGAATGAGAGCTCATCAGATGAAGAAGAAACCTCCTCTGAAGAATTTGATGAAATTGCACTATGTGGGTGTATCGAAAACCTTAAGATTAATATGATCAGTAACAGAAGAAGTGATTTGCTCATAAACATCATAGAAAAGATTGACAATCCAGAATTAAGAAAAGAATACCTAGAAGAACATAAAGAGAATTGCAGCCTAGGCCTAAAAAGAAAATTTAAGCCTACCAAAAATAATTAAATAGAAGGATCAGGAAGAAAAACTTAAAATAGACCCAATTTCCAAACTAAACCAAGAAGTTAAGCAGATCAAAATAGAAATCAAGAAATTAAAGTCAGACATAGAAAACCTTAGGAAACTAGACAAGGGAAAAGAAGTTCTTCAGGAAGAAGACAGTGAACAAGAAAGTTACCTAAATAAGATCACCACAGTAAAAGTCCAAAAATGGCACATTAGAATTAGGCTAGAAGTCCACGATGAAATTAGGGAAACATATGCCCTAGTAGACACAGGAGATATGAACTGCCTCCCAGAGGGACTATTCCCCAGAAAATATTATGAAGAAACGTGTGAAAACCTTTACACTGCAAATAATGTAAGTCTTAGATCAAATATAAAATATCAAACGTACATGTTTGCCAAGACAACATATGCTTTAAGACGACATTATAGTAACCCCAGATGTTCAAACAATCATCTTAAGAACACCATTCATCACCCTTCTTTATCAAATGGAAATCAATGAAGAAGGAATATTAACACGTCTTTGGAAACAAAGTTACCTTCAACTTTGTAAATCCTACTAGAACCAAAGTAGTTGACTTATTAAGGGATCTCAGTATCCAAAAAATACAGCAGCCTTTAGAAAATTACAAAGCCTCTCAGGAATTAGAGAAAGAAGAACAAATCCAACCAAAATCATTAAAAAAGCCAGAAGTCAATATGATTAAAAAAAAAAAACTACTTAACCCAAAACAAGAAGAAGAAAACCTAGGACTAGAACCAAAAGGAAAGACAGTCAAGAAAATCACATGATAAAATCTCAACAGAACCACTAAGATGGTATATTAAGATTACCCTCCAAATCGGAAAAGAAATAAGACAGTATGTGCCTTAGTTGACACAGGGTCAGATGTAAACTGTATCCCAGAAGGAATCTTTTCCGAACCATATGGAGAAAAACCCACAGAAACACTGCAGTTAGCAAACAACAAAAAACTCCAGATAGAATACAAATATCCAGAAGTATACATTTGTCAGGATAATGTTCAGCTGTTTAAAACCACCTTTGTCGTCAGTAAAAAGGTCAATTCTATCGTGCTAGGAATGCCATTTCTAACACTTCTCTACAAAATGAAGATGGATAAAAATAGGATAACAACCCAGGTCTCAGGAAAACAGATCACCTTTAGATTCCTATAAACAACCTTAGCCAGAAAACATCAAAAGTCTTAGATTAAAAAAGTTCAGATGCGCATTCCAAAAGGATTTAAAAGAAAAAGTTTCTTACAGATTTACACGATGCTTTTTACGAACGATTTTATTAGCATTTAAATGAGATTTTAAAAACTCTAACTGAAGAATTTCTTACACGATCAAAATGTCAGACAAACCAAAAAATATGTCAGACAAGCCCAGGACTAAAGCTTCTATGCTAAACCTATGGCACTTGTACCATTAACATCCATTACTCCTTTAAGAAACAATATTCAGCCCTTGCTTCATCCTCTCAAAGTTACTCTCAAGCCACCCAGAAATGGTCACCATCTGGCCCTAAGCTTATTCCAAGTCCAACAAGGCCCAGTCCATCTAACCCTACCACAGCCAGACCCAGTCCTTCCAGACAAGCTCCAGTAAATCCTTACATCTAAAACCCTGCTCCCTCATGGTCAAACTCCTAGAAGAAGATGAAATAGGTAGTGGACAGATCCCTAAATTATCCAGGATCTTTCCTTCAGCAAATGGAAAAATTGTTAGTACCACTTATCCCAAGGCTAACAAGTTCCCTTAAAAACCCAAGAATACTATGAGTTTATTCTAGTAGATACAGACTCTGCTGAAATAACTCACACACCAGTACCCAACTCAGAGACAATAGCCTACTCTAAATGCAAAATCATAAAATTCATCACCAAGGAAGAATGGGGAAACCATACCAAGCCAGAGTGTTCTCTCAAAGATTTTCTCCTTCCAGTATAACTACTTTGATTACCAAGAAGCATGGTTTAATGCCTTTTACCTTAAGCCCACAGACCATAGCTGGTTTTTAGTTTCTACCAAAAGTTCAACAAGAAAATCCCAAGTTGGACCCATAATTGGTGGGTTTACTTTGGATTAACCAAAGACATATTACCAGAAGAAATCCAAGCCACATGGAACTACTTTCATGATAACCTCAAAACAGCATCTTACGAAAACAAAGCCATCATGTTCACAGTTGAATTCCAAGTCCCATGGATTCTAGGATGGGACTTCGCCATCAGCAAAACACTTAACTACCAGTATCCACCAATTTTGGAAAGACGATTCAGAATCAAATGGTGGAAAACTTCCAATCAGGAGAAAGGCTATTAATAAGTAATATCCGCCTATGGCTTATTACTTATGATAACCTTAGATAATTTTGAAGCCAGAAAAGAACCATACCTCTCCATCTCCGAGCAAAACCCCTAGTAAAAAAGAATTAAAGAAAAAATTATTAGAAGAATTGTCCCAATTGGGAGACTCTGATAATGAAGAAGACATCGGACCATCACAACCAGATCCAGCAATGCAGTTTGCTCAAGACCCTTATGAGGATTATGACATCGAATAATCATCATAAGGAGGACCAGACAAAAACAACCAGATGATAACATCAACGATACATGCCAAACCCTATGGCAATCCAGCACCTGCCAATCACAGTGGCAGTCCACAAGACATACATCCCAGCTTGCCAGCCAGTTCATACAAATCAGCCTGCCAAACCCAGTGGTAGCCCAGAAGCAACATCATCTGCCAACCATAATGGCAGTCCAGATCATCAGCTTGTTCAGCCCATCTAGCCCGTCAATTTGCTAGCCCAGCCAGCAACCACATTCACTCATGTGAAACCACAAGTTCACACCCGTGAAGCCTCCAGAATATCAACCAAATTCAACAACATTGGCGATCCGCCAGCACAAAGCAATCATGCAACCAGCAATCATGCAGACCTCAACAGTCACAACATGTGAAGCTACAGACGAATCTTATCTTCAACAACCGCAGCATGTGAAAAACCCAGTCAGCCAGACCTCTTTTTGAGAGCACTATCCTGAAAAAGGTCACAAATGCAGCCGTACATGTGCTATAGTGCTCGCCAACTATCCTAATCCCATTCGGTACATACACCACGCAATCCCTCAATTATTGTCCTGAAACTACTGTTCACACTGTTCACTATTCACCACTGTTCACCAGAAGACCTATGCCTCAATTATTGTCTTGGAACTACTGTTCACTATTCACCCACTATCACCAGAAGACCCTTCCTCAATTATTGTCCTGAAAATACTGTTCAAGCCACTATTCCTCCACTTTCCTAAGCCTATAAAAACCTATGGCCATCTCCATTCCAAGGCATCGCCCTCATTCCAAAAACATCGCCCATTACCAATTCCACCAAAAACCCAACCATGATCCACTCAACCATAAACACCTTTCAGTCCACTCAAATACCAAAGACCACCCTCCTTCCTCAAAACCAGGCCACAATAACCTATCCCAGCCTTACCACCTCATAACACCATGTTTTCTTCCATTTCAGAAGACCTTCTTGCCTTCACCAACCTTACCCATGAACTCCTAGACATGATAAACTACATAAACTCCCAGAACGCCTTAGACCCAGAACTTGAGCTTATCTTCCAAGAGTTCATAAGCCTTGTCATTAAAACCCTCCTATACCACTAAGAAAATAGAACACCAGATTGACCATCTTATTACTCAGACCATCCTCGACCAAACAGAAGAGTTTTACCGATAGCTTGACCTCAGAGTATTCCCTAGCAGTCTGTAAACAGAAGTAAGAAATCAGCTTTATGTAAAAACACTATTTCAGTTTTCATGTAAGTTTTCAGTTTATCAGTTTTATGTAAAAGCTTTCAGCTTTGTAATTAGTTTTATAAGATTAATATAAGCTTTCAGCAAATCTTCAACGTTTATAAATCACAGCTTTTCCTTCTGAAATTTTACTATTCATTACTGTTCATTACTATTCATTACTTTCATCAGTACTATTTACCGTCGCAATGTTAGACTTCTCATGAAGTACTATTCAACACTGTTCATTTTTACTATTCATCGCACTCTGTTTTAAAATTTTTCATTCTGTATCTAATTCCACACCTTAATGGTATCAGAGCCTAGTCAGATCACCACGCACCCACCAAGTTAAATCACCATGCACACACAGTGCACACATCCTTATTTCTCACCAGCGTGTCACACCTCCTGAGTGGGATATATGCAAATATATCCATAGCCCATGGGAATAATAAGCCCTTGGCCGGACGTGAAAACTCTTGATTAAAAAATAAAATCATAAAGGCATAGACCAGACAGCTTAACCCTTAGGGAAAAGGGTTAAGGGTGCTAGGAGACATAGTCTCTTAACTTTTCAACACATTAGGATTAAGAACATTAGCTAAGCGGGCATCTTAATTATCCACCAGGTTCTTAGGAGATAATGGTAAACATGAGACCGTTGGTAAGCATGAGACCGTTGGTAAGCATAAGACTGGCAGTGAGAGTAAGACCAGTGTTTCTGGCAGTGTTCCCGGCTGTAGACCCATTATCAACCCTAAGAAAGCAATGGAGCAATAATTAAGAAATTAGCTAAGGTTCAAAAGCCTAATGGGTTAGAAAAGTTAAAGAAACTATGATCCTAACACCCGAATACCCTAATCACACCCAAAGGTAAGCAATGGAAGATTAGTAAAAAGATCGCTAGAAGACAAAATCTAGACGAAATAGAAAACATAGAAACCAGTGAAGTTCAAGACTCTTATTCAAAGATGCCATTAATATGATGACCAAAGCCATATCAAAAACAAAAATTAATATAACAAACAGAAAATCCCAAAAATTAAGTACAATAAGATCTATGAAAAAGGAAGTTTTGATCTCTTTGAAGAGTATAGGATCAAAACTGCAGAACGAAGTCTGTCCATCAATTTAGAGAACGGCCAAACCAGTGTTAGATTATTCCAAAACGAAGACATAACGTCTTTCAAAGACAAGTATAGATACATCCATATAGTAGCAGTCCAAGTTTCTATAATCCCAAATCACAGAAATGGAATGGACAAACCTATATTTATAGCATTAAAAGATAACCGCTTTAATGAAGCAGAGGATGCAATCCTTAGTCTTATCAGCACCAATGTTAGTTGGGGACCTATCTATTTTGAGAATTATCCCAACTTAAGCTCAGAAATAGAGAGCCATTAAGGACTCTTTGGTTATAGATATCAAAGCATCAGGATACAATATTAAGCCAGATATACTCCCTTAGTATTGTCTACAGAGTAATCTATAAACTAATGATGACCAGAGTCAATGCTAAAGGAATAAGAAAGACCCCAAGGGGAAAAACTCTATTCCTAGCTACAGATGAAAGACATCAGGCTATAGTTCCCCATATGTGCAATTGGGAAGATGTATAAATCAAAGACAACTGGACCTTAAAAAAATATAGCCTCCTAGGAGATCAGTCAGAGAAAAAAGAATAGTCAAAAATAACTCAGGATGACAGAGGAAATGTTAGCTATAATTTCAGAAGATCCTATAGTATGAAAACCCTAGTACAGAAATAGGAGATACCAGCACAAAAAACCTAAAACTCAAGGAGTTGATTTAGAACCTAGTATTCCAAGCCTCTACTAGAAGATCCAAACTATTCGCCAACCTATTCTCAGATGGTAGACGAAACCCCAAAACAGTTAAATACCATTACCAGGAAATTTGAAATCAACAAAGAGAATATCAGAAAAGATTTTAGAGCACATTATAACAAAGAAAAGGTTGACTGGTTATGGAGAGAAACCAGTCCAGAAGAAAAAGAAAATTTGAAACAAGAATATTATAATTTCATGAATGAACAAAAGCAGAAGTACCTTATTTTACATGGCTTGAATTAGCACAAAAATAGGAAGATCACAGATAAGTACCCTTTCAGATCCATAGGAGTGATTTGGAAAACCACAGAAAATAAGGAAATAAACTCAGAAATATTCCTTTAGAAGAATGCCAGATTAATTATAGAAATCAAACAGTCATTGCCTCTCCATTTAAGGTCATTAACCCAGATAATGAAGGTTATCCAGCCACTAATAAAGAAATTAGAAAGGTAGTTCAGCAAAACAACTATAGCAACCAGGCCCTATATACAATATCAGAATAATTAAACAAAATAGAAAAAAACCATTGAACAAAAACCCCAGGAATCAATAATTAATAAAGAAATAAAAATACAGAAACCTCTTTTCCAAACAGACAACAGTTGGAAAAAATTTTAAAAGTAAAGAAGATAGAATCATAGATCAATTAACAAACAACTAAGAGGAACTAGATTAAATATGATTTCATCCCAAGAATCTGAAAATCAGATAAACAAGATGAATAACGAAGGACAAACATATTACAGAATACAAAAGGATTATTATCCTAGACCAACTCCTCCAGATATCCAATTTGAAGAAAGAAAAAGCTTTAGAAGAGAAGCCTTAGTGGTGGAGCAGTATACGAATGGAACCTAGACGGTATGTCAGAAAGAGAGATTTGGAATCTCTTATTAGAAATGAACATAGCAGAAGGAGCCTTAAGAGCCACCCATATTCTGAGGATAGCACCCTTAAAATCCTAATCCAAGGATTACCAGACAATTATAAGGATGGTGGAACAATATCTTAAACCTGAACATAGAGGACAAATATTAAATAGCACAAAAATCATTGCCAAACCAAACTCATCAGAAACAACAGAAGAACCCAATGGGGTAGATACCCTAATACATGCAATATACAGACACTTCGTGGGATCAAGAGACACGAAGCTTGAAAACAACAAGATGCTTTTAATGAAACTCAGATGTCCCAAATTACAAGATTTCAGATGGTATAAAGATACGTTTTTATGCAGAGTCTTAGAAAGGGAAGATTGTAGTTCTCCTTTCTGGAAAGAGAAATTCATCTCAGGATTACCTAATCTATTTTCAAAGAAAGTTAGTGAAGCCTTAGCAAAAGAACACCAAGGCAACATTAATTGGGATATTGTCACTTATGGTGATATCTTTGGAATAATTAACAAAATAGGACTTAAAATATGCATGAAATAAAACTCCAGTCTAAACTAAAAAGAGATGAAATTACAACTAAAAAAGAATTAGGAGGATTTTGTAGGCAATATGGATATGAAATCCTAGTGCCTCCCTCTAAGAAGACAAAGAAAATTAATAAGAAATTAGAAAATTCAAAATATTATAAAACCAGAATGAACAAATACCCAAATAAGGGAAGAAAAAGATTCAGAGAACAAAAGACTGGAGAAGCTCCTAAATGGAGAAAAGAGTCCAAGCCTCAACCAAAAAAAGAGAAAACTCCAACCTGCTTTAGGTGTGGAAAGAAAGGTCACTTTAGTAAAAATTGCAGAAAATATAAAGTATCTCAGATCCAAGAATGATATTCCTGAAAATCAAAAGAAAAGATACTAGAATTAATACTATCCAATAGTGAAGAAAGCTATCCCTCAGACTTAGACGATAACTCAGAAAATGACCAAATCAATCTAATAGAAGAGAATGAGAGCTCATCAGATGAAGAAGAAACTCCTCTGAAGAATTAGATGAAATTGCACTATGTGGGTGTACCGAAAACCTTAAGATTAATATGATCAGTAACAGAAGAAGTGATTTGCTCATAGACATCATAGAAAAGATTGACAATCCAGAATTAAGAAAAGAATACCTAGAAGAACTTAAAAGAGAATTGCAGCCTAGGCCTAAAAAAGAAATTTTAAGCCTACCAGAAATAATTAAACAGAAGGATCAGGAAGAAAAACTTATAATAGACCCAATTTCCAAACTAAACCAAGAAGTTAAGCAGATCAAAATAGAAATCAAGAAATTAAAGTCAGATATAGAAAACTTAAGAAACCAGACAAGGGAAAAGAAGTTCTTCAAGAAGAAGATAGTGAACAAGAAAATTACCTAAATAAGATCACCATAGTAAAAGTCCAAAAATGGCACATCAGAATTAGGCTAAAAGTCCATGATGAAATTAGGGAAACATATGCCCTAGTAGACATAGGGGCAGATATGAATTGCCTCCCATAGGGACTTTTCCCCAGAAAATATTATGAAGAAACGTGTGAAAACCTTTACACTGCAAATAATGCAAGTCTTAGAATCAAATATAAAATATCAAACGTACATGTTTGCCAAGACAACATATGCTTTAAGACGACATTCATAGTAACCCCAGATGTTCAAACCAACATCTTAGGAACACCATTCATCACCCTTCTTTATCAAATGGAAATCAATGAAGAAGGAATATCAACACATGTCTTTGGAAACAAAGTTACCTTCAACTTTGTAAATCCTACTAGAACCAAAGTAGTTGACTTATTAAGGGATCTCAGTATCCAAAAAATACAGTAGCCTTTAGAAAATTACAAAGCCTCTCAGGAATTAGAGAAAGAAGAACAAATCCAACCAAAATCATTAAAAAAGCAGAAGTCAACAAGATTAAAATAAAAAACTACTTAACAAAAACAAGTAGAAGAAACCTAGGACTAGAACAGAAAGAAAGACAGTCAAGAAACTCACATAGATAAATCTCAACAGAACCACTAAGATGGGATATCAAGATTACCCTCCAAATCAGAAAAGAAATAATGGCAATCTTTGCCTTAGTTGACACAGGGTCAGATGTAAACTATCCCAGAAGGAATCTTTTCCAAACCATATGGAGAAAAACCCACAAAACACTGTAGTTAGCAAACAACGAAAAACTCCAGATAATACAAATATCCAGAAGTATACATTTGTCAGGATAATGTTCAGCTGTTTAAAACCACCTTTGTCATCAGTAAAAGGTCAATTCTACCGTGCTAGGAATGCCATTTTAACACTTTTCTACAAAATGAAGATAGATAAAAATGGGATAACAACCCAGGTCTCAGGAAAACAGATCACCTTTAGATTCCTATAAACAACCTTAGCCATAAAACATCAAAAGTCTCAGATTAAAAAAGTTCAGATGCGCATTCTGAAAGGATTTAAAAGAAAAGTTTCTTATAGATTTACACGATGCTTTTTGACAAACGATTTTATCAGCATTTAAATGAGATTTTAAAAACTCTAACTGAAGAATTTCTTACAGGATCAAAATGTCAAACAAACCAAAAAATATGTCAGACAAGCCAGGACTAAAGCTTCCTATGCTAAACCTTTGGCACTTGTACCATTAACATCCATTACTCCTTTAAGAAACCAATATTCAGCCCTTTCTTGTCCTCTCAAAGTTACTCTCAAGCCACCTAGAAATGGTCACCATCTGGCCCTAAGCCTATTCCAAGTCCAACAAGGCCCAGCCATCTAACCCTACCACAGCCAGACCCAGTCCTTTGAGACAAGCTCCAGTAAATCCTTACATCTCAAAACCCTACTCATAGTCAAACTCCTAGAAGAAGATGAAATAGGCAGTGGATAGATCCCTAAATTATCTAGGATCTTTCCTTCAGCAAATGAAAAATTGTTTAGTACCACTTATCCCAAGGCTACCAAGTTCCTTAAAAACCCAAGAATACTATGAGTTTATTCTAGTAGATATAGACTCTGCTGAAATAACTCACACACCAGTACCCAACTCAGAGACAATAGCCTACTCTAAATGCAAAATCATAAAATTCATCACCAAGGAAGAATGGGAAACCCATACCAAGCCAGAGTGTTCTCTCAAAGATTTTATCCTTCCCAGTATAACTACTTTGATTATCAAGAAGCATGGTTTAATGCCTTTTACCTTAAGCCCACAGACCATAGCTGGTTTTTCAGTTTCTGCCAAAAGTTCAACAAGAAAATCCCAAGTTGGACCCATAATTGGTGGGTTTACTTTGGATTAACCAAAGACATATTACCAGAAATCCAAGCCACATGGACTTTCATGATAACCTCAAAAACAACATCTTATGGAAACAAAGCCATCATGTTCACAATTGAATTCCAAGTCCCTGGATTCTAGGATGGGATTTCGCCATGAGCAAAACACTTGACTACCAGTATCCACCAATTTTGAAAAGACGATTCAGAATTAAATGGTGAAAAAACTTCCAATCAGGAGAAAGGCTATTAATAAGTAATATCTACCTATGGCTTATTACTTATGATAACCTTAGACAATTTTCGAAGCCAGAAAAGAACCAGACCTCTCCATCTCCGAGCAAAACCCCCAGTAAAAAGGAATTAAAGAAAAAATTATTAGAAGAATTTTCCCAATTGGGAGACTCTGATAATGAAGAAGACATCGGATCATCACAACCAGATCCAGTAATGTAGTTTGCTCAAGACCCTTTTGAGGATTATGACATCGAATAATCATCATAAGGAGAACCAGACAAAAACAACCAGATGATAACATCAACATTACATGCCAAACCCTGTGGCAATCCAGCACCTGCCAATCACAGTAGCAGTCCACAAGACATATAGCCCAGCTTGCCAGCCAGTTCATACAAATCAGCCTGCTGAACCCAGTGGTAGCCCAGAAGCAACAACATCTGCCAACCACAATGGCAGTCCAGATTATCAGCTTGTTCAGCCCAGCTAGCCTATCAATTTGCTAGCCCAGCCAGCAACCACAGTTCACTCATGTGAAACCATAAGTTCACACCCGTGAAGCCTCTAGAATATCAACCAAATTCAACAACATTGGCGATCTGCCAGCACAAAGCAGTCATGCAACCAGCAATCATGCAGACCTCAACAGTCACAACATGTGAAGCTACAAACGAATCTTATCTTCAACAACTGCAGCATGTGAAAAACCTAGTCAGCCAGACCTCTTTTTGAGAGCACTGTCCTGAATCTGATGTTGTTTATCAGTAATCTTTCTCCTGACTAGAAGTTCTTCCACCATTTGATCCAGAATCTGTGTTCCAAGATGGGTGGATACTGATGGTCCAAAGTCTTGCTGATGGCAAAATCCCATCCTAGGATCCATGGTACTTGAAATTCTACAGAGACCATGATGGATTTGTTTCCATAGGTGGCTATCTTGAGATTGTCATGCAAATAGTCCCATGAGTGTTGTATTTCTTCTAATATCTCTTTGGTCAATCCAAAGTAGATTCACCATTGTGGACCCTATTTGGATTTTCTTGTTGAATTTCTAGCGGAAGCTGAAAAACCAACTATAATTTGTAGGCTTAAGGTAGAAGGCCTTAAACCAAGCTTCTTGGTAGTCAAAATAGTTTATTGAGGAGGTGAATATGTCTGAGAAAATGTTTTGGCTTGATAT
This sequence comes from Calamus simplicifolius, assembly GCA_900491605.1. Classification (NCBI taxonomy): domain Eukaryota; kingdom Viridiplantae; phylum Streptophyta; class Magnoliopsida; order Arecales; family Arecaceae; genus Calamus; species Calamus simplicifolius. The sequence goes on from UESW01004330.1 coordinate 680,315, forward strand.
GGGTTTCCCCATTCTTCTTTGGTATTGAATTTTAGGATTTTGCATTTGGAATAAGCTCTGCTTCTGAATTGGGTTATGGAGTATGAGTTATTTCTGTAGAATCTGAATCTACAAGAATAAACTCATGATATTCTTGGGATTTCAAGGGTACTTCATATCCGTTAGGCAAATGATATTGGATTATCTTTCCATTTACTGAGGGAATTTTTGGATAGTTTGATAGTCTGTTGGTCACTTAGTTAATCTTTTTCCAAGAGTTTTACTGTCAAGGAACAATTCTTTGAAATGTATGGGTTAACTGGAGGTTGTCTGGATGGACTGGGTTTGGTCATGCCAGGACTGGGCAGACTGGGCCGACTGGGTCTGGTCTGATTTGGAATAGTGTTTGGGCTAGGAGGCGACCATTTCTGGGTGGCCTAAGAGTAACTGTGGGAAGATAAGGCAAGGGCTGAATATTTTTTAATAGGAGTAATAGTTCTAAGTAGTACCAAGGTCATGGGCTTGGCGTAGGAGGCTTTGGATCTGGGCTATTTTGTTCCTGTAAGGAATTCTCTGGTTAGAAAGTCTGGCAGGCTGTTTTCTGTTCCTTTTATAAATTCTATTTCAAAATCAAATACCAATAAAATAGCTTGCCATCTTGCAAAAAATCTGTTTGAAAATGATATTTTCAACATCTTTTTCTAAAATATCTTTTGCTTATTTACAATCAATTCTGAGAAGAAATTTTTTGAAATACAAATCTTCTTGGAACTTCTGAATGCATGAAACAATTGATAAAACTTTCTTTTTTATTGTGCTCTAATTTATTTGTGCATTAGTCCAGATTTCTGAATGATATCTGACTAAGTTTTCCTTATTATTAATTCTTTGTTTAAGGATTCCTCCGAATCCTATGTCTGAGGCGTCTGTTTCGATAATAACTAATGCTGTTGGATTCAGTAAGTTTAGGCAGGAAAGTTTTCTGACTAATATTTTTACTTCTCTGACTACTTGGGTATGTTCTTCTGTCCAATTTATTTCTTTTTTCTAAGTTGAGCATACAAAGGTCCTAGGGTGATCCTTAAGTTTGGGACAAAGTTCGTTACATAGTTAAGGCATCCTAAAAATCTTTGTAATTGGGTTCTTTCTTTGATCTCATCTGGAAATTTATCTGCAAATTCTACTGATCTTTCAATGGGTTTAATAGTGCCTTGACATATATAATGTCCTAGAAATCTTATTTTGGTTTGGAAGATCTTAATTTTAGGGGCTGAGATTACTAGTCCATTTTGTTTTGCCAAATTATGAAACTGTCTAATGTGTTTGACATGTTGGTTTAAGTCTTCTAGAAGATTAATACATCATCTATGTAAACTATTATGAAATAGATTATGAGTTAAATATTGTGTTCATCATGTTTTGGAATTCGCTTGGGGCATTTTTAGTCCAAAGGGTATTACGTTCCATTCGTAATGTCCAAAAGGTACTGTAAAGGCTGTTTTATATCTGTCTATTTCTTTAATCTGAATTTGTCAAAATCCTGATTTCATGTCAAACTTAGAGAATATTTTTTCTTTATAAAGTCTGGATAAAAGATCTTTTTATTTGGAATAGGGTATCGAATCCATTCTAAGACTTTGTTTAAAGGTTTATAGTTGAAGACTAGTCTAGGGGTTCCTCTTTCTAATTCTGAGGCTTTCTGGACATAAAAAGCTGAACATGACCAAGGAGATTTACTTGGTCTTATAAGCTCTTGTCTAATAAATCTGCTATCTCTTTTTGCAGTATTCTAATAATTCTGTGTTCATTTGGATGGGTCTAGCTTTAGTTGGAATATCGATTTCCTTAAAATCTTTAACGTAGGGTAGACTAACCTGGTGTCTTTGCCTATCCCAAAAAGCTGTAGGATTTTGACTACATAATTATTTCTTTAATTTTTCTTGAATTTCTTTTATCTTGTTTTTCCAAAAATCTTCTTGTAATTGTTTTTCTATTCTGGTCGTTTTGATTTCTTCTTGAAGGTCCAAGAGTTGTTGTTCCTTATATTTTAGAGATTGGATCTTTTGGACACTAAGATCCTTGAGTAGATTAACTTCCTTGGTTTTGGTAGGGTTTATAAATCTAAACTTAACCTTCTTTCCCAAAACATGGGTTGATATTCCTTTTTCATTAATTTTCATATGATAGAGAAGGGTTAGGAACGGTGTTCCTAGGATAATGGTTTGAATATCTTGTGCTACAATGAATGTTGTTTTAAAACAGATGCCATCTTGACAAACATGTACATTTGATATTTTATGCCTAATTCCAAGGCTTGCATTATTAGCTGTATAAAGGTTCTCAGATGTTTCTTCATAATATTTTCTGGGGAATAGTCCTTCTGGGATACAGTTCATATCTGCTCCTGAGTCAACTAAGGCATATACATTTATAGTTTCATCTTGGACTACTAACTCTACTTTGATGTGCCATTTTTGAAGTTTCACTGTGGTGATCTTATTTAGGTAACTCTCTTGTTCACTATCTTCTTCTTGAAGGACTTCTTTTCCTTTATCTGGTTTCTTTAACTCTTCTATCTCTGACTTTAGTTTCTTGATTTCTATTTTAATTTGATTAACTTCCATTTGAAGTTGTTGGATGGGGTCGGTTTTAAGTTTTTCTTCTGATCTTTTGTTTAATTATTTCTGGTAGGCTTAAAATTTCTTTTTTAGGTTTAGGTTGTAATTCTTTTTTGAGTTCTTCTATGTATTCTTTTCTTAATTTTGGGTTATCAATTTTTTCTATGATATCTATGAGCAAATCACTTCTCTTATTTCTTATCATGTTTATTCTAATGTTTTCTGTGCATCCACATAGTGCGATCTCATTTAAATCTTCAGAGGAAGTTTCTTCTTCTTCATCCGAAGAACTCTCATTTTCTTCTATTAAGTTGATTTGGTCATTTTCTGAGCTATCTTCTAGATTTGAAGGATAAATTTCTTCACTATCTGATAATATAAGTTCTAGTATTTTCTCCTTTTGTTTCTTAGGGATATCCATTTCTTGGATCTGAGATATCTTATATTTTCTACAATTTCTGCTATAATGACCTTTCTTTCCACATCTATAACAAGTTGGTATTTTCTCTCTCTTTGGTTGAGATCTGGGTTTCTTTTTCCATTTAGGAGCATCTCTAGTCTTTTGTTCTTTGAACATTTTTCTTCCTTTGTTTAGGTATTTGTTCGTTCTAGTTCTATAATATTTGATTTTTCTAATTTCTTATTAATTTTTTTTCTTTTTAGAGGGAGGCACTAGGATTTGTATCCATATTGTCTACAAAATCCTCCTAATTCTTTTTTAGTTATAATTTCATCTCTCTTTAATTTAGATTGGAGTTTCATTTCTATGCAAATCTTAAGTGCTGTTTTGCTAACTGTTCCAAAGATATCACCATAAGTGACAATATTCCAATTAATGTTGCTTGGTGCTCTTCTGCTAAGGCTTCATTAACCTTTTCTGAAAATAGACTGGGTAATCCTGAGATAAATTTCTCCTTCCAGAAAGGAGAACTACAGTCTTCTCTTTCTAAAACTCTACATAAGAACGTATCTTTATACCATCTAAAATCTTGCATTTTATGACATCTAAGTTTTATTAAAAGCATTTTGTTTCTTTCTTGCTTCGTGTCCTTTGATCTTACGAAGTGTCTATATATTGCATGAATTAGGGTATCTATCCCATTGGGTTCCTCTGTTGCTTCAGACAAATTTGGTTTGACTACAATTTTTGTACTATTCATTCTTTTTTCTCTATGTTCAGGTTTGAGGTATCTGTTCCACCATCCTTCTAATTGCCCAGTAAATCCTTAGATTAGGATTTTAAGGGTGCTATCTTCAGAAGTGTGGGTGGCTCATAGGGCCCCTGCGACTATATTCATTTCTAATAAGAGATTCCAAATCTCCATATCAGACATACCATCTAGGTTCCATTCGTAGACTGCTCCACCACTATAGACTTCTCTTTTAAAATTTTTTCTTTCCTCAAATTTGATATCTGGAGGAGTTGGTCTACGATAATAATCCTTTTGTGTTCTATAGTATGTTTGTCCTTCGTTATTTATCTTGTTTATCTGATTTCCAGATTCTTGGGATGAAATCATATTCAATATGATTTCCTTAAGTCTGTCTATTAATTGGTCTATTATCCTATCTTCTTTGCTTTTAAAATCCCTTTCCCAAATGTTATCTGTTTGGAAAAGAGGTTTTTGCATTCTTACTTTAGTATTTTTTGGATTCTATGTTTTTTGATCAAGGATTTTTTCTATTCTATCTAACTATTTTGATATGGTATGTAAAGCCTAGTTGCTATAGTTATTTGTTGAACTATTTTTCTAATTTCTTTATTAGTGGCTGGATATCCTTCATTATCGGGGTTAATGATTTTAAATGGAGGGGCAATGACTGTTTGATTTCTATGATTAATCCGGCATTCTTCTAAAGGAATATGTTCTGAGTTTATTTCTTTATTTTCTGTAGTTTTCCAAATTACTCCTAAAGATCTAAAAGGATATTTATCTGTGATTTTTTTTATTTTTGCATGCTTCTTTAAGCCATGTAAAATAGGGTATTTCTAATTCTTGTTTGTTCATGAAATCATAGTATTCTTCTTTTAGAGCTTCTCTTTCCTCTAGACTGGTTTCTCTCTATAACCAGTCGACTTTCTCCTTGTTATATTTGCTTTAAAGTCTTTCTAATATTTTCTTTGTCAATTTCAAATTTTCGTTTAACTGTGTTTAACTACTTTATGCTCTGTTTGGATGGAGAGAAAAGTGAGAGGAAAGAAAACTGGGAGGAAAGAAAGTGGGAGGAAAGAAAATTAAAGAGAAAATATTTTCTCTCCTTCTATTTGGATGAGGGAAGGAAAATAGGAAGGAAAGAAAAGTTGATAATTTACAATGACAATAATATCCTTATTATAGATGATTAAAAAAATGCATCGGTTGTTTTTTGGAAGGGTCAATATTGGAATGAAAAAAAAATAAAAGTACTTTTGAGTTTTCTCTCCGAAATCTCTCCGGTTTCGGAGAGAAAACTTTATGTGGGGCCCACCACTTTTTTCCTTATTTTCCCTCTAGTTTTCTTTCCTTCCGACTTTTCTCTCCATCCAAACAAGATAAATTTTATTTTCTCTCTATTTTCTCTCCTAGTTTTCTTTCCTCCCTAGTTTTCTCTCCATCCAAACAGAGGGTTAGTGTTTCATCTACCATCTGAGAGTAGGTAGGTGAATAGTTTGCTTCTTCGTAATATAGACTTGGGATATTTGACTCTAGGTCAACTCCTTTAAGTTTTATGTTTCTTACACTGGTCTCTTCTATTTTAGTACTAGATCTTCTCATACTGTACGATCTTCTAAAGTTATAGCTAACATTTCCTTTGTCATCTTGGGTAATTTCATTAATTGTTCTTCTTTCCTGAACAGACCTTCTAGGGGGCTATATCTTTTCTAAGGTCCAATTATCTTTGATTTCTACTTCTTCCCAATTACACATTTTGGGTACTATTGATTGATGTTTTTGATCTGTTGCTAAGAATAAGGTTTTTTCCTTTTGATGTTTTCCTTATTCCCTTAGCATTGACTCTGGTAGTCATCATTTTATAAACTATTCTGTAGACAATACTGAGAGGAGTATATCATGGCTTTATGTGTTCGTATCCTTTTGCTTTTATGTCTATAACTAAGGAATCTTTAATACTTCGTCTATTTCTGAACTTAAGTTGGGATAGTTTTTGAATTAGATGGGTCCCCAACTGACATTAGTGCTAATAACACTGAGGACTGCATCTTTTGCTTCATTGAAGCGATTGTCTTTTAATGCCATGAATATGGGTTTATCCATTCCTAATATGTGGTTTGGAATTGTGGCGACCCGAACGGCTACTATGTGTATGTATTTGTATTTGGTATTAGTATTAAAAGACTGTAGATCTTCTTTTCTGAAAAGTCTAACAATGGTTTGGCCATTGTTTAACTTAATGGATAGACTATGTTATGCAGTTTTGACTCTGTATTCTTCAAAGAGATCAAAACTTTTTTCTTATATATTTGGTTATATTTAAATTTTAAAATTTTCTTATTTGTTATATCGATTTCTGTTTCTGATACTGATTTAGTCAATACATTAATGGTTTCTTCTGAATAAAAGTTTTGGTCTTCGGATTCATCAATTTCTAAACTTTCTACCTCAATTGGTTTTTGAACCTTAGCTAATTTCCTAATTATTGCTTCCATTGCTTTTTAGGGTTAATGATGGGTCTACAGCCGGGAACACTGCCAGTCTTACCTTACTACCGGTCTTACGCTTACCAATGGTCTCACGTTTACCATTATTTCCTAAAATCTGGTGGATAATTAAGAAGCCCGCTAACTAAAGTTCTCGAACTAATTGGGATCTAAAGTTTTAGAACTAATGCTCCTCAAGAGCTTAACTTTTATCAGAAAGAGCTATTAATTTTGACTATGGATTATGTGTTTCTTAAGCCACAAAATTTCTCGTCCGGCCGTAGCTCATTACTCCCATGGGTCATAAGTGTACTTTCGTACACCCGCTCAGGAGGCTAGATACTTTGGGGTTTAAAGAACATGTATGCATAGTGTGTTCGTGGTGATCTAACTTGGCTCTGATACCATTTGGGTGTGATTCCCCTCATAATTGTACCGGCTCTCTACTCCATTATTGTCCTTGTGGCCCCATACAAAACAATCATTGTCCTCATAACCCTGCCAGCTACCTCCATTATTGTCCTTAACACTGTTCACTGGCACTATTCACTACTATTCACCACTGTTCATCCAGAACCCATGAATCCTTAATCATTGTCCTTGTCACTGTTTATCACTGTTCACCATCACTATTCACCACTATTCATTACTGTTTACTAAGCCTGTGAACCACAATTATTGTCCATCCAAAATTGTGCATTTCCATTGACATTAATAGCCTTCCCTCGGCTATAAAAGGGAGGATCCATCCGCTCCTCCAGACATCGCCTCACATCCGCTCCTTCTTCCATGGCCTCATTCCATATCCATCTGCATCCTCTTCCAAGCCATCCACACTCATACCTTAACCACTTTACTCTCAACCATGGATCCCAACATTTCTAACCATTACCAAGAACTCAGAAACCTCATGAACCTCATAAACCTTGAAGACTATCTATACCCAGAATACTCTAAACTATATCCACTCTTCAGAGAACTCATGGACCTAGTAACTCATACTATCTTCTACCTTGAAGACTATGAACCACTTCCCAGTCTGAACCTTGCAGATGACCTCAGCCTACCTTGAAGAAGGAACCAACCACACTCTCAGCCTAAAACCATAAATCATGATAGCCATGAACCCTTCCTTACAAAACCTCCTCAGAGAATGCATAGACGCAATGGACTTTATAGATTCCCAGCTTAAAGCAAACCCAGGCCTACTACCAATCTTTCAAAAATTCATAGATAGTATTACCTGGACTATCATGGCCATCGAAGAACATGAAAGCCAATACTTTAACCTCAGACTGATCCGAGGAAGACTGTAATCATATCTCAGAAGCCATTTTCATGTAAAAATCTTTTACCAGCTTTTATGTAAATTATTGGTTTTATGTAAGTTTTTATCAGTTTTTATGTAACGCTTTCAACAGTACTTTGTAATTAGTTTTATATAAGCTTAATGTAAGCTCTCAGTCTTATTATCAGTAAAACCTCAGCTTTTATAAAAAGTTTCGACTTTTCTAGAATACTACTATTCAGTACTATTCATTACTGTTCATATCGCAATATTAGAGCGATATTCAGTACTGTTCATTACTGTTCTATTAGGTTGATTTGGTCGTTTTCTGAGCCACTTTCTAGGTTTGAAGGATAACTTTCTTCACTATCTGATAATATAAGTTCTAGTATTTTTTCCTTCTATTTTTCAGGGATATCCATTTCTTGGATCTGTGATACTTTATATTTTCTAGAATTCCTGCTATAATGTCCTTTCTTTCCACACCTATAACATGTTGGGACTTTTTCCCGCTTTGGTTGGGCCTTGTGTTCCTTTTTCCACTTAGGAACATCTCTGGACTTCTGGTCTCTAAATACTCCTTTTCCTTCCTTTTGTCTACTTGATTTTGTTTTATAGTATTTCAGTTTTTCTAGTTTTTTATTAATTTTCTTTTTTCTTTTGAAGGGAGGCACTAGAACTTCATATCCATATTGCCTACAAAATCCTCCTAATTTTTTTTGGTTGTGATTTCGTCTCTTTTTTGTTTGGATTGGAGTTTCATTTCCGTGCACATCTTGAGTGTTGTTTTGTTAATGATTCCACAAATATCACCATAAGTGACATTTTCCCAATTAATGTTGCCTTGGTGTTCTTCTACTAGGGCTTCATTAACTCTTTCTGAAAATAGACTGGGTAATCCCGAGATGAATTTCTCTTTCCGGAAAGGAGACCTACAGTCTTCTCTTTCTAGGAGTCTGCATAAAAATGTGTCTCTATACTATCTAAAATCTTGCATTTTAGGACATCTAAGTTTCATCAGTAACATCTTATTATTTTCTAGTTTTGTGTCTCTTGATCCCACGAAGTGTCTGTATATTGCATGGGCCAGGGTTTCTACTCCATTGGGTCTGGTTTATATAATTTTTGTGCTGGTTCTTATTTTTTCTCTTTGTTAGGTTTAAGGTATCTATTCCACCATCCTTCTAATTGTTGGTAAATCCTTGGACTAAGACTTTAATGGTGTTTTCTTCAGTTGAGTTTGCAGCTCTAAGGGCTCCTGCAGCCATAATCATTTCTAATAGGAGATTCCAAATCTCTCTTTCTGACATACGTCTAGGTTCCATTTGCAGATTGCTCCACTCTGATAGCTTCTCTTCTAAAATTTTTCTTTCCTCAAATTAAATGCCAGGTGGAGTTGGTCTGGATAATAACTTTTTTGTGCATGGTAGTATGTTTGTCCTTTGTATTTTATTTTATTTATCTGATTTTCATATTCTTGAGATGAAATCATGTTTAATCTAATTCCCTTAAATCTATCTGTCAGTTGGTCTACGATTCTGTCTTCTTGCTTTTAAACTCCTTTTCCCAACTGCTATCTATTTAAAGAGGTTCCTGCATTTTTACTTCTTTGATAATTTTTGGATTCTTAGCTTCTTGTCCAAGGGCTTTCTCTATCCTATCTAACTATTCTGACATAGTATGTAAAGCTTGGTTGCTATAGTTATTCTGTTGGGCTTATCCAGAATATTCCTTCAATAAATGGAACAATTACTCAGTAGCATTTGCCTAAAGGGTATCAAACACCCTTAAAAACCCAGGAATATTATGAGTTTATTCTGTAGATTCAGACTCTACAAAAATAACTCATACTCCAGAACCCAATTCAAAGATGCAAGAATACTATAATTTCATGAACATAGGGAAAATAGAAATCCCTTATTTCACATGGCTTGAACAAATGTGCAAAAATAAGAAAATCATAGACAAGTACCCTTTCAGATCCTTAGGAGTAATCTGGAAACTACAAAAATAGAGAAATAAGTTTGGAACACATTCCTTTAGACGAATGCCTGATTAACTATAGAAATCAAGTAGTCATTGCCTTTCCATTTAAAAACATTAAACCAGAAAATAAAATCATCCGGAAACTAGCAATGAAATCAGGAAAATAGCATAGCAGAATAACTATAGCAACCAAGCTTTACATACAATATCAGCACAATTAAATAAAATAGAAAAAACCCTTGAACAGAAACCCGAGAATTCAAAAATTAACAAGGAAGTAAAATGTAGAAACCCCTTTTCCAAACAGACAACAGTTGGGAAAAAGAGTTTAAAAGCAAGGAAGACAGAATCGTAGATCAACTGACATAGACTTAAGGTAATTAGATTAAACATGATTCATCTCAAGAATCTGAAAATCAGATAAATAAAATAAAATATGAAGGACAGACATACTATATAACACAAAAAGATTATTACCCTAGACCAACTCCACCAGACATCCAATTCGAGGAAAGAAAAAACTTTAGAAGAGAAGCCTATCAGAGTGGAGCAATCTACGAATGGAACCTAGACGGTATGTTAGAAAGAGAGATCTAGAACCTCCTGATAGAGATGAATATGGCTGCAGGAGCCTTATGAGCCACAAATACGACTGAAGGTCACACCCTTAGGATTCTAGCCCAAGGATTCACTGGACAACTAAAGGATGGTGGAATAGATACCTTAAACCTGAAGATAGAGATTACATAAAAAATAGCATAAAAATCGTAGTCAAACCAGAGTCAACAAAAACCACAGAAGAACCCAATGGAGTAGATACCATGATCCATACAATATACAGACATTTCATAGGAACAAGAGACTTAAAACAAGAAAATAATAAGATGCTTTTAATGAAGCTCAGATGTCCTAAAATGCAAGATTTTAGATGGTATAGAGATACATTTTTATATAGAATCCTAGAAAGAGAAGATTGTAGGTCTCCTTCTGGAAAGAAAAATTTATATCAGGATTACCAAACTTATTTTCAGAAAAAGTTAATGAAGCCTAGCAGAAGAACACCAAGGCAACATTAACTAGGAAAATATCACCTATGGTGACATTTATGGGATAATTAACAAAATAGCACTTAAAATGTGCACAGAGATGAAACTCCAATCCAAGCTAAAAAGAGATGAACTCACAACTAGAAAAGAATTGGAAGGATTTTGCAAATAATATGGCTATAAAGTATTAGTGTCTCCTTCCAAGAAAAAGAAGAAAGCTAGTAGAAAACTAGAGAGACCAAGATATTATAAATCAACAAATGAAAGGAAGAAAAAAGAAAATTTAAAGATCAGAAGTCCAGAAAAACTCCTAAATCAAACCCATCAAGTTCAATCTAGAGCATTGCTTTAAGATCATGTGAGTTCACAATAAAATCAAGCTCAACCAAAAGAATTGATCCATATTTGGGACAGATTGTACCCAGATCATGCCCTAATGAAATTTATTTTGGATAGCGAAAAATAATTTGGCCATATATTACTTAGATCGAGTCTGAATCAAGTTTAATCTAAAGCATTACTTTATGATTGCCATAATATTGGATTAGGTCAAGCCCCAATTAAGTTTAATCTAAAGCATTGCTTCAAGATCATGCCAAATTGAACTCGAATCATGTTCTATCCATTACCATAAGATTGGGATGGATCAAAATCAAGTTGAATCTAAAGCTATATTGCAAAATCAGGTTAGATCAAACCAAGATCAAATCCAAATCAAGTCAATTTGAAGCATTGCTCCAAGATCAGGTAGGATCAAACTTAGATTAAACTTGGATTAGGTCTAATCTGGAGCATTGCTCTAAGATCGCATCGGCACCAAAGCTTGAGGCCAGCTCGGCACCAAAGCTTGAGGCCAGCTCGGCACCAAAGCCTGAAAGGCCAGCTCAACACCTAAGACTGACTTCGCATCGCTCCAATGCCTGAGACTAGTTCGCATCAAAGCCTGAGGCCAGCTCAGCACCTAAGACCAACTTTGCATCGGCACCAAAGCCCGAGGCCAGCTTGGCACCGAAGACCAACTTTGCGTCGGCACCAAAGCCCGAGGCCAGCTCGACACCTAAGCCCATGGCCAGCTCGGCACCTAAGACCGACTTCACATCGGCACCAAAGCCCGAGACCAGCTCGGCACCAAAACCCAAGGCCAGCTCAGCACCTAGGACCAACTTTGCATCGGCACCAAAGTCCAAGGCCAGCTCGGCATCGAACACCAACTTCGCATCGGCACCAAAGCCCGAGGCCAACTCGGCACCTAAGACCGACTTCGTCAGCACCAAAGCCCAAGGCCATCTTAGGGGCTGAGATTACTAATCCATTATGTTTTGCTAAGTTATGAAAATGTCTAATATGTTTGACATGCTGTGTCAAGTTGTCTGAGAAAATTAAAACAACATCTATGTAGACTATTATGAATTGGGAATCTTCATTAAATATTTCATTCATCATATTATGAAATTCACTGGGTGCATTTTTAAGTCCAAAGGGCATTACGTTCCACTCATAATATCCAAAGGGCACTGTGAATGCTGTTTTATATCTATTGATTCTTTTATTTGTACTTGCCAAAATACTGATTTCATGTCAAATTTAGAGAATATTTTTGCTTTATAAAGTCTGGATAAAAGATCTTTTGTATCCCAAATCCAAGAAATGGATATCCCTGAGAAATAGAAGGAAAAAATACTAGAACTTATATTATCAGATAGCAAGAAAGTTACCCCTCAGATCTAGAAGATAGCTCAGAAAATGATCAAATCCACCTAATAGAAGAAAATAAAAATTGTTCTTTAGATGAAGAAATAAGTCCAAATTTTACATTTAGAATAGGCTATCGTCTTTGAATTGGGTTCTGGAGTATGAGTTATTTCTGCAAAGTCTGAATCTACCAGAATAATAATATTCCTGGGTTTTTAAGGGTGTTTGATACCCTTTAGGCAAATGGTACTGAGTAATTGTTCCATTTACTGAAGGAAATATTCTGGATAGTCTAGGGGTTTGTTGGTCACTTATTTCATCCTCTTCCAAAAGTTTTACTGTTAGAGAACAACTTTTGGAGATGTAAGGATTGACTGGAGTCTATCTGGATGGACTGGGCCTGGTTGTATTAGGGTTGGTTGGGTTGGTCGGACTGGGCCTTGTTTGTTTTGGAATAGTGTTGGGACTAGGAGGTAGGCTGGGCCTGGCTGTGTTAGGACTAGGAGGTAGACTGGGCCTGGCTGTGTTAGGACTAGGAGGTGACCATTTATGTGTGGCTTGGGAATAGCTCTAGGAGGATGACGCAAGCACTAAATACTGGTTTTTTATGGGGGTAATAGTTCTAAGTGGTATGAGAGTCATTGGCTTGACGTAGGAAGCTTTGGTTCTAGGTTTTTCTGACATTTTGTTCATGTAAGAAATTCTCTAGTTAGGAAGTCTGGTAGACTATTTTCTGTTCCTTTTAAAAATTCTATTTGAAATCAAATACTGATAAGATCACTTGCCATCGGGCAAAAATCTGTTTGGAAACAAGGTTTTCAACGTCTTCAGAAAATTACATAAATAAAATTTTAATCAAACCACTAAAATGGTATATCAGGATCACCCTTAAGATTGGAGAAGAAATTAAGACAATCTGTGCCTTAGTTGACTTAGGATCAGATGTTAATGTACTCAAAGATCTTAGTATCCGAAAGATCCAATCTTTAAGATACAAAGAACAACAGCTTCTAGACCTTAAAGATGAGATTAAAAATAATAGGATAGAAAATCAACTACAAATGGATTCTTGGAAAAATAGGATAAAAGGAATTCAAGAAAAACTAGAAAAAGACCTATGCAGTCAGAATCCTACAGCCTTTTGGGATAGACAAAAGCACCAGGTCAGTTTGCCATACACCAAAGATTTCAAAGAAATTAATATTCCAACAAAAGCCAGGCCTATCCAGATGAACATAGAATTATTAGAATACTGCAAACAAGAAGTAGCAGATTTATTAGATAAAAGGCTTATCAGACCAAGTAAATCTCCTTGGTCATATTCAGCTTTCTATAAAGCCCTAGAAAAAGGAACCCCCAGACTAGTCATCAATCATAAACCTTTGAATTAGAATGGATTAAATATCCTAACAAAAGGGACTTGTTATCAAGGCTTTATAAAGCAAAGATACCAGAATTAGATACAGAAAGAAAATTCCATAAAAACTCAGAGTGCAATGAAAAGTGAATAGTAAAGTGAATAGTAAATATGAATAGTAGGTTTTCTGAAAAGCTGAGAGCTTTTATAAAAGACTGATATGTTTACAAAAGCTTTACATGAAACAAGTTGCTGCAAAACTAGTAATTAAATTTTTACAAAAGTTGTTATCTTACATTTGATTACAGTCTGAAAATCTAGTCTGATTGTAGGCCAGCTCCTTCTTCAAGGTAGTCTAAGTCTCCATGGTAACTGAGGTATATGAGAGCCTGGGTGATTATGTCCATGAGTTCTTCGAAGAGGGAATTGAGTTATGGGTTCTGTTGATACTGGTGATCTATGAAGTACATGAGATCTAAGACTTCTGTGGTAAGGCTCAAGTGAGAGGTTGGGTCCATAGCTGAGAGGTTATGGCTGAGAGGTGTGGGTTTACAGTTTGCTAGGAATTACTTGGTTGTCTTAAGGTAGAAGATGGTCTTGGTGACAAGGGTTATGGTTTCTTGGAAGATATACTGGAGTTCTGGGTATGCTAGGTACTGTTGGTCTATGAGGTTCATAAGGTTTATGAGGTTTAGGGTAAGGTTGCGGATGGTGGCTGGGTTCATGGTTGAAGTTGGTTGTGGTTTGAGAGTGGAGTGGCTAAGTGTAGATGGTTTGGTGGTAGGTGAGGTTGTGGATGCGGACATAGGACCTCAGGAATGAGGAGAAGGTTCCCTCCTTTTATAGCTGAGGGAAGGCTATCATGGTCAATTATTGTGGAGCAATAATGGAGATGCATGGTTTCGGAAGGACAATAATTGTCTTGAAAGACAATTATTGGGGGACAAGAAGGACGATGATTTGATGGAGTGGGACCAGGAAGGACAATGATGAGGGAGACAATGGGTACAATTATTGGTGGAGTGGGACCCTGAAGGACAATAATTGGGAGTGAGCAGTGTACGCCCTAAATGGGATGAGGATAGTTGGCAAGCACTACAGCACATGTACGGCTGCATTTGTGTCCTTTTTCAGGATAGTGCTCTTAAAAAGATGGTTTTGACACTAATAGGTACCAGGGTCTGGTATTGATTGGTACAACTGGTGCTGGAGCTTCATTTCTGATTGCTGAGCTTATGGTGCTAGGCATAGTGCTTGGCAGGTTGCCACTAGTCGGTCAGGCTGTATGAACTGGTTGGCAGGCTGAGCTGCATGAATTGGACTGCCACTGTGGTCGGCAGGCTGGCTGGATGAGCTGAACAAGGCATATCTGGAAGGGCTTGTTGTCTTCCTTATGACGATTACATGATGTCATAATCTTCATAAGGGTATTGTGCAAACATTATTGCTGGATCTGGCTGTGATGAGCCAATCTCTTCTTCGTTGTCTGAGTCTCCTAGCTGAGATAGTTCTTCCAATAATTTTTCTTTAATTCTTTTTTATTGGGAGGTTTACCTGTTGTTGGAGAGGCTGAGCCGGTTGCTGGAGAGGCTGAACTTTTTTCTGGTTTTGGAAGAAATTGTTGATGATTGTTATGAGTTATAAGCCATAATCGGATGTTATTTAATAACAATCTTTCCCCTGATTGGAAGTTCCTCCGCCATTTAATCCTGAATCTTTGTTCCAAGATGGGTGGAATAGTTTCCATTTTCGGATTAGATAGACCGGGCCTTTTCTGATTTGGAATAGTGTCCGGGCTAGGAAGTGACCATTTTGGATGGCCTAGGAGTAATTCTGGGAAGATGAGGCAAGGGTCGAATACTAGTTTTTAATAGGAGTAATAGTTCTAAGTGGTACCAAGGTCATGGACTTGACGTAGGAGGCTTTGGTTATGGGTTTTTCTGACATTTTGTCCTGTAAGGAATTCTCTAGTTAGAAAGTTTGGTAGGCTGTTTTCTGTTCCTTTTACAAATTCAATTTTAAAATGAAATACTGATAAAATTACTTGCCATCAGGCAAAAATCTATTTAGAAATAAGGTTTTCAACATCTTTTCCAAAATATCTTTTGCTGATTTGCAATCTATTCTAAGAAGGAATTTTTTGAAATACAAGTCTTCTTGAAACTTCTGAATTCAAGAAACGATCGATAAAATGTTGGGGAACGCGGAATACCCCCAAGATCACGGCTATAGTGTATATGAGTAATACAAAAAAAACTTTTACCATTCTAATCTATGAGTACAAGATCATACCTTCAGATTTGAACTTTCGATCACTTTGATTCGATTGCTCGACCTCAACCTTTAGCCTTCCGCCGTATTCCCGAAAATACCTTCTTCTCTCACAAGATGGTGGGATCTCTTGGCCGTCCTAGGGTTTCTTGTTTTTCTTTCTCCAAAAAACGTTAACCCTAGCAACCAACTGAGAGGGTATTTATAGGGCTACAACAGGGACCAATAGGCAAATATGAAAAGGACTTCCACGTAATTAAATCTCCCAATCCTATCCCGGGTTAGGATTCAATTACGTAAATTACAATTCATTCCACTAAAGAATTATAATTGTACTCCTAATCATATTCGAATTTATATTTTCGAGCCTTTAATATTAAATACTTATTATCTCCCCACGTTAAGATTACAGATATCCACCAATTAAATTTAATTACTGACAATATAATTTAATTGGCTTTTATTATCCTTGAGACTTATCCACTTAACTTATTTGATGTATCGGATTCAAAATCCACTTGCAAGATTTGATACAATCAAAACTTATAAGCTTCTCAAGGGGATATCATCAATCCAAATTAATCAGGACGTGGATTCCTTCAACTATTAATATTCACCATATATATAATGTTATTGCCCAACCCACTGAGTTTATTGACTCATATAGAATCTCACTCTATGTGTAATCAAAGCAATAATCACTACATACACGTGTCTAGAAATAGAATTCAGATTAAGAGCATAAGTAATCATAATATTCATGAGTTTAAATTATTTTATAAAGTCAGTATAAAATAATTAACTCAACTGGGTCCTGTTCAATACACACAAAGTGTACTAGCACAAATAGTTAGAATAAACCATTCCCCGTAGTCAAGACAGACCTACTAAAAATTTGTGCTACAGTTCTACTGATGGTGTGTCCAATTCCATCTAAAACTGTGAACAATAAACTTGTATTCCAAAAGAACCGATGATCTAGTCTTCTGTGTGTAAGCCGTACTCTACACACTAGATCAAATACTCTTTGTAAATACTAGACACATGCACATATATAGTAAATGGCACACATTGCTCAAAATGAATTCTCATTAAAATATAAAGACATAACATAAAGCATATCTTTTAGTCTATATCTCTATCAATCTCCCACTTAGACTCAAAGCAATGCTTGTACACATCTAACTCCCATGCCCTCTACATGTCTATCAAAAACTTTTGAAGTTAAACTCTTTGTAAAAGGGTCTGCCAGGTTGTCCTCAGATGTAACCTTGGTCACCAGCACGTCACCTCTTTGCACGATGTCACGTATCAGGTGATACTTACGCTCAATGTGTTTAGATTTCTTATGGGTCCTGGGTTCCTTCGAATTAGCAACTGCCCCACTATTATCACAATAAAGTGTAATAGGTAATTGCACTGAAGGTATCACACTAAGATCCAAAAGAAAGTTTCTTAGCCAAACAGCCTCTTTTGCAGCCTCAGATGCAGCCACATACTCAGCTTCCATGGTAGAGTCAGCAACACAAGTTTGCTTCACACTCCTCCAGCTAATTGCTCCACCACCCAAAGTGAACACATATCCCGAGGTTGATTTCCTAGATTCATTATCTGATTGGAAGTCCGAATCTGTATATCCTATAGGCACAAGACTATCTGCTTGGTAAACTAACATATAATCTTTAGTCCTTTTCAGGTACTTAATTATATGTTTTACTGCAGTCCAATGTTCTCGCCCAGGGTTAGACTGAAATCTGCTAACCATGCCTACGGCAAAAGATATCAGGTCTAGTACATAGCATAGCATACATTAGGCTTCCTACTGCAGAAGCATAAGGAACTGCCTTCATACTTTCTATCTCTTCAGGTGTCTTAGGACACTGATCCTTAGATAGAGAAATTCCATGCCTGAAAGGAAGAAATCCTTTCTTGGAATTATGCATACCAAAACGGGTGAGAATTTTATCGATATAAGTGGCTTGAGATAAGCATATCATCCTTTGCTTGCGATCTCGCAAAAGCTTGATCCCTAGGATGTGACTTGCTTCTCCCAAGTCCTTCATATCAAATTGTCCAGATAACCATACCTTGACCGAAGATAACACTCCCATATCGTTTCCAATAAGTAAGATGTCATCCACATATAGCACCAGAAACACCAAAGTTTTTCCATCACGCTTCTTGTACACACATGACTCGTCAGGACTTTGATCAAAACCATAAGATTTAATAGCTTGATCAAAACGAGTATTCCAAGATCTAGATGCCTGCTTAAGTCCATAAATGGACCTCTTAAGCTTGCACACCAAGTGCTCCTGGCCTTTTACTATAAAACCGTCTGGTTGCATCATGTAAATGCACTCGTCAAGATTTCCATTAAGGAAAGCTGTCTTGACATCCATTTGCCAAACTTCGTAATCGAAATGAGCTGCAATGGATAAGAGAATCCGGATAGACTTAAGCATAGCTACTGGTGAAAAGGTTTCCTCATAGTCGATCCCTTCTTTCTGAGTAAAACCTTTTGCAACTAGCCTAGCCTTGAAGGTTTCCACCTTCCCGTCTGCTCCTCTCTTCTTCTTATAGATCCACTTGCATCCGATGGGTTTTACTCCCTCGGGTGGTTCTACAAGATCCCAGACCTGATTAAAGTGCATAGACTCTATCTCTGATTTCATAGCATTTTGCCAAAGAGTTGCATCTTTATCCTGTAATGCTTCATTGTAGCTACTGGGTTCAGTATCCAGTTCATCAGAGATTCTGTCATATGACTCTCCAAGGAACGTATACCGTTTAGGTGTATTTACAACCCTCCCACTACGACGAGGCACAACCTGATTGTATGTGCTTGTAGTAATACGATCTGACTCTGATCCTTGTGCTCCATCAACCTGCACTGGTTCTGAAACTGGTGCATTAATGGTATCCTTTTGTATCAGTTCAGGGTCAGTTCGTGTTACTATACTTCTCCCACTACGAATAGTTATTGGGAAGTTTGGGAACCTACTTTCTTGTGGTGTTTCTGCTTGTACTATTGGTATTAAAGGAGCCAGTCTAGTTTTATCGCCTCTCAACTCTTCTAGAGCAATTTTACTTCTGGGTTTGTGGTCTATAATATAGTCCTCCTCCAAGAATCGGGCATTGGTGCTAACAATGACCTTCTGATCCTTAGGACAATAAAATAAACCACCTTTTGTTCCTTTAGGATATCCAACAAAGAAGCATACATCTGTCCTTGATTCCAACTTATCTGGTTTACCTTTTAGTACATGTGCTGGACAACCCCAAACCCGAACATGTCTTAGACTAGGCTTGCGCCCAGTCCACAGTTCTGTGGGTGTCTTAGGTACTGACTTAGATGGTACCAAGTTAAGAATATATGCAGCTGTCTCTAATGCATATCCAAAACGAAATAGGTAAGTCTGAATAACTCATCATAGATCTAACCATATCCATAAGAGTCCTATTCCTTCTTTCAGCTACACCATTCTGCTGTGGCGTTCTAGGTGCAGACAACTGGGATTCAATCCCAGCATCTAATAAGTAATCTGTGAACTCCCCTAAGAGGTACTCGCCACCACGATCGGATCGTAGTGTCTTGATATTTTTACCATGACGGTTCTCCGTTTCTGCCTTAAAAATTTTAAATTTTTCAAAGCATTCAGACTTACGGCGCATCAGATAAATATACCCATATCTTGAGTAATCATCAATAAAAGTGACAAAGTACTCAAAACCACCTCTAGCTTGGATGTTCATTGGGCCACACAAATCAGAGTGAACCAATTCTAATATCTCCTTAGCTCTATTGCCTTTGGCCGAGAATGGCCGCTTGGTCATTTTTCCTTCTAAGCAAGATTCACAGACCGGTAGTGCCTCTACTTCCAATGAACCTAATGGTCCATCTTGAACCAGTCTAGAAATCCGTCTTAGATTTATATGACCTAGGCGCAAGTGCCAAAGATAAGTTTGATTCATTTCAGAAGGATGTTTTCTCTTACATGGTCTATTATTGTTATTCACTTCATTTAGTTGCACAGTAGGAGAAACAGGATTAATAATATAAAGACCATCCACCAATGTACCAGAACAGATAAATGTTTATTTTTCTTAATAACAACGGAGTCATTAAAATAAACTGAATATCCATCATCAACCAACTTAGAAACTGAAATTAAATTCCTTCTAATTGAAGGTACAAAAAATAGTCTTTTAATATTAAAATTCTATTTCTACTAAAAGAAAAGCTAAAATCTCCCACTGCAACTACTGACACTCTCGTGCCATCTCCCAGAAATATGTAAATCTCCCATCACTTAGCTGCCGGGTCTGCTGGAACCCCTGCAAAGAATTGCAAACATGATTAGTGGCTCCCGTATCTACACACCAGCCACTGGTAGATAACAGCACTAAACAAGTTTCAACTACAAGTGAATGAGATATACCTCTAGCCTGTTTCCTGGCAAGCCAAACTGGACATTGCTGCTTCCAGTGACCTGGCTGCTTGCAGACGAAGCACTTTCCCTTCTTTTTTATTTCCCCATTGGGCTGTGGGGCCTGATGCTGTTTCTTTTTCTGAACCTTTTTCTTCTTCTTAGCATGAGACTTCGAAGAAGAACCTTTTTCAGTAACCATAGCAACTGCAGGCTTCTTAATGAAACTCTCTGCTACCTGAAGTTCTTTAAGTAGCTCTGCCATGAAAAATTCATTTTGTTCATAGTGTAATTTAGGCAGAACTGCTTAAAAGAATCAGGTAGGGACTGGAGAATGATATCAACCTGGGTTTCCCCATCCATCTCCGCTCCAAGGATCTCCAGTTCATTCAGAAGACTAATCATCTTTAGAACATGATCCCTGACAGGAGTTCCTTCAGCCATATTAGTGTTCATCAGTTCTTTCATCGCAGTCTGCCTAGCTGCACGACTCTGATCCCCAAACATTTCTTTGAGGTTGAACATCATGTCATAGGCAGAGGGCATAGATTGATGCTGATGTTGCAGAACATTTGACATAGATGCCAATATGTAACACCGCGCCATCTCATCAGCCTTAACCCACTTACGGTAAGCTTGGGACTCCTCATCTGAAGCCCCTTCACCGGGCTCTGCGGGACAGACCTGAGTGAGCACATACTTGTACCCTTCTGCAGTTAACACTATATCCAGGTTTCTTTTCCAATCAATGTAATTAGGACCAGTCAATTTGTTTTCTTTGAGTATCACAGCAAGTGGATTGAAAGAAGACATTTTAATCCTGAGAATCATTCATACATCAAATAAGATATAATGAGCAATAAACTTTAAATTCAAAATTATAAGTAGGGCCCCTCAACCACTACATAATAAAGAATTTGCCAGCAGCCTAGTACATTTTGAATAGTATGCCTCGATGGGAGGACGTCTACTACTCATCATTTATCTAGACAGATAAAACCTATTAATTTTACTATCTAGGTAAAAGGTAACATACCAAGTAAAATTAATTAGCTGGCTAACTTTGGTCATATAAATATTTGTAGTGACTCCGATGGGGAGGATACCAATATTTATACCTAAGTGTATACCATCACTCAATGCTAGATCCATTGTCCNAAAGCAAGTAGCATAATGAATAAGAATTATTCCTCTATAAAAGCTAAAAATTAAATAATCACATCTTATTAACTTACAATATGCTGAAACCTTTGATATATGAATACAAGGGAATTGATCATATCCTATACATTCGCTACATGTAGTTCACCATTGGTACAACCAGAGTCTCAAATAAGGTCCCATCCCACATCCACTTCATGCTGGTCCTTTTTCACCATTGGTTCCTTTATCCCATTTTCCACCTTGTAAAAAATTGTGTTTTATCACCATTTTTAAGCCATCATCTTTAATCTTCTCTCAATACCACTAATGATATGATCCTGTGTCGCTGTATAAGGATTGTATGATATGCAAACCCAATATGCAAACTAGATCCTTCAAAGAGGCTACCACTTCCAAAAACAATCAACCAAGGTCTATTGTTACAGTACCCAATTAATGTACCGGTCAAAAACTGGTATGGAATACCAAACCATACCATACTGACATATGGTATAGTAATGTGTGTCAGTTCATAGCCATATAGCATTTTTTGACCTTTTTTTTCGTTTTTGAGGATTTTTTAAGAGTTTTGGATATTTAAATTATGATTTTAAAGATATTTAATGCTATTTTATGTCATATGGATCTGAAGATACCATATGATTGCCTAATTGATGCAAATATAATAATTAACATAGACAGATGGCATGCTTGCCCCTGCATCCCAAGATCTGAGCCTCCTAGACAGCCACATTGATACTGATCCTCTATCTGATATGGTTCAAGCCATCCCATATGAGAGGATCACGATAGTGAAATCTGACCCATAATTTGGCTGAAAATGTGAAGGTTAGTAGCTGCTCAAATACAGTATCTTAGAAGTACGACATTCATACAGGTCATACCGTGCTTGTGTAGAATAGCATCCAACTTATGATAAGGATCCATCAGCATCAAGGAATTATACCTAATTTTTGTCTATTTTAGGCACCAAAAAGTGCAAAAGAGAGATAAATGGCAAGAATGAATGCGATTATACCTGATTTTGGTGAGATTTAACCATAAAATCAGACATATTTCCTGAATTTTTTACCCTAAAACTATTGTTTTGAGGCAGAAAAGATAGGAGAATGCCATGGGACATCCTTTTTCATGCTCTCCCCTATTACTGGAGTGGTAAGGGAGCTGAACCACCCCAAATATTTCCAAACCGAACACAACCGACCCCTGCTGGGTCGGTTTGGCCCCTTTACTGACCTGAACCCTTGAACTGACCTGATACCATGCCGGTTTATGTTGGCTCGATAATCCTTGCTTTCAACTGAGCCTTTTTCCCTGTTGCTTAGTGATCTAGAAATTTCACAAGTTTGTCCTTGATTGTGCTTACGATCAGTATCACATGCCAACAATGTTATGGATGATCAACCATGCAACAAATAGATATCATTTGCTATGTAACATATTTTAATCCAATTCACATTTATGGTCAAAGCTTGTCAGTATACTTTTAAAATTTTCAAATTATTTATGACAAAATGAACATTTACATTTCATCTCATTTGATTATAAGCCATGCCAAAAGGTAGCTGAAGTGCTTTCAAGTCAATATCAAAGAGGAACATAAACCTGTGTCCTGGGAGGTAACAAAAAGCCCAAAATTTCATAAGCATGAGAAGGACGATACATTACACTTCAAGAAGTACTAATAGCTAACCATCAATAAAAGAAGGAAAATGATATACACAGGATTTGTACATCCTTATCAAAGGAAGTACAGCCAACATGGTGGTCTAAAATATCATAAACCTCATGCTAGTCTCAAGAATAATATACATAAAAAACAAAGCACTTGGCAATTCAGCATTGAACTTCCACTTGTTAGTCCAATTCACATCCCAAGTAGATGAAAAACAATTACTTCACATGAAAAAGAATAATTCAAAGATGAATGACTAAATTCCCACACTATCATATGTTCTCTTAGCAGACCCGGAAATACTGAAACACAGAGTCTTATAACTCAGGTTACAGCAGTAACATATATCATTCTAAAGCCAACTGAGCATCATG
The DNA here is from genome assembly GCA_900491605.1 of Calamus simplicifolius. Taxonomy (NCBI): domain Eukaryota; kingdom Viridiplantae; phylum Streptophyta; class Magnoliopsida; order Arecales; family Arecaceae; genus Calamus; species Calamus simplicifolius. The sequence goes on from UESW01004330.1 coordinate 703,835, forward strand.
TGTATTGTGAATTGAAAGTTAGAGAAATCCAACTTCAAAAAAATCCATCAAAATCATAATGTCAATACCTCGAACATAATAACATTTCATTGTTTTCTTATTGTACTCACCTATTTCAATTGTCAAAATGGTAATAATACCAAGTTACAACAAAATGAAGCCAGTGAACATCAATCAGTGTGTAAAAAATCATATATTTTTTTTCACTTACTAAATGAAACAAAATTGAATGAAAAATCAAAATTTTAAAGTTAACCTGGATCAGAATTGTTGCATCTCAACTTCCCTTCTCAGATGCAAGAGCTTCCGCCTCAGCTTCAATCTTTTCTGATTCCGCTCGAGTGCCTCCGCGACCTCCTTGGGCATGTACTTCTCGTCGTGCTTTGCCAGCACCTCGGTCGCCTTAAAGAACCACTCCCCACTCTTCGCCTTATCTGACACCGTCGGTCCGTTTACCGCCGGCCGAGGGGCGTCCAACGCCGCGAAGGGCTTTACGAAGCCCTCGACGACGACGGAGTGGCCCTCGCGGAAGAGGTCGGGAAGGGAGCCCTCGTAGCGAACGAGGATGTCCGTGATGAGGTCGGTGACGACGAACTCTATCTCGGCGGAGTCCGGGGAGGGGTGGGTGATGCTGCCCTCGACGACGAGGCCGCCGAGGCGGAAGCGATTCTTGGAGGGGTTGGCGGCGAACTTGGTGAGGGCGTCGGTCGGGGTGATGTAGAAGACGAGCTGCTCCTCGAAGTTGCTGAGGACGATGACGACGAACCCGGCGATGCAGCTAAAGGTGAGAGCGTAGGTCCAGAGGCGCCGGATCTGGAGCTGCCGAGCCCGGGCGCCGACGTCGACGTGGCGCGATCGGGAGGGGTGGCGACGGGCGGCGGCAGTGGAGAGGAAGCGTAGGAGGAGGTCCCGCGGCGGCGGCGGCTGCGGTGGCGGCATGGAGGGGCGGTGGTGGAGAGTAGCGGCACGGATGAACGGGGAGAGGGAGGATCGGAGGCGGGAGGCGAGAATTCTAGAGGCCATGGAGGAGGAGGAGGAGATCGAGGGAGTTAGGGTTTTGGTCGGCGAACGGATCTCTCCTCCTCGCCTCTTTCTCGGGGAGAAGCGCAGAGGCAGGAAGGTCGCGCGGGACTCTCGAGGAAATTAGGCTTCTGCGAAGCATCATCGATTGGACGGTCGGCAACTCTCGATCACTAGAGCATCCTGATTGATCGAATGCACCAGATGGGATCTTGGAGTATTGTTTGAATATTGAATTGAATAATAAATGGTTTGCTTGTCGGCCACGGCAACGAAACCGGGGGGAAGCCCCGTTTTCTCCGTGCCGACGACCTCTCTTGCACAATGGTGCGGATAATTATATTCCTTTTAATTAAAAAAATAAGGTTCCATAATAATGATTCAAGGTTCTTAATTTTTGTATGAAATAATTAAAGATGATTAAATAATTAAATAATTCAAATCCAGTGACTTCGATCATGAATAAGAAATTTTTATCTTTGCATTCTAAAAGAATCCAGGGACAAGTCCTCTCATGTTGTCCATTTTGAACAAGTTTAGTTATGGTTGAAAATGCTTTGGTTGACCTTGTTGGCAGCTTTTATTTTACTTTGACTTTATGTGAGTATTTAAACAATAAATACATGATTAAAAGATATTACCTAATTATTTAATATTCAAGAGAGGGAAAGGAGAAGCATTACTAGTTATTGTTAGGAGATTGATATCTCTAAATCAGCCAAAAAGATCTTAATTTTACATATGCTACATCATCCACCGTTGCTTAAACTAGTTTGAGAAAATCGGCAATCTTCAAAGTATGTGAGGTTAATTAAGAAAATCAAAAGGATATCATTGAAAAAGTGTTTTCTTATAAGAATGCTATCAATTGAACTAAATCTAGGTATCGCTTGGCCCAAACTCGGCCTATTTATGGGCTTGGGACTACATGTGCATTGTGTACATAACCATCTAAATAAGGTTTGAGTTGGATTGGATTTGGATTTAAGATATATTAAGAATGGATCAAAATTTGAATCTTGCTATCAACATTTTAAAGCTCAGTTCCCTTCATCTCCTCAAAATGGCTTTCCAACGGTAAATTCAATGCATAATTACTAATAAGTGATATGTGAGATGTTGAGTATAAATTTATATTATATATTGAGCAAAGTATTGGGTATAAATTGAATTTGTATTTGCTATAGATGTGATAAAGGGAAAACTAGTGCATATATATATATATATACACACACACGTGTATGTATGTATGTATATGAGATCAATTTCAAGTTGAATAGATTTTTATCAAAGTTGATTTAGACCAAAAAAAAAAGACTATATGGGCCTGTCTCAGTCTTTTCTAATAAGGATTTTAGTTAAGATTAGTTTAAGAATCTCATGATAGCTCTATACCTTACCACCAAATTATGTAAGATGATCTAATTAATAAAACAATTGACTAAAATTCACTCACTTGCATTGCAATATTTTTGTAAAAGCTAGTTAATTAACTTCTTACATTAAAAGATTTTACATTATGCAAGTGCATGTGTGAATATATGTTATTATTTTTTGAGAATACAAAGATTAGATCCACTCATTTGATAGTGTTGCCACCGGGATCCGTCCTCTGACTCGGGCGCGATCAATCTCCAGGGGACGGACCTGCACACAAGTCCTCGCGCGAGAGGCGTTGGGGGTGGCCCTCCGTGGAAGACCCTCCGACGCTCAAGTCAGTGGGAGAAAATCGGCGATCAATCAGAAAATGGAGAGGTGGATCTCATTCCTCCCCCCTTTTTAGTTTCTTTAGCTGGTCTCTTGTGATGCCGACTGATTTTGGTTTTGCAGATGGCGAAGTTAGGGTTGGAGAATCGGGCTCTCCAAGGCGAGCTTGTGTCTAGCCGCAATAAGAGCTCAGAACTCGAGGCGCGCCGGCGAGTTCGAGGAGCAAAACGCTATTCTGCGGGCTCAAGTTGCGGAGGCTGAGAAGCAAGCTGCTGAGGCTAAAGTGCAGCTCGCCATACTCAAGGGGAACGGGACGCGATCGGCGTTGACGCCTTCCAACTTGGAATGGAAGAGTGCAAAGACAAGATATCCAGTGAGCACCCGGAATGGGATATCTCTTTTCTGGATACTGAAGCTCCTGATGCCGGTGAGTCCGAAGGAGAAGAGGAGGATGAATACGTTGACGTCTCTGATACCGATCCTGGTGCCGCCCCGGGTCCCAGCGAAGCCGCAGCTTCTGAAGGACGATCGCAAACTGCCGCTGAAGGGGCAAAGGCATTAGAGAAAGGCGAATCTAGTCACACCTCTGCAGATGTACCGTGGGTTCCTCCAAAACTGATGTGGTTCCCGGCCCTTAAGAGCCACCCTGTGCTTTGCTTTCTGAAAATTTGACTGATGTCTTTCAATGAATGAACTTTCTGTTTCTATTTGAGTGTTTTTCTTTGGATGGCCCTTTGCTCCAAATTTCGCCTCAATCGCGAGCGACTTATGGCTTGTTGATGCTTTTTGGTCATCTTTATTTCGGGATCAAGGGAATGCATTGGCTTGGCCCAAGGCGGGGCGATAGCCTGACTGGCGAACCGATAGCGATCTGGTTCGGCTTGTGTCTAATTAAAACTTGAAAAATAAAGCCAGTCGGTTAAGACCGACGGGCAGGATAGGTCGGCTTGGGCCGACAGACGGAATAGATCGGCTAGGGCCGACGAGCGAAGTAGGTCGGCTAGGGCCGATGAGCAAAATAGGTCGGCTAGGGCCGACGAGCAAAGTAGGTCGGCTACCGACGAGCAAAGTAGGTCGGCTAGGGCCGACGAGCAAAGTAGGTCGGCTAGGGCCGACAAGCAAAGTAGGTCGGCTAGGGCCGACATATGAGGGTGGTTGCCGAAGTATTTTTCGCTTCCTTTGGTCACTTCATTTTTCGTTGAATGAAGAATAGTTTTTGTAGCCTTCGTGCTCATTTCGTTTTGAGACGTCCGATTTTGTCGCACGAGTTCTTCGTGCGATTAACTTCAGTCGACGAACGATCAATTTTTGCTTTTTGCTATCCTGCCAGTGCCCTACCGTTCTGCAGGTGAATCGGTTTTTATTTCACCGAAATTGATGATACGGCACTGTGGGGAACATAAAGCTGCTCTGGTGCTTTCCGGAAGGTGTTCCTTTCCCATGTGGGTCATTTTGGCGTACGCGCACGCAGCCGTTTACCATTGGAGGACATTATTTTCGTAGGACGATCCCCTGAATGCCAGTTTCCGTAATGCGGTGGACGATTCTCTGCATTTAATGATCGCGATTCGGGATCAAGAGGAAATCTTCGCATGCGTCATAGTTCAGGCGGTGGGCTCGGCGCGCAATAGGGCGCGCTTTCATCCTGGGAGGCCACGTGGAGGTATGGCCCAGGTGTTTGAATCTCGGGGCTTATAGCCTTGGTAATTGTTCCGGTCCATTTTGGCCTATAAAAAGGGGAAAGTGGGGTAGTGTTAAGTCATCCCCAAAGTTTTTTCCCACTAGAGTTTCCATCATGCTCGTTTCTCTGCTTTGCGAGTGGGAGGACTGGCTTTCCTCTTCAAGCCCTTGCCGCCGGATAGCTGGGGCGATGAAGGAGCTGCCGAAGGATGGCTCGCCCTTAGGGGATGAGTCCCGGAGATCATATGGAGAGCGCACATGGAGGGCGCAGAGATCACACGGAGAGCGCACATATGCTCTTCCGTGTGACCTTTGTGGTTCCCCTTCGGGACGTATGGTAGGAGGTGCACGCGGGCTCCCCATGCTCGCTTGAACTTCTCCTCCTCCCTGATTTGGATTCCTGGGCTCGTCCGCCTGGGGAATCTTTTGCCACATGGGGAGGGGGTGAAAGCGTGCCGCCGCGACGCCTTGTCCTTGAGCCTTGGCAAGGTAGGGCGGCGCACATTCGGTTTGGGAGAGCGTTCCGATGCTAGGGTCCGCTGGCTTCCTGCCTGCTCGCTGGGGGGTCCCTCGATTGGGTGGTCTGGGATGGCCACCAGCCTGATATCTTGGTTGGGTCACCGAGATATCATTATTGACTGAAGCTGGCCGCAACTATTGGTCCGTCGCCCGGCCATTATCGGCCGAGCTGACTGGATGCGGCTTATCTGGTTCGGCAGTCCGGATGCCGGAAGCATCATAGTTGCCCAGGTCTGCTTTGGAGCAGTTGCCCGAGCTTTGTATTTGTCTTTATTTTATGCATTTCAATGCTCTTGTAACGCCTTTCAGGCATTTGTAATTGGTTTTGATGGCAATAAAGAGAGTTCTGTTCTGTTTCTCAATCTTTATCTCTTTTGTGCCGAGCTTGTTGTTGTCGGTGTGGGGTACAAAGGCGTCCCGCTCGTTCTTAGGCGAGGATCCCGCGCTATCCGAACTAGTCGAGGTTCGCAAGCGCGGTCTGGAGATTGTTCGGCGGAACATGCTCCTTATCTTGGTTGAGCTCGGTGATTTATGTCTCGAATATTCGCGGCTTGGCCTTGCCGAGGTTCGTTTTTACTTGGCCCTGCCAAGGTTCGGAGAATTTGTAGCTCAGCCCAGCCGAGGTTCGGAGAACTTGGCCCTGCCAAGGTTCGGAGAAGCTCGGCCCAGCCGAGGTTCGAGAATTTTTACTTGGCCCTGCCAAGGTTCGGAGAACTTGTAGCTCGCCGAGGTTCGGAGAATTTGTAGCTCGGCCCAGCCGAGGTTCGGAGAATTTTTACTTGGCCCTGCCAAGGTTCGGAGAACTTGTAGCTCGCCCTGCCGAGGTTCGGAGAAAGCGGCCCAGCCGAGGAGTTTTACTTGGCCCTGCCAAGGTTCCCTCGGCCCAGCCGAGGTTCGGAGATTCGGGGCTCGGAGAAATGACTTAGTTGCCACTATGAGCCGTAGTGTTAGGTCCTGCGCTTGGTGAGGGGCGTCAGGACGGGACGGGCGGTACATGGTCACGCTCTTTATTTATGATGTTATCCCTTCCGAGGGGACGAGTCACGCCATGCGCTGGATTTCTTTCTTTTTTGCACTTTCAAAAAGGGGGCAGCTTTAAAAGAGCTTGGGGAAGTGTCGGGAGCATTTATTGATGGGGGGCCGGCAGATCGGGAAGTACTCTGTTCAGGGGGTTCCCGAGTGTCCGTACTTTACCGATCTTTCTCGGGATGGGGCGACCCTCGGATTCCGTAGGCATTAAAGCGATGACATGGCGAGTTCTCGTAGGTCGGTGGCTACGGTGCGACCGATCGAGATACCCGCCTGGCAAGTATAAATATGACCGAGGGACTGGTCTTAGCCATCCCTCGGTTTCAAGCTTGAAAGAGCATTCGGCCATGGGCTCTCAAGGGCGATCTCCGAGTTGCATGCATTCTCACGGTTTGCTTCACCCGGAGGGCGTTCCACGTCACTGTTGACGGGTTGGGCTTGGCGTCGACCCTTGCGAGCCAACAGCGGCTCGTGAGGGTCGTCGAGGAGTACGTGGATGTCCACGAGGGAGGCGGAGGCCCTGCGCCGGGTGGGACCGGCAGAGGGAGGAGATCGTCGCTCGCCAGCAGGTGGCTGACCTTACGAGCGCCTGGAGGACCTGCTGGCGTCTGGGAGCGACACGAACCTTAGTTAGGGCCTCCTTTGCTTTTGTTTTTCTTTGTACTTTCCTTCTCAATTAATGAAAAAGGCCCTTTTTGGACAATCTTCTTATTTCAGAGTTTTTATCTCTAAAGAATGCCACTCGTACAATAGCTGGGGAGCCTGGGTGGCTCCACTGTTTTGAGTCATGGCTCTGTTTGAGATAGGCGCTTTGTTCGGCTGGGTTATAGGGGCGTTACCCAAAGACTTTAGTAGAGGGGGATTCCCTGGCTTTGCCTGGGGCTCGTGGCCGGTTACGCGGGGCTTATTGAACCCTTTAGGGGTTTGCCGGAGGCACATTCTTTGTGTGTGTTGACGGTTTTCGCTTAGTATGCCTTTTTCCAAACCGACCGAAGTTTGGGGACTATTGGGAAGTCCTTCGGCTTTAATGGGGCCCGCGTACTTCGGTTTCTGCCGGCATTTTAGTCTGAATTTGTTGCTCACCCAGCCGAGGTTCGGAGAACTTTTACTTGGCCCTGCCAAGGTTCGGAGATTTGTTGCTCGGCCCTGCCGAGGTTCGGAGAATTTTACTTGGCCCTGCCAAGGTTCGGAGATTTGTTGCTCGGCCCTGCCGAGGTTCGGAGAATTTTACTTGGCCCTGCCAAGGTTCGGAGATTTGTTGCTCGGCCCTGCCGAGGTTCGGAGAAATTTTACTTGGCCCTGCCAAGGTTCGAGTTTTACTTGGCCCTGCCAAGGTTCGGAGATTTGTTGCTCGGCCCTGCCGAGGTTCGGAGAAATGTTTTACTTGGCCCTGCCAAGGTTCGGAGATTTGTTGCTCGGCCCTGCCGAGGTTCGGAGAAATTTTACTTGGCCCTGCCAAGGTTCGGAGATTTGTTGCTCGGCCCTGCCGAGGTTCGGAGAATTTTTACTTGGCCCTGCCAAGGTTCGGAGATTTGTTGCTCGGCCCTGCCGAGGTTCGGAGAAATATTTTACTTGGCCCTGCCAAGGTTCGGAGAATTACTTGGCCCTGCCAAGGTTCGGAGATTTCCTGTTCAGACAACTCGGTTGTGCCGAGGATTGGTAAGCAGCATCTATTTCCTTTTTACGATTTATGGCAATATGGTGCATAATGATTCACACGTTGTGGGAAATAATACGGGTAAAGGACATACCCTATTGATAGTATTTGCGGAGGTTGTCCGAGTTCCACGTTCGGGGGACGGATTTCCCTTCGAATCCTGCAGCTTGTAGGTTCCTGGCCCAATGACCTCCGTGACTTGGTACGGGCCTTCCCAGTTCGGCGCCAGCTTTCCTTGCTCCAGCGGTTTGGATACAGAAGCTTTCCGGAGGACAAGGTCGCCAGGTAGGAAGGTTTCCCCTTGACTCTGGAGGCATGGTACCGAGCCACCCTCTGTTGATAGGCGGCCGTCCTGATTCGGGCCTTCTCTCTGACTTCCTCCACCAAGTCGAGGTTGGTGCGGAGTTGCTCGTTGCTGGCTTCTTCCGAGTAACTCTCCACCCGCAAAGATGGGAGGCCCACTTCCACAGGGATGACGGCCTCCGTACCAAAAGCCATTCGGAATGGGGTCTCGCCCGTCGGGATTCTCGGAGTGGTGCGATAGGCCCAAAGACATGGTGCAGCTCATCCGCCCACCTGCCTTGGGCTCTAGAGAGGCGAGCTTTGATTCCTTGGAGGAGAGTCCTGTTGGTTACCTCGGCCGCTCCGTTGGCTTGTGGGTGCCCGACCGAAGTAAGGTGGTGACGAATTCCATGCTCTTCGCAGAATTGGCGGAATTTGGAATTGTCGAACTGCTTGCCGTTATCGGTGATTATGGTGTGGGGGAGGCCGAACCGGCAGATGATGGACCTCCACACGAAGTCTCTGGCCCGGGCTTCGGTGATTTGGGCAACTGCTTCCGCTTCAACCCATTTGGTGAAGTAGTCAATGGCGACAAATAAGAATTTTCGCTGTCCTGTCGCCAACGGGAATGGGCCGAGGATGTCCATCCCCCATTTGGCAAAGGGCCAGGCGGAGGATATGGAAACTAGCTCGGCGGAGGGGAGCCTCTGGATGCTCGAATGTCTCTGGCAGGCGTCACAGGCTCGGACTAGATCGTCCGCATCTTTCTGCATGGTCGGCCAATAATAGCCTTGCCGTAGCACCTTGTGGCATAGGGACCGGCCTCCCAGATGGTTGCCGCAGATCCCTTCATGTACCTCCGTAGAGCATAGTCCGCCTCGGATGGGCGGAGGCATCTGAGCAGCGGCATAGAAAAAGACCGCTTGTAAAGCTGGCTGTCAATCAATACATAGTGGGTCGCCTGCAGCTTCAATTTCCTGGCCTCCCTTCGGTCGGACGGGAGCGACCCTTCTTTAAGATAGCTGAGGATAGGGTCGAACCAGGATGGTTCGGTCTCGATTTGCATCACCCGGTCAGCTTCCATGATACTCGGCTTCTCCAGAGTCTCCAGATGGAATTTTTGTTCAGCATCCATCGTCTCCGTGGTTGCCAATCGGGAGAGTAGGTCGGCACGGGCGTTTTCCGATCTAGGAATTTGAATAATTTCAAACTCTGAAAAGTGAGGAAGTAGGCCGCGCACCTCTTGGAGATATCGAACCATATTGGGTTCTCGGGCTTCAAACTCCCCTCGCACATGGCCGGCCACCAGCTGAGAGTCGGTGAAGGCGCTAAGCTTTTCCACCTTCAGGTTGCGGGCGATCCGGAGACCGGCTAACAGGGCCTCGTACTCGGCTTCGTTGTTGGAAGCCGGGGGGAGAATCGGACGCCATATTCGAAGATCATCCCCTCCGGGCTGGTGAGAACCAACCCGCACCGGATGATGGGCGTTGGACGACCCATCGACGTGAAGGAGCCACCGAGCTTCAGGTTTTGGTCCTTCGGGACTTTGGGGTAGAGCCGTCTTCCGGGATGGTGCACTCGAGGAGGAAGTCGGCCAGCACTTGAGCTTTGATGGCCGGGCGAGGTTGAAATGTATGTCATGCTCGCTTAGTTCGACGGCCCATTTGGTCATCCTCCCCGATGTTTCTGGACGGTGGACCACCGCCTTGATGGGTTGATCGGTCAGGACCGTCACTGAATGTGCTTGGAAATATGGTCGCAGCTTCCGGACCGAGGTGATCAAAGCCAGCACTATTTCTCGATCCTGGTGTACCTCGTCTCCGCATCGCGGAGCAGCCTACTCACATAGTAGATCGGTCTTTGGATTTGCCTTCTTGCTTGACCAGCACCGAACAAACTGCTCCCTCGGAAACGGCCAGATACAGAAACAGAGTCTCCCCGGGACCGGACTACTAAGAAGTGGAGGCGAGCCGAGGTACTTCTTGAGATCTTGAAATGATTTCTGGCATTCAGGAGTCCACTGGAAATTCTTGGCCGATCGGAGGGTTTTGAAGAAGGGGAGGCATCTCTCGGCTGACCGAGCCACGAAGCGGTTAAGGGCCGCTATTCTCCCGGTCAGGCGCTGGACCTCTTTAATGGACGCTGGGGGCGCCATTTGTTGGAGAGCTTGAATCTTCTGAGGGTTAGCTCAATGCCGCGCTGGGAGACCATGAAGCCGAGGAACTTCCCAGAATTGACGCCGAAGGCGCACTTGGTTGGGTTGAGCTTCATTCCATACTTGCGCAGCGTGGCAAAGCTCTCCGCGAGGTCCTCAACATGCCGCAGCGCTTCCTTGCTTTTGACCAGCATATCATCCACATACACCTCCATGTTCCGGCCGATTTGCTCCTTGAACACCTTGTTGACCAGGCGCTGGTAGGTCGCTCCTGCATTTTTAAGACCGAAAGGCATAACTCGGTAACAGTAGGTACCTCGGTCGGTTATGAAGGCTGTCTTTTCTTCATCCTCGGGGGCCATCCGGATCTGATTGTAGCCCGAATAGGCATCCATGAATGACAGCATTTGGTGGCCCGAGGTGGCATCCACAAGCTGGTCGATCCGAGGGAGGGGAAGCTGTCCTTCGGGCATGCCTTGTTGAGGTCGGTGAAGTCGATGCAGATCCTCCATTTGCCATTCGACTTCTTCACCATGACGACGTTTGACAGCCAACTCGGGTAGTTTACCTCTCGGACAAAGTTGGCTTTGATGAGTTTGTCGACCTCTTCTTCAATGGCCTTTTGCCGCTCTGGGGCGAAGCTTCTCTTTTTCTGCTTAACGGGCCTGTGCATCTCGTCCACATTGAGACGATGGACGAGGACTTCGGGGCTAATTCCTGGCATGTCGGAGGCGGTCCAGGCGAAGATGTCCGCGTTGCTTTGGAGGAATCTGATTAGCTCGCGACGAGGCTCTCCTTCAAGCAGCGACCCGATCTTTGTGGTTCGGTCGGGCCGAGCTACGTCCAGCGGTACTTCTTCCAGCTCTTCCACCGGTTCTCCCCGTTGCTCGGCGAAATCCTCGCGGGCGTCTAGCCCGTCAACCTCGGGAATTCTGGACTGAAGGCTCGTGACAAAACATTGCCGAGCCATGGCTTGACTTCCCCGAACTACTCCAACTCCTTGCTCGGTGGGGAAACTTCATGGACAGATGCGGGATAGAGACAACCGCCTTAAGAGACATCAAGCCGGGCCTGCCGAATATGGCATTGTATGGGGACCTGAGGTCGGTCACTAGGAAGTCGGCTGTACAACGGTTACAAAGGGCCAGGTTCCTGCGCGGACCGTCAGGGTGACGATTCCTTCTGGGATGATGACGTCGCCGGTGAATCCCATCAAGGTGGAATCCACGGCTCGAAGGTTTTCCATGAGCAATTTCATCCTGGCAAACACACCGAGGTACAAAACGTTCACCGAGCTTCCACTATCAACCAGGATTCGGCTTACATCATAATTGTTCAAGTTTAGGGATACAACAAGTGCGTCCTCATGGGAAGCTGTATCCCAAGAAGATCATCATCAGAAAAGGAGAGCTCGCCCGTGCGCGCCTTCTTTGGCACCGGTGCATCACCATTGCCCCCGGAGCCCGATCCGCCGGCCTCTTCAATCATGTTGATGCGGCCAACCACGGGCGGATTTGGTGGAGGAGGAGTTGTGGGAGCTCGGGCTGGCGATCACCTCCTTGTTGTGGCTCGGGTGCCCTTCTGAACTGGTCCAACCGTCCCCGCCGAATCAGTCTCTCGATCTCGTTCTTCAGCTGCCAGCATTCTTCAGTGTCATGGCCATGCTCCCTATGGTAGCGGCAGTACTTGGCGGGATCTCTCCGGGTTGGGTTCCCTCGGAGAGGCACTGGTCGGGGAAGCTGGCGCTCTATCTCCATGAGGATTTGCGCCCGGGGCACAGTCAACGGAGTGTAGCGATCGAATCGCCTAGGGGGACTCCGGGAGCGATTCCTTGGCGGCGGCGGAGGGACTCTTTGGCGGCGAGGCGGACTTGGCCGACGGACAGGCGGTGTCTGTCGGGAACTTTGGGCTCCTTCTTCTTTGCTGCGCGGGCATTCTCCGCGACTCCTCGACCCGAGCGTATTTGTCCGCAAGGGCCATCATATCAGACAGACACGGGGGGTAGCTGACTTCCATTGCCAAATAGAAGTCGCTCTCCTTTGAAACTCCCCCCGCTAGGGCGGACATGGCCACCTCATGATTAAGGTGGTCCACCTCCAACATGGCCTTGTTGAAACGGCCAAGATAATTTCTCAAGGACTCCCCCTCTCTTTGCTTGACTTCGGAGAGGGAGTCGGATCTCCGTCGGTGGCGGCGGCTGCTGACGAACTGGCCAATAAAAAGGTGGCTCAGCTCATCAAATGAATCAATGGAACCTGGTTTCAGGGCGTTGAACCAGGTTCGGGCGGATCCTCTGAGGGTGGATGGGAAGGCCCGGCAGAGGATCGCATCAGATGCTCCATGGAACATCATTATTGACCGGAAGCTGCTGAGATGGTCGTCCGGATCAGTGGAGCCGTGATAGGGCTCGACGGTTGGCAGCTTGACATGGGAGGGAATCACTTCCTCCATGATCCCCTTAGAGAAAGGGATGCCCTGCTCTGCTTTGGGCTGGGGCAGGTGGATCTGCTTGGCGGCGTCCAGCTCCTGACGCATTTCCTGGATCTGACGGCGGATCTCCTCCTCGCCGGCGAGAGGAGCAGCCGGGCGGGAGAACCGCAAGGACGGCGTCGAATCATGGCGAGACGTTGCCGGAGAGAGGGAGCGGGCTCGCCGAGATCTGGGAAGATCTCTCGCAACCGGTTCGAGGGACCGGTTTGTCCCCCTGGGGCGACGTGGGGGTCCGCTGATTCACGCGGATGGAGGAGGAGGTTGCCGGTGAAGAAGGAAGTCGTCTTCTTTCTGGGGTGCGAAGCAGGAGGAGGTGCAAGACGCTCCTGGACCAGGTGGGTGAGAGCCTGGACTTGTTGGACCAGCGTAGCAAACTGGTCCTGGGTCACCGGAATGGCAGGCGGCGACGGAGTCTCGACAGGTGGGGGTTGCGGCGCTGTGGCGCCAGTCGGATCAGGCCTCTGGGAGGCGACCTGATCGGGAGCATCAGAGGTTGCTCCTCTCTTCCGGTTGGCCATCAGAGAGGTTCTTCTCCGGATCAAGATCCTTGTCTCCTTTTTCAAGTTTTAATGGGACTTGAGGCCCTTCCTCTAGCGCCAATCTGTTGCCGCCGGGATCCGTCCTCCGACTCGGGCGCGGTCGATCTCCGGGGGGCGGACCTGCAAAACAGGAAGCCCTGCACGAGAGGACGCCGGGGGTGGTCCTCCGCGGAAGGCCCTCCGACGCTCAAGTCAGTGGGAAGGAATCGGCGATCAACCAGACAATGAGGAGGTGGATCTCTCCGGGGAGCCTCTCCAGGGGGGCGGCCAATCGGAGGCTCTGGTAAGGAGAGCACCGACGAGCTGCCGGAGAGAGGAGAGTGGGAGTGAGGGTGTGAGGGTTGCGTACCTGAGGGAATCTGCCAACTGATATTTATAGACTGTCACCTGGGACTTGAGCGTCTTCTGGAAGGTTCTGAGGTTGTTAGATCGGGGGTAGACAGAATCAGGCCGTTGTGGGGCCGTTAGAATCCACGCCTTGTCTGTTAAGGGATCGACGGCTGGGAGAGCTCCTTGATGTCTTGGGATCTGGGTGAGTAGACCAGGGCCTTGATAGGTTCTAGGCCACGTCTCAATATGATCCTGCCTAGGGTGCTGTTACAGTAGGCTTAGGCTCTCCCGCGTCAGGTTCCGCGGAGGTGAGTATTGGATCGTAGGTCGTTCAGTGAAGCCGGGCCATGGAGGCTCGGGGAAAACGAGCTATAGGAAGCTCGGAAGCCGAGCTATGGGAGCTCGGGAGAGCCGAGCTACGAAGCTCAGGAAAGATGAGCTATGGAAGCTCGGGAGAGCCGAGCTACGGAAGCTCGGGGAAGACGAGCTATGGGAGCTCGGGAGAGACGAGCTACGGAAGCCCGGGAGAGACGAGCTACGGAAGCTCGGGAGAGCCGAGCTACGGAAGCTCGGGAGAGCTGAGCTACAGAAGCTCGGGGAAGACGAGCTATGGGAGCTCGGGGAAGCTGAGCTATGGGAGCTCGGGAGAACCGAGCTATGGGAGCTTGGGAGATCGAGCTACGGAAGCTCGGGAGAGAAGAGCTACGGAAGCCCGGGAGAGACGAGCTATGGGAGCTCGGGGAAGCCGAGCTATGGAAGCTCGGGAGAGCCGAGCTACGGAAGCTCAGGGAAGACAAGCTATGGGAGCTCGGGAGAATCGAGCTACGGAAGCTCGGAGAGACGAGCTACGGAAGCTCGGGAGAGCCGAGCTACGGAAGCTCGGGAGAGCCGAGCTACAGAAGCTCGGGGAAGACGAGCTATGGGAGCTCGGAAGAATCGAGCTATGGAAGCTCAGGGAAGAATCGAGCTATGGGAGCTCGGGAGAACCGAGCTATGGGAGCTCGGGAGGAGCTCGGGGAAGCCGAGCTATGGAAGCTCGGAAGAGCCGAGCTATGGAAGCTCGGGGAAGTTGAGCTATGGGAACCTCGGGAGAACCGAGCTATGGAAGCTCAGGGAAGCCGAGTTATGGAAGCTCGGGGAAGCCGCCGAGCTAGGGAGCTCGGGAGGGGCGAGCTATGGGAGCTCGGGAGAGCCGAGCTACTGGAAGCTCGGGGGAGATGAAGGGAGGAGGTCGGTCTTAGCCTCCTTGCACGGATGTTTATGCAATGATGGTTTTACCCCCTAACACATAGCATGTTGGTAGTACCCAAAAGGCAAGGATGCATGAAAGAGTCAGGACCAATCTTAGAAAATGAAAGTCAAGGATGGCGCTCATATGAGCAATGTAGCAATAAATTGCTATTAGAGATAATTGATTTGATAAATTTGGTCAACATTTGATGGAATTAAGAGCATGATTATTGATTTCATAAATCTATTGAATCCTAAAAGTAAATAGCACAAGAATTTGTCCATAATCTTTGATCATATCCATATGATAGAATAAAATATCCCCTATACAATTTTCAATGATACTCTAAATTATCTAATACTGATAATATTCTAAATTATTCTAAATAGATATATGTAAATGTTTTTTCTCTCGATCCCTATTTAGGGCTTCTATTTCTAAAACATAAAATTTTGTATACAACTCCAAATTTCTAGATACATGAATAATCTCTCAAATTTTCTTCCATAAATGATACTTAGTCTTTCTTTAGTCATTGTTCTCTCCTACTCACCTTCTATTATAGCTAAAGAAGGAAACACCTTAATTTTTTCATTATTATCACTTTAATGACATACATCAAAGGATAGGATTGGGTAAAAAGTAACGTTCACAAAAAATGATTGAACTAACCTTCCATAAAAAATTAATTTATCCTTTTTTAGCCATATTCTTTGCAAATCAACAATTAATTTTGTTAAAAGTAATAAGTTTAGTGATGTGGTATGAGTTGGTAAGCTAACCTAATGGCGACACATTATAAACAATTGGAATATCACCTATGATGGCTGATTTGATGATGATACATATCGTACCAAAGAAAAAATTTTCAATTAGAAGAGACTTTCACAAATAGCATCATCCTTTCCATCTATTATTGAGTGGACCAATTCAAAGATTACTCTTCCAAAGAACCTATAAAAGCAACCATATACCTTATAGATAAACCAAGTTCACACACTAAGCTTTTAAGCTAGAACCCTGAAGCCCTAACCCAAGGAGCTTTAGGTCTTCTCTCTCACACCTAGGCTGACTTAAGTATTGAAGGGTCTTCTTTAAAGAAAATCTTTAGATTTCTTTTATTCTTCTTCTTTTTCTGTTGTAGAAGCCCATCTATAGGAGCTAGATTTAAACAATTAGATATCAATAGATTGTCGTTGTCTGCAAAATGCGAGTAAATGTGCCTAGCCATACCATCCTAAAAAAAAGATTAAGGAACAAATAACACTCAAGCAGGAAACTACCTATTCTTAGATCGGCTTCCGAAACTCTGTGACAATATCAATCAACACATCCTCTATCGACCACAAAAATCACCCTAGATCTATTCTATTCTCTCTTGTAGCATGTTGAGATGCAAACTAATTTGGTCTAGAACTTGATGCCCTAAGATTCCAACTCTAGATGCTAACAAGGAGCCAGCCAGAGGACCTATCAAGTCATCAACAACAGGCAACCTCAACTAGAACTCAATGAGGAACCTTAAAATCATTAAAATTGATAAAGTAAGAATGGATGCTAAGATGACTAACCTGAAGAGGAGCCTGAAGATCACTTATGGATTGAACAAACATTCTAACCTAAAGACTCCTATGGCCAACTGACATTAGATAAATTGGTAGCTAGAGGAGATGGGTCAGAGTTAGAGCAGTCATGGTGTACATTCGAGATATAGAGAAGACCTATCTAATTAGCTCAACTTTTTCAAGGACCCATCATTCACCAAAGAGATAATGATCAAGCCTTTACCTTCTAATTTAAGATGCCTTAACTAAAGCTGTATGATGGGATCTCTGATCCCACTAATCATTTAGAGAGCTTCAATACTCTTATGATTTTCAAGGTACTTTAAATGTTATAATATGTCAAGTTTTCCCATCAACCTTAAAGAAGGCAACTTGTATGTGGCACTTGAGCCTTAGACTTGCCTCAATTGAGTCTTTCAACAGTTGAGCAATTCATCAACTACTTCATCAATAATAAAAAGCATTAGAAGAGCTCTACAAACATGATATTCATCAAACGGAAGAAAGATGAGCCATTGAGAAATTACATCCGGTGGTTCAACTTTGAAGTCCCAAAAGTCGAAGATCTGAATTCCTTAGTGGCCATAGTAGTTCTTATAAACAACTTGAAAATTTCATATTCAACTTTTTCTTAATGAAGTGCCCACCTAATAATTTTCTTGAGCTATTGGCCTAAGCTGAGAAGTTGTAATGTTTCAAGCCTACTTACTAGCTCAATTAACTTCTTAACAAGGTAAAATCACATAGCCTTAAAAACTTAAGTGCAAGTTAATTGACAGCAGATAAAGTTGAGTTATAAGTCTTCAAACTTTTCTTTTTCATCTGATGAGGGAATATATTTGGGGTATTACAAGGACCATGACATAACACAGAAAGTGCTAGCACTTGAAGGATGAGATTAAGAACCTCAAATAGAGAGGATACCTTGATCACCGCATCCAAGGTTACCAGTAGCCAAAGTAGGTTAACTCAAAGGAGTTCAATGTAAAAGGAAGGCCTAATAATTAGTCTATTGCTAGCATTATCACCATGACCCATGGTGGGCCGATTGCCAATGTGACCGGTGAAGAAGCTTTGTAAGCTTGTGATTTTGAAAGGGAAAGTATTAATCAAGAGCTTAATGAGAGAAAAGCTTAACCTCATCTGTTAATTTCTTAGAAGAATATTTGATCAAATAGCTGATAGTTTTAGCCAGACTACAGAAGACTAAGCTCCTTGAAGTACTTTTTGGCTATTCTGAAACTCAAAAATAACTTTCCTCACTCCAATTTTATTAGGTTGCAAAAGAAAGTTGTTTAGTTCAACTAAGATGGGTAAGTGGGCTTGAGGTTTTTTTCAGATAGAAAAAGTCTTTAGGCGGTGCACAAAGCCGCGCAACGGGTGCGTACATGTGGGGCACGCCGCAGTCCAATGGAGCATGGCACGCGCGCGCGCATGGATGCATGGTCAATGGTCATGCCCGATGCATGACTTTATGCATCGGAGGCAGTGCACAAAGTCTTTTCGTTTCCAGATAATTCACAAATCAAAAGAGGCCTAATGGACCAGGTGGCACCTCATTAGTTGATGCAAGGTCTTGCAAGTCGTATAAATTGAACTGCACCAGATAA
This sequence comes from Calamus simplicifolius, assembly GCA_900491605.1. Taxonomy (NCBI): domain Eukaryota; kingdom Viridiplantae; phylum Streptophyta; class Magnoliopsida; order Arecales; family Arecaceae; genus Calamus; species Calamus simplicifolius. The sequence goes on from UESW01004330.1 coordinate 721,649, forward strand.
TCCAGCCAAGAGGTCACTCATCATTGTTAGGTTCTTGTCTATTTTGGTTGCAATTCTGAGTCAATCGAGTCTTTTCTTCACTCAAAGAATCAAAATAGGCTGCAGAGATGACCGTTACAAGTGTTAAGACTGTCATGATCATAGAACTCTGGTTGTTGAAATCCCTTGATACCACATAATTGGAGTTCTTACTAACTCTTATGATCATAGGCTCCTGTTGTTGAAATCCCGTACTCTCATAGAGGAGAAGATCATGGATTCAAGAAGGGCTATTTGAGTCATGTTAAAAGTAGTCTTAGCTCGAGCTGCAACCAAGTCTTCAATCATAATAAGATAATCCTATGAATTAGGACTCGAATTGTCCATTTTGGTTGCTCTATAGAGATCTCCTTGATGCGTAGTGTTGATGCTCGCTGAAATTGGATGTCTGAAAGAAACTCTGTTTGCTGGTGCAGCCTTCTCCGAAGCAAGTGGCCGCAATAAGCCCCAGAACCAGAGGAAGCTTCGGTAGGGACCCTCTGACGGTCAAGTTAGCAATCGAAGTCACAACAGAGAGAGCTTGAAGAAGCTCTAAAAGAGAAGAAGGCTCCGAGAATCAGAGTATGTGCTTGGGTTTTTTGAGTATGTGTGTAATACGTACTTTTATTCTGGATTCTTTTACCTTTTAGAGACCTTCGGTATTCGTCTGGGGATTAGCCACATGGAGTTTCGTAAAGGGAAATGTCTGCTGGGCACGTGTCGATTGCATGAACAGAAAGATGGTCGGTGGGCTTAGCTGTGTTAGACTGCGCAGGCCAGGTGGTAGGTGGGCCTGGCTGTGTCAGACTGCGTAGGCCAGATGGTAGGTGGGCCTGGCTGTGTCAGGCGATGCAGGTTAGGCGGTAGGTGGGCCCGCTAGGGACCGCTAGGGCCGACTTGAAGAGGTCGGGGCCGCTGGGCCGACTGAAGAAGTCGGGGCCGATTTGGAGAGGTCGGAACCGCTGGAGCTGACTAGGAAAAGTCGGGGCCGCTGGAGCCGACTTGAAGAAGCGCGGCTCGCTGAAGAGCTGGGCTGTCCTTGAGAAATGCGACCATCTGCTTCCGTCTATGCCATCAATTAGCTTTGTCGTTAATATCTACATGGCACTACCAGCCATATCATGTAGCATTTTGAGCTGCAACTTATGCTTATTTTTAACAAATGAAGTTAGATTGGCGTAGCATAACTCATCGAATGTATATAATACTATAATTTTAAGATGGACTACCGTCATAAATACCTAGATAAAATTATTTTGTCATCATCTCAGTGTCTGAATTATCACTTTTTGATATGGTAACACCTTTATTTAATTAAAAAGTCAAAATATTCTATTTCATAAAATTGAAAATTTGTATAATATCATTGCGTCGTGTGTGATTTCTAGATATAATCTCTGCATCTCCATGTAAAGAGTAATTAAATTTTAACACGCTAGATGAAAGGCAGTTTTGATAAGGCTGTTTTAAATGTTTTATTTTTATTTTTTAAAAAAAAGCATATTTGAATTCTGCTCTCCATTTAATAATATGAGAGCATGACAACATTGACATCATTGAACTTTGGCATATCACCCCTCTTCTAAACGTTATATTATATCACCCCTAATCAATGTTACAAACGAAGTCCTACACGAATTTAAATCAAAATTAGGACCTTCTAAAGGAGTGATTGTTGCGAAAATGCAGGCATTAGATTATTGGGAGAAGATTTAGCATCAGGAGATTTCATGACTACGTAAAATTTTACATCAACGTTAAAGAGGGACGTGAGGTTGACAGTTCATCATGATATCTTTTCAATCCTCTTCCATCAACTTGAAATTGTGCTCCAACGCTTGACTTAGAATTGGCATGAAAAAGATTTTGATGATGGCGATGATAATGATATAATTATTCAATGCTCTTAAACACGTAACTTTGAGTTTTGCATCGACTTCAAAGGGTTGACGTGAGGTTGATTTTTCGTCCTGCTATCTTTTCAATCCTTCTATCAATCTAGAATTCTCCTCCAAAGAATAACTTAGAATTGACACGTAGAGACTTTGGACGATGGCAACAACAATGATATAGATTTCCACCTCTCAAACTCATAAATGCTAGTGGTTCATCCATTACGCAAGAGATAAATTCACCATCTTTATCTCCTAAATTCCAACGTAGAAGAAACCAGCATTCTTTTGTTTAATTACAAATACAAAATCTCTTACAATCTAATCTCCTAGCTCATCGGCATATAAATCATTAGGACTAGGGCTTATTAATAGATAAGCTCTTGTAGAGCTAACTACAAGCCAATGATACTATTTGTAATGATAAATAGAGTTAATTAGATTTAAATTTAGATTCTTACTCTCATAAAATATCAAAACTTAAACGAAAAACTAGCATGAGATCTCACAGTAGCATGCGTTTAATTTTACTTATATTATATAGAAGATAAATCTTAAATATTTATATAAAGCTAATGAATCCAAATAACATCTTTTACATTATATTTTATATAAATCTTAGGTTATTATTATTAAATATTATTTTAATAGTGATTATAAGGTAGTTTTTATATTTTTTATTTAAAAAAATATATTTGAATGTTGGCAAAAAAAAATTAATATCATAATATTTTATGATTATATAATTAAAAATTAACATCATGTTAAGTGAGGTTGACAGTACGTTATGGCATCTTTTCAATCCTTCCATCAACATGAAATTTTGCTTCAAATTAAATATGGCCTTGAATTGACATAAGAGGACTTTGACTATGACAATGATAATGGCATGAATTTCCAAACCACCGACACATGAAAATATTAGTGGATTCATCCATATGCAACCTATGACACACATACCTATAAATTCACTATTTTCATATCTTAAAGTACAATATAGACCAAATCAATATTATTTATTTAATTACAAATACAAAAATATGACAACATATTATCCTAGTTCACCGGCCTAGCTATAAACCTTGTGGACTAGGGGCCAATATAGATAAGCTCTTTTGAAGCTACCTATAAGTCAATTTTATTACTTATAATTGTTAATAAATTTGATTAGATTTTAATTTAGATCATTAATCTAATAAAGATATTTGAACTTAAACAGAAAAGTAAATGAAATCTCGTACTAGCATATCTTTAATTCTAGACTTGTTGGATATAAGACAGATTTTGGGTGCTTATAGAGCTAATAAATCTAAATAATATCTTTTATATAATTTTTTAATAAAATCTTAAGTTATTATAATTAAATATTATTTAAATTATAATTGTCAGTCAATTTTGTACATTTTTTATTTTCAAAAAATATATCTAAAAGTTGGCAAAAAAAAAATTACTTCAATATTAAAAAAGATGATGTGAGGTTGACAATACATCACCATACCTTTTTAATTTTTCCATGGGCATAGAATTTTTCTCGCAAGCGTAATCTATAATTGATACAATAATAATAACATAGATTTCGGCAGAAGGATTCGGTTTTTTAAACTCCTCAAAATCTCTTTCTGAGTTATATGCTGTTTAGACTGAAATTTTTTATGCCATTCGTAGCTTGAGCGCCGGTAGCCTCATTATTAAAGGAGACTCTATTATTGTTATTTGTTGGCTCCGTCAGGATTTTAGCGATCATTTGCCTATCATCTTCTTGATTTGCGATATTCAAGTTATACTTCAGAAAATTCACATCGTCCAAATTCGACACATCTATCATGAAGTCAATTCAGCGGCTGATTGGATTGCCATTAGGATGGACCTATCACTTTGATTTTGGTATTGAAAGTAGGATAATTCTTGCTCTCTTGCCTTACCCAAATTTTATATTCTGATATTTCAAACTTGACTCATCCTAAATTGATGTGATCATCCGCATGCAAAAAAAAAAAAAAAACATAGATTTTCAATCCTTTAACCACATAAACGCTAATGGATTCATATCTATATGCAATCTATTACACACAGACTTACATAGACCGAACCAACATTATTATTTAGTTACAAATACAGCATCCACACTTGGATATATATATATATATATTAAGACCACAAGGTATGGCAGTACGGCAGCCATCACTTTGAGGAAATTGAGAGTAAATGACCAGGAGTCGAGTCACAGCAAGACGGAGAGCTCAACTGAAGCACTCCGGCGTGAGCGAACGGTCCCTGCTGTGGTCCTGGCAGTAGTTGTAGACCAAATAATTGCTCTGAACCCAACTCATCGCAGCGTACTGCTGAGAGCTGAGCCCAAAACCGGAAGGCGATGCAGCCACCGGGCGGCAATTGGACGGCGCGCGGGCTGAGCACCCTTCGACGATGAATTTGGTGAGCCTGGCAACAAATGGCTGGTAGCGGTAGTCGGCCTTGTACTTGCCACCCTCCGTAGCCCACGACGACGCGTCCCAAATGGAGCCATACGCCCACATTGGCCTCGAAGGAAACGGGGCTTCATCCTTCCTCGCATACCTCCTTATCGGCACATCATCTACAAAGAATCTGCACGCATGGATGGAGCAAATAGATGGTTTAGTTGATCCATTGCTTACGAGCAAGTAAACTAATATTACCTTAGTTTCCTGGTTTAGATATTACTGTTGGCATATATTGTGGCTACCTAATTGATAAGACTGAGTCTAAAGTTACACTTTATGTTCTTAAGACAATTTCGTTCCGTAATGGTGTTTACGATCTGTATGACGATTGTCTCTCATGATACAACCATCTTTTTTTTGATGAAAACAACACTATAATTCATCAAAAATATCAAACCAAAAATGCATCTCTCTTTTTAATGCACTATAGCTATACTTTCCTAATAAGAGTATGCAAATGCGTAAGAATTGGATTGAATTTGAATTCAATTTGGAATGAATGAAATGTAAAATTTGAATTCAATTTGGAATGAATGAAATGTAAAGGTCTAAGGTCAAATTATAGGTTTTAGAAAGTGTGCCACTTTTGTTCTTCAACGTTTGGCAAAATTGATAGAGGTCGAGAATTTAACTTGTTATAGTTGGCCCTGATACTACTTGTATTGCTGCATATAGCTACATAACATTTGTAATACAATATGTCTGCTTGCTAATCCAATTAATATGTTAACTATCCAAATTTATATGACCTTAAAAACTAAGTTCAAATTAATTGGCAGCAGCTTCTCAAACTTTTCTTTTATCCAGAACTATTTTGAGACATTATTATTATTATTATTAAGTTAATTAAGTATTTTGTGAATATCTAATCTTTCTTGTTTCTTTGTGCTAAGAATAATACCATAATCGTTTGGACCAAGTAGCTTCCATCCAAATAGGCCGAAGTGCACGGCATATACCTGTTCAACTTGTCAACAAGGGACAACAGAGAGAGAGAGAAAGATTGGTCCCAATGGCTGTTACTTATGTTATCTGTGGGCCATGACATGCATGTGCATGTGAATTTGATTAATTTCTTAAGTGGTATGTTATTAAAAGTGCCTTGTTTTTCCCACTTGCTGTTAAATTTGTTCATATTAGCTGTTACTTATGTTGATATCTGTGGGCCATGACATGCATGTGTGCATGTGAATTTGATTTCTTAAGTGGTATGTTTAACAGTGCCTCATTTTCCCCTTTGCTGTTAAATTTGTTCATATTGATTTTATTTCATTTTGTTTCTAAAAAGCTAAGTGTTAATTATCATAAGGTAGTGTTTGAGATAGAAAATAAGAGAAGATATTCAGAAAATATTCCTTCTTATTCCCAAAAGCTATAACTATAAGGGATAGCTGGAATAAAGTTAACCAAAGAGATAATCCATGGTTAACCATGGGCTATCTCCTCAATTTATTTTCTAGAAAATACAGGAATAGCTAGTTATCCCTTCAAATAAGAGTAAAAAAAAGGTATCCTATGGATTTACTTTTTTGCATTTGATATGATCAATGAGATAGCCAGAGGATAAATTCTATTCCATACACTTATCCATGAATAATATTTTTACTATCAAACACTACCTAAATGCCCAATAGAGCTCCATTAAATTGCGATCACTTACACGATCTCATCGGGGTTCCACAATATGGCATAGCGATGGAAGTCGGCAGCCGGATCAAACCACAGGTGGAACCTCATCTCTCTACCGATGATCCTCCCATCACCACTCCCCCTCACATATACATTCGTCTGCAGTGTGTATGGCTTCCCCGGTGTCGTCCCCAAGAACTCGATGTCAACCTCATCATGGAATCCAGGGTATGCTTCATTGTTTGAAAGCTACGTACAAATCACCAAATCATCAAGTAAAATGCTTAACATCAGAACAATGGTAATAGAATTTTGCATGGCATATCTTAATGTAAGTACTGATCGATTATATGTTATATATAGAGAAATTATGGAGTTCCTCACATAGAACGCTGTGATTACACCAGCCGTGTAGCCAGCTTGGAGCTTGATTGATGCACCAAAGTACCCGTTTCCAAATGGGCGTATTGATTTGAATCCACTTCCTATGATAAATTATTCACATTTATAAGTATGAAGAGGAATGATGAAATGAAGTAAAAGAGAATGAGTTGTTACTGATAAATTAACCTGAGCTGGTGTCAAGCCAAATCGTCAAGGAGGATTGGTCTTGGGAGAGAGACTGGTGCTGAGGACCCCAAAGGTTGTTGAAACCTTGATAGAAGCTTATAGGCCTGAACTTGGAACTTGGATAGTATCCAGGAGAAGGCTGGGCAGTGGTAGAGTGGAGGAAAAGGAGGAGCAGGGAGGGGAGGAGAAGAGCCATGGAAGCTGAAGACGATAGGGAAATAAGAGAGTAGATAATTTAATTAGAGGAGGGAGGGGAAGGAATATGGCGAGATAACGAGGGAGTGAGTACATGGGAGCATCTGTGATATAAATAGGAAGATCGAGTGATCCCATTAGATTATAACCCTGAGGAGGTTGAAAGGAATTTTGGATGGAAACGGACCAAAAAATTGGCTAGGAATTTTAGATGGAAACGGACCAAAAAATTGGCTAACGATGAGAGGTTAAAAATAGTTTAGTTTCAAGGCTACTAAGAACTTTGGTTAGAAACATATTAATTTTCATCAAGAAAACAATGTAATAAGTAGAAAGTACCCCAACCCCACTATATATATATATATATAAAAGGAAAAACTAGGCACTAAGTCTAAGGAATATGTTTGCTCAAAACATAATTTCGCATTAACTGGTGAATGCCATTAGGTCATGATCTATCATTCTAGTTCTGAGAGACGTTTGGTATGAAATGATCTACGCAGAATTATTGATGATTTATGAGATAATCATAAGATTTTTTATTTAGTGCAATTTTAGATGGCGATAATCCAAGATCACTCTTACCTCACAGGTCATACCCCAACGAATGATCCTATCACCTCCTCAAGAATGGTAAAGTGATCTTAGGCTAAAATCTATAAACGAAAATATCTTTTATTTACAATAAATATATATAATAGTAATAATTTATATATAATATATATATAAATTAATATACCATATTTACTATTATAATATAATATTAATAATAATATTATATTATATTAGTAATATTTTATTTATATAATATATAAGATATAATATAATATAATATAATATATGAGACAAACGTGACTATATTCGAATGTAGCCACATCTAAATCTAATTACCTCTTTCATTCTTGAATCTATAGAATTCACGTATCTTAAAAATAAAAAAAAGATGAAAAAGATAGGATAGTTTCGGACTCATATAGATTTAAGGGTAAGGAAGATGACCGCATCTTATACTTGGTTACATTTGAATATAATCAAATCTATCTCTTATTATATTATATTATATTATAATTTATTTATTTTAAAATAATATAATATTATTTATATATTATAATGTATGATATATGATATAATATATTATATTATATCATATTATATTATATTATAGTAATATAATAAAAAATAATTTTAATATTTTATAGTTAGTAATCCTAGATTCCAATAACAAACGAAATATAGTGATATTAGGTTATCATTGATTATGAATCATTATGGTATGTTATACTAAACATAATATTTAATTACTGAAAATTAGATACTTTAGAATTAAGATAATCAATGATCCAAGATAACAGAGTGATCCCAAAATGGTTATCAAACACCTCCTAAGTAATGGTCCAATTGACTAGGTTATGTAATTAGGTGTGATGTGGTCTATCATCTACTCTTATAGAAAGGAGAAAGAAGGAAAAAGAATAAAATAAAAAAAATAGAAAACCTTGCCGACATACTATAATGATCCACGCACATGCCTTCCATATTTCAATAGAAAGACGTAATGGAACCACCACCTATCCCTTCACAATGTTATTTTCAAATGATGTTTATGTTTTCATAGCTAAAAGTCTGGGCTCTCCTGCTCATGTTGCTTGCGTAGCAGAGTCTCCAGCCAAAAGTTCTTAATATATATGGCTCCTAGAAATCCTTGGTAATGAATATACGGCCTCTTGGGATGGGTAATATAGTTTTGAGTCTTGCCTTCCATATTTATTCTATTAATCCTGATACTGTAATGTTATTTGTTGTGTTTTGCTACTTAAGACTATTGTCCTTGATCACTTTCTTGATGCTAAATTAACCTTACTAATAAAATTAAATCATTTGTTAGATAATAATTTGATCAATGTGATAGGCTGGAGTTCTTTTTTTTTTTTGAATGATGTCAGTATTAGAAAGGTATCTCTCTAAAGATAAGAGCAATGTCATGGTAACACCTAGATGAATCACCTGAGAAAATATCCAAAGAAAAAAAAAGACTATGGACCTCAAATTTTCTTCTCCAAATTAGGCCTCGTGGTCCCCTTACCACCCTGTCTATCCTTTCTTATGGCTTTTCTTTCTTGAGTGCAAGAGTCATTGTGAATTAAGACCTGATGACATCCACAGTCCAACTACCTGATCAGTATAGTAACCTTTAGTGCACTTAAACATCACGCTTCGAGTCAATTAAAGACATTGACATGAAGGGTTGGTATTCCTCTCTAAATTTAGGGTTATTAGCAGGCAAGTTCTGCTAATACTAATATGCCTTACATGTGCTGAATCTTTTGTTCTTTCTTTAAGAAAATGGAGGGCGACCCCACCCACTTCATATTGAATTAATGAAAGGCAAAAGGAACAATGACACCAAAACCGCATTTCATTTTGGACCATTAAATGATACACTTAAGTCTCTCCTTTCAGCTTAGCTAAAACAATGAGTTGCACCTCGTGAGCAAGATCCCTTGCAACAGAAAGGCAAGCAGAGCAACATTCCATACATGAGAATTATAACTTTACTTCTAAACGGTCCATATCAATGGCAACAATAACAACAAAGCCTTAATCCCGAATTACTTGAGATCAGTTACATGAATCCTTTTTTCTCAATTCAACTCTATTTTGAGTTATATTTTTTATAAAATGTAAAGATTTTAACTTTTTCTTTATCACTTCCTTTCATATAATTTTCAGTCTATCTCTATCTCTTTTTCTTCTATAGGTATTAACTCATTCTTTCGTATAGATGCATCTCTAGGTTTATGTTACACATATCTAAATCATCTAAGTTATTCTTTTCCTAATCTATCCTCATTGATGCCATAAATATAGTTATCTTATGATTATTTTATAAAACTCTTTCTTTGACTTGCTAAGTATACACTTCTTTATTTTATTCAACCTATTTTAATTATGAATAATATTATTCTTAAATTTTTATGAATAATTGATCCTAAATAATAAAATTGATCATAAGCTTTAATTAATTTCTCAATCCAACAAAACAAGTACAATGATTACATATAGAAACAAACTACTTTATGCACTTGACAAAGAGCCTTTTGGCTCATTTAAATTATATGATTCAAATAGTTAATCTATTCTATTAAATTTGCTTAAATTGAGCTTTTTATTAGATTTGCTATTTGTTTGCTTGGTCATGTTTGTGGCTTTGTTCTACATTAGAATATATATGCTTAATTGATTGATTTTATCATGTTTATATTGTATACTTGATTATTCTCATGCACTTGATCATGATGGACAAAAGACTAGCAACCATGCAAAATTAATAATTTTTTAGAAAGCGATTTTTGAACTCCATGATAAGACTTAGTATCTTCAAAGTGTCGCTATCCCATTTGCTTGTCAAGAAGGCTCCCTATGGGTCATGCCAACATATTATGGTGCTAAGTCAGGTTAAAAAAGAATAAACTAATCATTGAATATTAGTTTATCTTCTCTTATTTTTATTTTATGAGCATGGATGCAAATATGAAATTAATTAGATATAAAATTTATATTCATATTTAATTTAAACAAAAAAAAACATAAATTAGATATTGAAAATATAGATATACATATAGATATAGGTTAAAAAATTTTAACAACCACTGATGAGGTATACATAAATGCCCAATTAGTGGGTGATAAGTAAGGAGGGAAATATACTCTTGAAAGGTCAATTCTAATTAAGGATAGGAAAACCATGAATACTTATGATTCCAATTAATTAAGGTCTCTCAAGTCTTTTATTCCTAAAAGGACTCCACTAGGGTTTTCTAAATCTTAAAGGGATCAAACTTCTCAAGTATGATAAGATGCCAAGAACCACAAGTATAAAGAACCTTTGCAAGCTCTCTCAGTAACTCTTCTTTTTTACTCTTTGTTCTTTTATTATCTCTTACTAACTTAAGTGTTAAGAGTTTCCTTAGAGAATATCTCGAATCTTTTTACAGGTCTTCTCTATAGTGGTCAATACTCTATCAAGCCATTCTCATTTTTATTAGCATCTAGTATCTGAAAGCTAATTTTGAACGTCAATAGAGTGGAACCATCTACAGAAAGTGAAGAAAAAGCCATAAACCATGCTGCTAAAAAGAAAATATTAGAGGATGAAAAATTTTTAACCCTCCATGCCAAGGTTTTAGCTAGGCTGCGTCCTAACATTCAGAATAAAAATTAACTAGTAACATTATATCATGGCTGGATGGGATGGTCACTAAAGACCAACTCAACATAATTATATAGCATGTCAAGGCCCTAATCAAAGTTTAGAACCTAGTCTTACAAGGGTCGGGTAGAGAAACATTTAGGGAGCTAGTCTATAAGCCAATCAATGCTCACAAAATAATAAATTTCACCTACTATAAGCCAAAGAAGCGTAGCATCCTCAATGTTAGTAAGCCAAGCATGTGTGCTATAGTAGCCAAGGTTGGGAAGAGTTCAAAAATTACTTTGCTCGATCTAAAGTGAAGTTGTAAGAATTCCTCAATGATTGACCTAAGGGTTTGCTAGACTGATAATTTAAGAAGCTAAACTAAAAGATTAGGACAATGATGGAACAGTTCAGAGGTAGGAGTAGACAATGAGCACAAGATGCACTCTAACCTTATTAATGACATCCATAGTATTCACATTGACATCAAAAATGATACACATAAGATGTGTGTTGTTCTCATCAATGACATGTATACTTTGCATGTTACCTTCAGTAACAATATCTACAAGATGCCTGCTAACTTCAACAATCACATCCATAAGATATGCACTAACCTTATTAATAATTGATATAGGATGTGTACCAATCTCATTATAACACCCATAGAACGTGCGTTGATCTTAGCAATACTATTCATAAGATGAGCATTGACCTCAGAATGCACATGCACAAGATATATTCAAACCTTAGCAACAAACATATAGCATGCACGCTGACTTCAGCAATCTTGATCTCCATTAGTGGGGATAAAAATAATTCTGATTTCATTACAAGGTAAGGAATCCATACACCAAGCGAGTTGAAGTGGAATGAATCTCCGCTTTATGGGTTAAGATTGGCATCCTTATATTCTATGTTTATTTTCTTTTTAGAAAATATTATATCATTATCTTATCTTGATCTAAAAGGATATAGTGTTACCTTTACAAATAAAGCTTTTGTACTTCTAAGAAAAAATATTTGGGTTGGTATTGGAATATTTTGTGATGAATGATACAAAATAAATCTTGATCCTTTATTTTCTCAATCTCTTCTTACACCCCATATGAATGTGATTGTTGGCAACAAGCATAATCATCTCCATAAAATTTCTTTTATGGTGTGGCATAAATGCTTGGATCAAGAAAGACTTAAAAAGTTAATAAAGAATGGAGTCTGATAAACTCTTGACTTTAGAGATTTTTGGTACTAGTATTGATTGTATTAAAGAAAGTCAATTAATACTATCAAGAAAAATGCTATAAAAAGTTTTAGTTTACTTGAAGTTACATATGCAAATACACGTAGGCCAATTTCTCTACCTTGCATAAGTGGTGAAAAATTCTTTGTCACCTTTATTGATAATTTTTTTATGTTATGGTTATATCTATGTAGTTATAGAAAATCAAATGCTTTAAATGTTTCAAAATATTTAAAGTAGAGGTCAAAAACCAATTAAATAGAAAATTAAAGGTTATAAGATTTGATAAAAGAGGTGAATATTATGAAAAATATGATGAAATTGGTCATAACTTAATTATTATTACATAATATGATTTGTAGGTAAGCCTTAGTAGAATGGTATTGCTTAATAATGAAATCATACCTTATAAGAATTCAACCATACCTAAATTTTATGGGTAAAGCTATCAAACTAAAGTTATCACTAATTATTAAATGCTATTATATATATTTTTTTCCATTATGCACATATTTTGTGGGATTATAGTTAATAGGATTAATGAAATATTTTAATATGATAAGGAACCATTTTGCAACGTGATGGACAATTCATTTTCTTCCCTATTAAGACTTAACTAAATGGGTAACTAATTTATGGTGCATGGAGGGATATGCTGCAAATGATGTAAAAGTGTCATGATTCATGTTACTGACTTGTTTAGTTTAAGTATAGAGAGACCATATTATTGTGGCCATTTCAAAATATAAAAGAATTATAATTTTCTATGTGATCATTTTGACCAAATGGGAGATGTTAGAAATAAATGTCGCCATCATGACTCATGAAAAGTTAACATGAATATGTGTAATTTGTATATGGTCAAAATATATTGAATAAAAGATGGTTCAAAGATCAAAATCATGTACCATAAATTGTGTAATGTTTTAATTAAATACTAATCTCTCAAATAAATATATATGTGACGTGGGTTAATGAATGTTGTAAAATTCAAGGAAGAAGATGAGGAATTCTAATCTATAATGGAAGGATACAAAGAGTTATAATGATACTATGACTCTAACAAATATGAAGAGTCCTATTTATAATACTATGGTTCTTTGATAAAAGTCCTAATTAATGATATGCAATTCTTTGATGGATGGTTCTATTTTGACACACTACATAAAGGAACTCTTGGCCCTTTTCTCTATTTAAGCTCTAGTTTGTGAGATATTTATCATCGACAACAAACATAAAAGTGGGTGAGAAGAGAGAAAATCAAGATAGTTGGCTCTAGGTTCTTTGAGGCATTCATTGTATTATTAAACGTAGTTCAACCTTCATTCAATAGCTCAAGGTATAATAATATTGGTAATCACACACACATATATATATAATTATTTTGTCCCTCTATTTATGGTAAGTGAGTATTCTTATGACTCATGAAAGAAAGCCTAAGCCCTTATTTTTTTAGCAACTGGAGCATTGGCATCTTGGAATTTGCCAATTTTTCTTGATTTAAAATTGCTTTATTAATTTGTGCTCATTAGTTTCACAAAGCCATTGAAAATGGGCTATGTTGAATAAAAATAGGTCACTTATTTTTATAAAAAATAAGTTAAGAAATCAAGAAGGTTCAATAACCATATGATTTCATTATAATGGACCTTTATGTGCGGTTATAATGGGCATTAATCATTCCATAACATATGACTTTAATTATTTTATAATAGCAGTTATAATTACATTATAGTAGAACACAATGCTATTGTTTAATTATTGTTTATTTAATAAAAATATTATTTTCATATGATACAATTTTTAAGAGGAAAAATCTATAGACTAAAAATTTGAAGTTTAAAAAAATAATATTCTATTTAAAGAAACATGTTTAGGCAATTATTAGTTATTATTTATTTTATCACAAGTATAATCCATTATCATAGGCATTATCTTTTTCTATTTTTTACATAAATTTAATCAAATAATTTTTAAAATAAAATTTCACATTCTTATCCAATATTTTTTATTATATTTTTATATATATATTTTTTAAATTTATAGCACCATTCATATACCATCAGAAAGCATGATAAAATTTTATGGGCACTCTATAATGATATTAAAGGTTTAATGGGTAAGATTAAATGATTAAGATTGAAACATTAATTTATTTTAAAAGAAATATAAAATGCATGATAGCTGAACCTTAATGTCAATCATTGTGCATTACATTACATTAATGTCACTAAGCTTTGATTTGCTTAATTATCTCATTGCATTTTAATTAAAAACTCTGATGCAGGATTCCGTCCCGTTCAGCGCAACAGCAAACTCGAGCAACCACCATCGTTCCGTGACCGTGACATACCGACGGCCATATTTGCAAGACAGTTTCCCGTAATTCTCTTCGAAGCCTCACACGTTTCCTAGGACGTTTCCTGTGAAACTCGGCGGTGAAGTCAGCGCCCGTTCCACGGCGGAATCCGACGCCCTTCGGGCGGTTATTATCCCAGGAATAAGGAATTAGATCGGAGCACCGAGATCTGTTTAACACCAGCCGACGAAAAGTGGATGTATTCACCGAGTTGTTTTTATTAGGGGCTGCTATTCCCCTTCTCCGAAGAGAATTGAGAACGAGGGGAATAAGAGTTTATTCCCCCTCTTCTTGCATCCAATTCCAAAGGCTGATCTCTTCGAGGTCTCTCTAATGGAGACGGTCAAGAATCTCTTGAAGCCGAAGCCAAATCCGCAGCAGCAGCTCAGGGACTGGCAGCGCCGCCTCCGCCAGGAGTGCCGCAACATCGAGCGCCAAATCCGAGGCATTATCCCCCTCCCCTCTTCTT
Source organism: Calamus simplicifolius (assembly GCA_900491605.1). NCBI lineage: Eukaryota > Viridiplantae > Streptophyta > Magnoliopsida > Arecales > Arecaceae > Calamus > Calamus simplicifolius. The sequence continues at coordinate 736,699 of UESW01004330.1, forward strand.
CTTGGATCTCTTTCTTTATGCCTCGATTCTGAGTCGGTTTTTCCCAACGAATCCGATCTTTTTCCACTCTATTTGTCGATTTGTTAGATGCATTTTGATGTTTGACGTGATATTGTAGATGTGCAGAGGGAGGAGAAGAACGTTCAGAAGGTGATCAAGGAAGCGGCAAAGAGAAATGACATGGTCTCGGCAAAGGTTCGATCGCCTCTGATCTCGTTTTCGGATTTTTCTTAATCTTCTCTGAATTAGATCTCGTGAGTTTGTTCTAATGTGGAACAAACGAGTGGGTTTAACTTGGTCGTTCTTGTTGTATAATTTGCAAAATAACATTTCTTTCTTGTGGAATCGACGAAATTTTAAGTGAGAGTGGAGCAAAATTTTTGGGAGAAGAATTCTTTCTTTCCAAAATAATATTATTGTTTAATGAGTATCTTATTGATTTTTCTTGGGTTTGCCCTCTTATCATACCGGTTAATGTCATGGGATACTGGATCCTGTATTTGGAGCTGCTATCATTGTTTGTTAGAGACTGTGAATCCTGGCACTGTGTTTTCATAGTGATTTAGCCATTGCATATCTCTGTTCTTCAAAAAAAGGCTATATTTTGTTCCATAAGTACTTCGAGGTAATCTTGCCTGGCTCAGATTAGTGATGCTATGAAGAGCAATGTTTTGAGTTTGGTATTCTGCATCTTTCATTCTGGTAGGTTGGTGCGATCAAAAACAGTGAGGTGCTGTTCAGGTACAGTATGGTATACAAGGATGGAAACAGAAAGGCAGTCCATCTAGAACAAAATGGTAAAGATGGTGAAAAAAGGAAAAAAGAAAATTGCTGGAAATTGGAGGAGTGCAAGTGCAACAGTCAATTAGATGTGTTGGATGTCCCAATGTTACTAGTTTTCAAGAATATGCTGACCGAAAATAAAAGATTTATTATGAAATTTTGATATATTAGAGAAGTGGTTGTTTTATTCCCTTTTTTTTCTTGAACACTTTCTCCCTAGTCTATCCTCCACCAAGTGGAGCTTTCTTGACTCCAGAATATCTTTTAGTTAGAGATTGGAAGCTTCAGTTTGCTAACTTAACAATAATTGGAGTATCTAGACATCATTTTAAAATGTAGTTTTTAGGAGGTGGGTATGCTTGTAACAATTGCAGTCTAGAAGTTTTATATTCCATCTCAAGTTGATTTCCAGTTAGCCCGTAGGTCCAATGACCTACTGAAATAATAGAGGGCAGGACTTTCCATCTCAAGGACTGTATGGACTCTAGAATGTAAACGATGATCAATGTTTTGGTCGTACAATCTCGAGATCAAAATGTCAGCGTACTTTTTGGTCATTATGAATATTTTTCTGTGGTAGTCTTCCTGGCCACTCCAAGAACAGCAACATGCCAATCACTAGACTATAAGTTATCCAAACCTGACTCTAAGAACATATCTATTATGACATTCTGCTCCTCATCATGCCCAAATACCCTGTTTTATGGTTGAGGTTGGAATTTTATCACAATGGATGATATTTTTACCTTGCTTTAACCAACTAATACCACCTATAAGCTTAGCATAGCCATCCACTTCAGCAGCGATGCCATCTAGCTTCTTCAAATTCTTTTATAATTTCTTTAAAGCTTTAGGCGAGTCTAATATCACAAGAAATCATGGTGATACTTACAATGCTTTGGCCTTTTCCATTCACTCTTCCCTTCTGGAGTTTGACCTACTAACACAACCTATGAGCATAACACAGTACTACACTTCAACAGCAATGTTATCTAGCTTCTCCAAATACTTTTATAACTTATATAAAGCTTTAGGTGAGTATAATATTACAAATAAGATTCACCATACTGGAAATCAATATTGGTACATTTCGGTATGGAGCATGCCATATGAAACTAGTGGCGCACTGGTCAAGTGGACTAGGGAGCTCTAACCCTTGAATTTGCCCCAAATTAGGTTGAATTGGACAGTTTGGTTAGGTTTGAGGCAGTTTGATTTGGTTCGGTGTGGGGTTGGTTCGGAATTTGTTTAGTCAATTTCTCCCTTGTACTAAATCGAGAGGTTGAACCATTCTATTTCTGAGCCAGTTTAAAGTTCACCCTGAACTGCCTGTTTTGGGACAGCTCGGTATACAATGACTACAAGAGATCATGCTGGTACCTACAGTGCTTTTGCCTTTGCTCTTCACTCTTCTCTTTAGGACTTCGTATTCAAGTTAGTCCAGCAGATTTTCAGTGTCACAAGCTGTTTTGAGGTTCCTTAGCTGTTGCTCAAACCTTGAGGAACCACTTCCTATTGGCTGCTTCAACCACGGCATGAATCATTGCAAGAGAAATAGTCTTTGGTTTCTGCATCTTGCTAGTTACGTTGCTACCTACATAAGTGACATTTTGATCATGCATCTTGAGATGGAAAGTTGTTCAGTTCACCGTAATTTATGGCAAAGTTTGTTAAGAGTTGATAGGTTTGAAGCGATATGTATGTGAAGGATTGAAAGGGAGTCATGAAGCTTTCAAGAGTTCTCAGCGGTTTGAGTAGTGGGAGATATGATAAGGGATAAGGGATTAATATGGAGATTTGAGTAAGTAATGGACTTGTGAGGTTTTTGATCTTCTTATGATGATCAGTGTAAAGGAGGGATAATAGTGGATGTTTCCATAATTTCTGTCATTATTTTCACTATTCGGTTTGCAAACCTAAGAACAAAGAATAATAGCCTAAGCATGATTCCCTACTCCTACAAATACTTGAATTTCATGGAATTTCAGCCTTGCTGCTGTGCTCTGCAGTTACTTAAAGCATGGGGTATTTTTTAATTGATAGAAGAATGATTGAGGGTGAGGTAAAGGATGAGAGAGGTTAGGTGATAGTGCCAAAATTTTTTTGAATCAGCTGCTTTGGATTTCAGGTACTACTTAAGAACAAATTACATGCACTGCTTTGAAAAAAAAAAAAATTAGGATTTGCTACTTCAGATTCCAAGTACACCACTTAAGAACATGTTCCATGTGCTCTGAACCAATACATTAGTTACAATGTTTGAGCAAAATTGTCTAACGACTGAGTTTCACATTAATTATTTTCCTAACAATTTAGTCCATACTTGGGTTAAGAGTCCTGGATGTTGTATAAGTGGTCTTACCTTATTTTAAGGGTCACCAATCGACTTATTTGAAGTTTGAGCCTATGATGTGGGGCACTGGTTAAGACATGAGAACTAAGTGAACTGTTAAGGAGGTTACAAATGAGCCAAGTGGATTTTCCAGGAGAAGATACCTTAAGGATCTCCTGTTGTTAACCTTTTATAGTGATAAATTAAAAAAAAAGGAATCAGAAAGAAACGGGATTGGAGAGAGGATGCATCATAAACATGGAAGATAATATAAATAAAGTGAATCATATTAAGAAAGAAGTATCCCCAAATGTAAATTCTGTTGATGTCTCTTCAGTCTTAAACAGTAATACTATATAATGCCATCATAGTTTACTACCTGAATGTTTCCGTGTAACACTGATTTGCAGAATATAAGCTGATGAAAGTAACAAGTGAACACTGATATGACTGCATAGAAAGCTTTGCAAGCACAGGAGTATTATGTATTGACGCTTGATTCTGTTTGTACCCAAAAAGGAGGGGGAAAGAAAGAAGAAGCGATGAAGATGCGGGAAAGGGGGGGGGGGGTGGGTTGTGGGGTGGGAGATCTACTCTTATTGAAGTATCTTGTTGAGTGTTCCATCTTTTCTTTTTCTTTGCTTTCTTTCTTTGTTATAAGCTGTCGTGTATGTTGCACCATGAACAAGAAACATCTGTAAACTGTAGGTTGTCATACCTAAGTATAAGCTATGACTTGCAGTTCTTTCTGGTGCTAGGTTTCAATATTAGTAGATAGCCCATCTTTTTACTGCTCGAGTCCATAATTTCAGTGGACAATTGATAAAAGTTCATTTATCAATATTAGTAGACAGCCTATGTTTTTACTGCTCAAGTCTTTAATTTCAATGGACAATTGATAAAGGTTCATCCATAGTGTAAACCTCATAATGTAAAGAGGTTGTTGGCTTGAATATAGATCACCTCAATCATTCTCATTAAAGCTAAATAAACCATTTTTTCCATTTACCCTTGTTGAGCCAGTCTTTTTCCCCCAATAGATAGTGGATTATTAAACTAGTTTTGTTTTAACAAATAAGCTGTTTACTGCATTTTTGGGTCTGAGTTATGCCGGCTATTTACTATTACCTTGTAAGTTACTCTCTTTCCAACTAGCACTCAGTATTTTTCTTATTACAGGCTCTTGCTAAGGAAATTGTGAGATCGAGACGAGCAATGAACCGCCTTTATGAAAATAAGGCACAACTAAATTCAATCTCAATGCATCTTGGCGAACTTGTTGGTATGGCAGCGTTGTACACTCTTGATGCATTTTTGAACTAGGCTATCTTATTTAATAAGTAGACAAATAGGCCATATTCTATTGTTAAATATTTAATGGACCAAACCTTATGTTCTGCTGTCATTCTCCCATTTTGTAAGATAGTGAGCTTCAAATGGGGACTCTAATGATGTTTAAACTCAGTGCAGATATATCTGTTCCCTTCAGCTGGGATATTGAAGTTGGATATCAAATGTTTGAGGATTTTTGTGTGTATGGCTCAGTTTTATTGAAGTTTTTGGGTACATTAAGATATTTGAATGTATGTGGAAAGGGAGATTTAATTGTGCAATATGTAAAATTAGAAACCTAAGCTAATCCATTAGAAGATAAACCAATATCATCCATAACACCAAAACGTTATCTCGTCTACCATTTACAAACCCTAAGAGACATAGAATACATTCAAGGCTCATTCTTATAATGATCTGTAGCTTGCAGTATATCAGCCTGGAATTTCGAAATCCATGCCTCATGTCTTTGGATGTCAAACATGGTTTCAATACTGAGAACTTGCTCGTTGTGGCCTATTGTGAACTAAGCCACCTTAAACTTGAAGATCTGCTAATTTCTATTTATTTAACCTGCCCTTATTTTTAGTCTATTACATTGGTAAAAAATAAATTTGGAGCATGAAAGAAAAATTAAGTGTTCTGTGCATACATCTTAGAAAATATAAAACATGTCTAGTATGTTTAGGCTTTCTCAAACTCGCAGCAGCCAGCAATGTACTGAAAATAAGACAAAATTGTGTAAATGACAAATTATTTTGTTTCTTTTGATAACTCAAACATTTTGAGATCTTGTTTAAGAAATGTTGGTTGATTTGTGCTCCATCATGGCTAGCCAAATCAAACTGAAGAGATATTGAAGAGGTCACATGATGGGACACTGTTCGTTATCTGTAGTGACAGATTACTGCATTTGAATAAACTAGTCAGACAGAGACATGTGCACTAGGTGACCTCTTTTTTTTAGTCAGCAGAGACATGCATTTCAGAGTTAATATCTAGCTTTGGGTAATAGTTCAGCTATGAACATAAATTGTTTATTTATTGGCCAAAATTGTTTTTTAATTTGGGACAAATGGAGGGAGACCAACCTTGGTGATTTACCGAGGTTGAAATATGTGAGGTTGCATCACCCGAGTTCCAACCCAAAATTTCCCTCAAGGAGATGTGGGGCATGACATCCAGGCAGTGCCCACAGTTCATGGGTGAACTTGTATTTGTATTCATGTTATCATTGATTGATATTCAGAGGCCTTATTTCCCCCTTCTTACCAATTGGACAGAGACTTTATCTTCAGATTATTTTTAAACCAGCATGATTTGTTCCTTGATTATCATTACATATAAGTGTCTGTTTATCATACTAAGTGTCTATCTCTCATACTTTACGTTACATGTCTATGCTTGGAGCGACCTAATTTCTACTAGTATATGAGATTCAAATTACACTTGTATGTGAATATATTAAGACATTATAGCTTCAATAATCAAGGAGGAAATCCACATAGAAGATAATTCAGTGCATAGCTTTAATGCCCAAAACAATGATACGTGACTACAAGAACAAAGTTCATCGCCTCGATACCGGATCTTATACCATTACCACATTAGTGTATTGTAGTATGCCCAGTACACGTTTTGATTCTTCTCATTGAGACTCAGTGCACTACACCCAGTATGCTAGTCTTAATTTGGTATCGGTATAGTATGGTGAGGTATATCTGGTACGGAGCAGTACACACTAATATGTCATACCATGCTACAAATTTTTTCTCCTCTAGATCCAACAATAATGGAGTACCATAGCATATTTTTATGCCATCACATCTTGACCTAGCATAAACATTTTAAAATATTGTTGAATCTTCCCTTCTAGTTTACTCTTGCAATATAATTTTGGTGTTTTTTCCCATTTATTTTACATTTTCAACTAGCTCATGTTGCTTTAAGTTTAAACAGAGAATGACTTATTTTCGATGCTTTAATTTCAGCAACTGCCAGAACTGTGGGCCATCTGTCCAAGAGTGCTGAGGTTATGAAGCTTGTCAATAATCTTATGAAGGCTCCTGCAGTGGCTGCGACCATGCAAGAATTTAGCAAGGAGATGACAAAGGTATGCCATTTATGAAAAGGTGTTGTAGATTTATTTTGCATTATTATTTAGTCTAGATTTGCAATACCATTTTTCAACTTTAGAAAGAGCCATTATTTAAAAAGAAAAAAGTGGTGAGCCTCATGCTTCATTGCAATATATTGGACAATCATACTTGATGAAATTTTTACTTATAAATGCTTAATTTGTGTATTATTCACTATAATTTACTAATGCCTTTGGATGCACCATCCAGTTTGTTGGAATGCATCATGACTTGTGATTTATAATGAAAAAAATATCCATCATGTGTCCTCTATCTAATTTGGCAATATTTTGTATCTCCTTTGGTTAAGAAAGCAAGCATCGGTCTTGTGATGACTTTTGCTATTTTGGTACTCAGCCCTTTGTGGATGATATGTGAACCTTATGTGGAGATGGTGATGTGTTAAGTTCTCAAGTTAATTGATTTCCATTATCAAGACAGAGTGACCCCTATAGAAACCCAACCAACTCACTCCTGGGGTTGGACAAGACTAATTGGAGGCAATTTAGTTTTATTGATCCATACCTGAACCATTTAGCCAACCAAGGTAAAGAGAAGAAGAAGAGACAAGGGTGGAGGGGGATGAGGAGGTGAAGGGTCCATGCTAGGCATAGACAATGGGCAATGGGATGATAGTATGGTTCAAGGGAAATGCTGAGATGGCACTAAGGCTCAAAAATATGATGGTGGGTTGCAAGATCGTGGAGGTCAGAGAAACATCAGGTTGTGATTATGAAAGTAGAATAACCTTGTAGGTTATAGCTTGTCATCCTGAACTTGATCCAAGCCAAGCCACAAGGCAGTCAAGCTTTTGTCTGATCCATTCCCAAATAGTGGTTCAAGTACGTAGGTTAGGTGAGCCAAGTCCAGATGGGATGCCTTGTTTCTTAAGGGTCAAGTCCAAATTGCAACTTTGAAGACCTCTTGTTTTTTCACTGCAATATATGAAAATCACCATGTTGCCCAAGCAAAGAAGTTTAATTCTGAAAAGTTGATTATATTCAAAGAAACATTTTTTCACTTGCTAAAATAGAATCTCTCAAAAATTTTACAAAATGAGTAGTGTAGCTGATCCCATGTATTTTTTGTGCAAATATGTATATTTGACATAAAAAAAGTTGTTAAGTGGAGGTTTGTTTCTCTTATGGCTGTGAATTAATTTATCTCCCTATGATCAACTTGTCCTTGCAATATGGTTGTATATGATTAAGTATGAAGCATGTGCCTAAGCTCTACCTAGGTTCTCATGTCCTTGGCCAAAACCTTGCCACATTTCCTCACCTTACAACAAATTATCACCTATAGTTCTTTTACCTCCAGCTTTTTGTCCATTAGTGTAGCGATCCAAATAATAATTGATTTAGTAGTCTGTTGTTATTTCAAGGTGATGTGATCCTAAAAGGTTCTAGTTTGCTAGCATAAAAGTTTCATGATCTTCTAAAAGTATAGCTAAGCCAATAGGACTTACTTTGGGATGAGAATAGCTAATTCCAAGTATTTATTTTCCACCATATCCCACCTGTCCTGCCAAATATTCCATAAGATAACTTGACCTATCAACATGACTAGCATTTGTGTGTATGTGTGTATAGCCAATTCAACATTTTAATACATCTTTAAACTTTGTTCTGAGTGTTTTAGTACTTCCTCAAATATGGTTTTCTTCCTCTCTTTGTATGCCAGGGAAATTTTTGGTAGGCTTACTTGTGAGTCAGAAATGGAAAAAGATTGCATGCATGAAATTATTACATTAAATTCATTATACGCATGAATGATCAGAAATATGTTGTATTTCTTATTCTCTTGTTGTTGAGCATAAATGATTTATTTTTCTTAAAAAAATATCCAGGTCAGCAATGTATATAATGTAATATAATCAATATAATAATTAATATTACTGCCTGCTGCTGCTGCTGCTGCCTGTATGGTGTTTGCTAACAAAATTCTCATTTTTTTTTGAAAATGTTCTTGGATAAGCATCTCTGATTTATGATGGCTTCGTTCATGTAATAATTAACAATTAAAGTATGGTTTATCGTTATGCTCATACAGGCTAGCATTCTATGATTTACAATGTTGTATTTATGTTAGGCATTGGCATATAACTTTATGGAAAGACACGTCTTGTCCTGAGTTAGCCCTAAATAAAAGTGTTGCAACTGGACTCTAGCCCCTCAGTGACAGAACTTGCACAAAAGCAGAAATTGTAAATCTAACTGGATTATTAACCATATTAGTCACATAACGATGCTATGTTGTTGATGATGATAATCATTACCCAAACTATTACAATTTTTGAAGATGTAGCTGGCAAACTTCCATAACTTGGCATCGTTTTAATGTAATAACAAATAATAAGATACTCAAGATATAATAAGAAATTTAGAAGATGAAAAGTAATAACTGAACCAGTGAAAAAAACCTAGTTGACCTCAAGAAGTTCCTCCATGGTGACATTTAACTCAGACTGGCTTATATTCTTCCACGCAATACCTATAGTATGGACTAGTAGGGTTTGGTACTATATTAGAAAAAAATAGTTAATGATAAATTTGTTAAAATTCTCTTGATTGCCTACAAATACTCAAAAGGTTTCATTTATCTTAGTTCCAATATACAAAAGTATGGAGAAATAGATGAAGAAAGTCAGATGATTCTCATAGAGAGACATGACCTCCTATTCTTTTATTCACATACATGAGTTCCATGCTTGCAATGTTTAATATTTCAAATTGCTGGGCAATTGAGGGGACACAAGTGCATAAAATGGATGTGGTAGAAAAGCTAATATTTAGGTCACTTTGGCAAAATTAGGGGAAGTGGAAAAGGTGAGTGATTGATACATTAAAGGATTTGTAGGAGATATGAATCCTGCCTCTTGATGCATTCATTAAGGTCCTCTTTGGATCAGGCCCTGCAAACCCCTGGCATTCTCTCTATTCTCTCTCTCTGCCTCTCTCTCTCCGTTCATCCTGCCAGATGCTGCCAGACTCGGCAGGATCTTCCCAAGCAGGCCCTTATGCTTACCAATTTCTTAGTTATGTTTTGCTGATCAAAATTTTCTCATCTGATTAAACTTGAGCATGTACCAAAAGATCATCATTTTTTTTACTTCGAATGTTATTGAATAATAATAATTCAAGGGCCAACTTAACAAATCCCTGTCTTTAGCTGCATCAGCAATTTAGTCTACATTGGGGATGAAGCCCATGGACGCAAGTGGCAAGCCTTCTGTGGCTAATATTTTATTTTATCTTGGAGACAAATGACAGCAAATCCTGTTGTTTTGTATTAATGTATGGTTGCTCAAAATTATTTTGCTAGTTGACTGCGTGATTTTATGTGTATTAATGCTTACATTAGTTCATTAAATATTTTCTATGGCATCACTGATTATGCATTTTAGACCATTTCTAAATTGAGTCTTTCCAGTAGGTGCTAGTAATTTTTTTTTCTTTGTGCAAATTTGGTTTTTGTTTAAGTGTGCCAAATAATGACTTCTGATTTGGGTTGACAATTTAAGTTTCTGTATTTTTAAGGCAAAAATCAATTAAACAATTTTAAAGAATGCGAGAAAATTAAAATTTAAAGAAAATTAAAACTAGTCGAGTAAAATCAGACTACTGAAGGATATTGTGTTGTTTGATACATATCGATATGGTTGTTAAAAGTTTATGCTTAAATAATAAAAGTTTTAAAATAGTTTTAGAAAAACTTTGTTGGCAATATGATAAAGTTTTTATATATCATTTTATTCATGATATGCCATATCAGTGCATGCCATCTCATATTGGGCGCACCATACTGTACTAGCATTAAATCGAGACTTAGTACTTGTATGTACAAGTCTTGGTATATTGAACTAACCCACAAATTAGGCATACCAACACTGTATTAGTGTAGTACTGGTATGGGTCCAGCACCAAGATAGTGGACTTTGATTTTATTGGCTGATGACAAGTGATATATATTACTATTAGGTTTCATCTTTGTGGCAGCCAAACCTATGTTGATAATTTACATTTCTTCATCTCCTTCAAAACCAGCATTACATTGTCTCTGTATCTTTAAAAACTCATGACTCCTGATTTTGATTTGATAAAATTTCCTGAAGGCAATCAAATAAAGAAATAAGAATGCAATTAATACAAATTGCACCAAATATCTAAATATTTGACCCCATGGGCAATTTTGATTCAACCACCAAAATTGACTCAGTTTTGATGGAAATTGAAGCTTTCTGATTTTAGGTGAAACTTTACAAACCATAGTCCACTTTAATATGACCTTTTTTCTGTTTCTTGCATGGAGTAATCTTCTTCCATGTGACTCCTTTTATATGTATATATATATATTTTACTTTCAGGCTGGGGTGATAGAAGAAATAGTGAACGATGCTGTTGATTCAGCTTTGGACTCGGAGGATATAGAGGAAGAGACAGAAGAGGAAGTAGAGAAAGTGCTCGCTGCAATAGCAGGTGAGACGGCCTCACAGCTCCCAGATGCCATTAGGAAGGAGAGAATAAAACAACCTTCAGCAAGCGAGGCTGTGGAAGAGGTATGCCTTATCAATGATTGCAAGTTTCTTTATTCTAGTCCTGTTGGCTTTGACAGAAATTCTAAATAAAGTTGACGTATGCTTGCAGAGAGAAGCTATTGCTGAGGATGCTGATGATGATGGAGAATTAGAAGAGATAAGAGCACGGCTCGCGAGAGTGAGATCTTGATCCATGTAAGAAACACTTACATATCATATGAAACAGGTAGTCTGCTTGTATGCGATAACTTATGCATGGTCCTTGAAGAGGATTTGACAATATGTAGCAATATTTACACCTCTATACCTGTTATTAACTTATTTCTCATATTTGGGGCATTGTTATTCTTTTTGTTACTGTGGGAAGTGCAAACCATACGTCCAATGCCTACTTGCAAATATGGCAAGCATCTGAGCAGTGCAAAGCCAGCCTACTTATTAGGCAGGATCAGAAAATTAAGCATAGACCGAACAAAGAAAAGGAATACTGATTGCAACTGTGGAGGAGGGTTTACATGGTGAAATATGAAAAGCAATTAATGTATATGGTCTTAAGTGAAGTTGCTAGAGGCATGATTAGGTTAAAAGTAGGAGACTAGGCAAGTAGCATGATGAGATTTGAGGTAAGAAATCATTTAATATGTAAAGTTTTAGGCAGATAGGATATTATGATAAAGGATGGTAAGCAACATTGTCTTTTTCAAGAGAGAATTAGGCAGAATCTAATCTGCTTCCATTGAGGTAATGAAAATTGCAGGAAAAATGAAAATTGGGTATATGTAATACTATGACATTATATTATAATACTATTATTATATTATATTATATTATATTCTTATATTTACTATTATAATGTTGTAGTTATAACATAATATATTATATCAATATAAAAATTATATTGAAGCATTTTTATTGGACATTATTTTTTTTATAGATAAAGAGTATTTTAATCCTCAACTCTTAGCCCAAAATTACTATTTGAGGTGATATTAAATATTGGGATTTTTTTTTCTGCATTGTAGACGGTGCATGAAATCCCGTACCATCCGCAGCCATTGATCCATATGAAGGGCCCATTGCGTCTGATAGGCGGATCCTCGGTGTAGGCCCTCGGCACGAACCAATGATAGCAAGCGGTGCGAGAATTTCTGTATGGCTGGCCCGCTCACGGTGCGGAAAGAGTTTTTCTTAAACATTTATTCTCAATTATGAGTTCATAGTTATTGTGTTAGGCAAGATTTTGGAGATAGAGGTAATTTGAAATCATTGTCATGTAAGATCATTTGAATGCAATCAAACATAATGATTCCCTCACTTTTATTCAGATCATTAGTAATTTTGAATGCATCACTTCATGCCAAACTCTTTTGCTTATTGGTGAAGATAATTGTGAGTGATGCTCCGTTCAATCGGTATAATTCAGTAAACTTAATAAACCTTAGATTTACCATTACCATCATTAGGTTAAATTTTAGTGGGCTCCCCATCACGTTGAAATCGGTGACTAGTTTAATGATCCTTAGCCTCTCAATCATACTATGGGTCTCATGGAGCCACACGTAGCCCGCGACTCATATTATCTCACCGAAAAAATCTTTGTACATCGTTTCCGGTGCAGCAAGTTTTACGATCCTACGTGGCTGATGATGCGGAACGGTATAGCGCTGCTACGATGTTACATTCTGATCGTGACGGCCATTAAAAGCGCTTCACCTTTATTTTAAAACTGCTATGCAGACGAAAATGCCCTTTCCCTCTAGCTTACTTTTACCGCCATTTTTTCTTGGATTTCATCTGTGCAAGAAAAACTCTTTTTTCCCCTCGCTCTGGCTTTCGGATGCTAAGGAATCAGTCCAAGGTTTGAGCAAGATCCTGAGCCCTCGCTCTGAAGAGTCTAGTCGAAAGAAAATATTTCAGCTTCGAGGCTGGAATACCTGGCTACTGTAGTTTTTGTACAAAAACTTCTGAAGGAAATGTCATCCCACGAAGTAAAAAGTCATTGTTTCCACTTCTTTGTAAAGCTCTTTATTACATCAACTATTTTTTATTGTTAGAGGAAGTTAATGTATGACCAAACCGTTTAATGCGTGGGTAACTTCCTTAGACCAAAACAGTTATGATATTCCGGGAGTCATAATTGTTTAGAGTTTACTATTTTGTAGCACGAATGTCATATTGTATAACTTATGAACTGGGGTATCGTCAGAGTGTTTCGGCGACCTATATTCCCCGTTATTTCCTTTTCATATAGCTCTAGTTACAAACCTACAACACCTGTGCTCCGGGGTGTCATCATAAAAGCTACGACACCCCAAATTTACTGTTAAGAGACCGTAGTTACAAGCCTACGACACCCGTGCTTATAACTGACCATGGAGAGAACATGGGAATGGATATAAAGAAGAGGAGAAGAGGGGGGAGGGGCATTCTATGGAGGGCCAAGAGGAGAAGAGGGGGGAGCGACTCTCCAGTTTAAACCTTAAGAGTCCCGAAACGGGTGTCATCGCCTTAAAGCTAGGGTGTCGTCAGATGAGAGCTGGGGTATCGTAAGAGCCTAAGTCAGAGATGTCGTCGGTCCCCGCCTTTTAACAGTCACGGAATGGGTGTCATCACCTTAAAGGTAGGGTGTCATCGTGCTAAAGCTGGGGTGTCGTAAGAGCCTAAGTCGGGGATGTCGTCGGTCCCCGCCTTAACAGTCCCCGCACGGGTGTCATCGTGCTAAAGCTAGGGTGTCGTCGAATGAGAGCTGGGGTGTCGTAACAGCCTAATTCGGGGATGCCATCGGTCCCCGCCTTAACAGTCCCCGCACGGGTGTCATCGCCTTAAAGCTAGGGTATCGTCGCACTAAAGCTGGGGTGTCGTAAGAGCCTAAGTCATCGGTCCCCGCCTTAACAGTCCCGGCACGGGTGTCGTCGCCTTAAAGCTGGGGTGTCATCGCGCTAAAGCTGGGGTGTCGTAAGAGCCTTAGTCGTCGGTCCCCGCCTTAACAGTCCCCGCACGGGTGTCGTCGCCTTAAAGCTAGGGTGTCATCGCGCTAAAATTGGGGTGTCATAAGAGCCTAAGTTGTTGGTCCCCGCCTTAACAGTCCCTGCACAGGTGTCGTTGCCTTAAAGCTAGGGTGTCATCGCGCTAAAGCTGGGGTATCGTAAGAGCCTAAGTTGTCGGTCCCCGCCTTAACAGTCCCCGCATGGGTGTCGTCGCCTTAAAGCTAGGGTGTCGTCGCGCTAAAGCTGGGGTGTCGTAAGAGCCTAAGTCGTCGGTCCACGCCTTAACAGTCCCGAAACGGGTGTCGTCGCCTTAAAGCTAGGGTGTCGTCGTGCTATAAAGCTTGGGTGTCGTAAGAGCCTAAGTCGGAGATGTTGTCGCCTTAAAGCTAGGGTGTCGTCCGATGAGAGCTGGGGTATCGTAACAGCCTAATTGTGTTGTCGTATTTCTTCAAGTGAGGTGTCATATTTTTTTAACCTTGGTGTCCTAATGCTTTGTCAAGATATATTTATAGCTAAATCTATGGATATCATTATTCATGACTATGTGCCTATATTTTCACAGACGATGCTGAAATTATAGATTGGAAAGAAATCGAGCACACTCCCGGCCGTGCACCTTCACCCATCGCTCCAAAAGCAGGGATTGATACTGTAGTTCCTCAAACTGGAATGGAATTCAATTCAGCAGATGAAGTATATACTTTCTACAATGGATACGCAAAAAGAGTTGGTTTTGGAATCACAACAGTGTGTAGCAGGGCCAACAACAATAAACAACTTTGCTTCAAGCACCTGGCGTGTTGGAGGCAAGGAAAATCTAGAAAAACAGAGAAGAGCATGAATCATAGGGATACTGGGAAAGTTGATTGCATGGCATCCATAAAAGTAAGACTGAATGCTACAAGTGGTAAGTGGATATTGGTTGAGGTTTCTCTAGAACATAACCATGGGATGTCCATAACATCAACTGGTTATCTACGATCGCATAAGAGGATCAGCACACCAGAGAAGGTAGAGATCAGCAATTTACATGCCGTGAATGTTTTACAACTCAGATATACTCTGCCATAGCAAGGAGAAAATGGGGCAGAAGAAAATTGGATTTCACCGAGAAGGATGCTCGTAATTTCATTTGTCGCAAATGTCAGTCTAAGCTAAAAGAAGGAGATGCTCAGTCGATGGTAATTCATTTTACCGAAATTCAACTCAGAAATCCCAATTTCTTCTATACCTTAGACCTCAATAATAATGGTCATCTCAGGTCTGTCTTCTGGATTCATCCAAGGTCAAGATTGGCATGCACATACTTCGGTGATGTTCTAAGCTTTAACTCGACCTACTTGACAAATAGATATCAAATGCCTTTTTGTCCATTCGTCGGGGTCAACCATCATGTACAGTCCACCTTGCTTGGTTGCGCATTGTTGTCTGATGAGAGTACTGAGACATATAAATGGGTTTTCAGTCATGGCTTGATGCAAATGGTGGTCAAGCACCTATTGCCATAATAACTGACCAAGATAAGGCAATCGAGGCTATTGTTAAAGAAGTTTTTCCTAATACACGACATCGATTTTGTCTTTGGCATATATTGAAGAAGATACCTGAAAAGATTGGCCACATTTGCACAGCAAATCTCAAATTTATGGTTGATTTTGATGAGGCGATATATGATTCATTGACCATACAGTCATTCGAGGAAAGTTGGGCACATGTTATTGTTGGAAATTGTGGTCTAAAACACATAATTTTTCTATGATGATTGACATCAGATGATATATAATAAATGATTTGATATTTGCATCCTATATACTTGTTGTATGTAATTCTCCTGAAAGGTCTACGAATGTTAGAAATAATGATTTTGAGTGCTCGAGATGCCTCACACATGAGTACAGAAGACACGAGATCATTTTATTACATTCGAAATACAATTGTCACAATTTTAATAAAGTTAGGTGCTTTATTATGAGAAATTGAAGTATACGTAATTTCCAATTGGGGAAATAGTTTGTCTTGACTATTTGAGAGGGATTCTCGAATTAGTATACTAGTACGCATATTGCGTATTGACAGACTTACATGAGAATAAATTTTAGAAATGTACTATCATGAAATTTAACTCACAGCTATGTGAGTACGATTGTTCTTAAGCTTGAGCAAGTCACTGAACTCAGACTTATAGCGTATATGCTTTGATTCACCAAATGAGCAAAATCCATAAATGATTGATACTCGATGGGTTGGGCATATGCCACTAGGGTATAAGAACATACTCGCAATATAGTCATTCATGTACTTTCCATGAGAAAGTAATAACACTCCCTTGAGAGGTTCAAATTAATCTATCTTAAAACTATGCATAGTGATCTTTATAGATCGAGTGTAGACATGATCAATCGACGGGTTGATTCATGACACTCAGTGGATGGATATGAGGGAACCTAGAGCTCAAGGTGTTAGATGGATATTGGACAAGTGATAGTACACAAATTACTTGATGCCAATATTCGAGTGTCGCATGAAGGAACCATTTGCGTATCGATCTCATAGGTCAGGGATGGGATTGTCTTATGTGACAATTTATTTTATCTCGACGTAAATGTCACGCATATCCTGGAGTGCAGTTGTGATTTTCTGGTGGAAATAAATCACGACTAAGAATATTGTCCCGAGTCATAGGGAATGGCGGTGTAAGGACAATATTCTTAGGAGCTAGGTTATGTGTGTCCCGCGAAGTCTAAGGTGTAGACCATAAAAGGAAACTCACTCCTACATTTTAAGAATTCATTTTTAAATTTTAGGTAATGCGATGAGCAAGTAATGCCGCCTAATATTGTGTTTATTTTTTGAAAAATTCGGAGAAAAGTTTCTTAATGAAACTAAACTCTGTAACATGGATCCGTGACCAAAGTGAAGGCCATGGGTGGTTTGAGGACTTTGGGTTTAGGCTCTATGGGCCTTGTTCCCAATGAGCCTTTAGACCAGCGGGCCTATTGTAAGTTGGGCATGATGTTCTCAGATCAGGCGCAGAAGAGAACGTGTTTTTTCATGAAGCGGTGTCTTCTTCGCGTATCTTTGGATGATGATGAGAAGCGTCTCTCCCGTAGGGACGCGACACTTTATTCGATCAGAGTATCACTTCCCATTTATAAATAGCGAGCACCATGATCAAAGAAAGCAGAGAGAGAGAAAAATAATCTTTTTTTCATTTTTCATCCGCCTGTCTTTATCTGTTTCTTAAGAACAGTAAAGACAGAGAGATTCATAAGAGAGAAACACAAAAGAATTCGGCTGATTTTTATTCACCAAAAAAATCCTTGCTTATTTCCTTGGCCATACCCCTTGCTCATTCAGGGAGTTGAGGACTAAAGATTATCCCGTTTATTCCTAAGAAGAAATCAGCGATCTCAGAGAGCTTCTCTACTCCTTTGAGGAGTCTCCGGTGCAGAACCTTCACGCAAAGGAGTCTTCACGTACGGATGTTTTCTTATTCACGAGGAAATCCAGCAGAAATCTTTAGCAAAAAGGTACGCAATCATTTTCTCTAATCAAGTAATGATTGCCATGATTGTTCAGATTATTGGTATCGCTTCCGCATCAATCGGATTTAGTATTTTAATCCACGCTTATCTTTTTTATGATAAGAGTTTTGATCGGATTATTCTGATCACGGGGATCTCACTGGAACTTGCTTTATCCAAAGTTAAAGATAACCATAGCAAAAATTTAAAATTCTTAACTTATCCGATCATATCCATCCAACAACAGTTATGGAGAAATATAAAGAATGCAAGGCTATAGATTGGTTCAATGTCCTTTACGAATATCGGGATAAATGAGTCCCAGTTTACCTAAAGGATACATTCTTCGCAGGTTTGTATGTCATTGTCTTTGGTTCATGTTCGCGTTCAACGCTTCTTTTTTTGACAAAATTATGTATATAGATGTCATCTTCACAAAGGAGCAAGGGCATAAATCACTTCTTCGATGGGTTTATAAATTCGAAGACTATACTAACGGAGTTCATAGGTAAGTACGAAGATGCCTTGGAGAAAAGGTACGAGGCCAAAAATGAGGAAGATAATAGGACATTGCAAACGATTGCTTTCCTAAAGACATCATCACCTTTGAGAGACAAGCTGCAGGAAGGTATACAAGGCACATTTTCAAAAAATTTTAGAATGAGATCCTTGAAATGGTTGCATCAAATACTAAATTGATCAAGGAAGCTGATGACTGTTGTGTATATTCTGTAAAGCCGTATGAAAGGATTGAAGTCGATGGAATCGGCAAGGAGATGATCAAAGAATATATCGTGTCATACGATAGAAATATTGAGGATGTCCAATGCCAGTGTCGATCATTTTAGTTTAAGGGTTACCTGTGTAGGCATGCCTTGTTGGTTCTTCATCAAAGCGACGTATTTCGTTTACTAGATAAATACTTCTTGAAGAGATGGTGCAAGGACATGAAATACCAATTCGACGATTTCGACTGCAATACTGAAGGTTGTGATAAAAGCATACGAAAATCACGGTAAGTGAAAATTTTTTATTTGAAATGTCTTAATATATGTTTTTGATAACATTATGTTATTGATTGTAGATATAGTTTGCTGAGTCATCAGATGATGAAGCTCGCAGAGATAGCCTCCGTATCTGAAGATGCATTTAATTTAGTGATGGATGGTCTAACACTTATATTCAAAATTGCTGTGGATGCTAACTGCGCAGCTAAGCCAAGTACAGAGTTTGTAATTCAAGATCCTTAGCAAACTAGGATGAAAGGTCGCCCAAGAGAGAACAGATTAAAGAGTGGAGTCGAGAAGAAGTCAAAAAGGTCAAGAAAAAATCTGGTCAAGGCAACCGTTGATGCTCCACCAATGCAAAATGAAGTAAGAGTTACTTCAAGCAACAGGCAGACTTGTATGCAGTCAATTAACACCGGAGAGGACATGGAAAGAATTGTACCACCTTCCGAAACTTTGATGGACGAGTTTGATGCTTATGTATTGAGTCAACTAACACAGTAGCACATATAAAACACGGATGTCGTAACTTTGTAACTAGGGTGTCTTGGTCGCAAATGAAGTGCTTTGTAACCAAGGTATCTGTTTCAGCCAAATGAAGTGCTCATCTCGTCTGCCAAGAGGATTTGATATTTTATGAATACGCTTGCACTGTTATGATACCCCAGCTCTCGCCTAATGACACCCTCGCTTTAAAGCGACGACACCCCTATTCTTACGAAAGGACACCAATGCTTTTAGCGCGACGACACTCCAGCTCTGGGCTAACGACACCCTAGCTTTAGCTCGACGACACCCGAAAGGCAAAAATCCTATGACACCCTTGTTCTCATGAAAGGACACCAATGCTTTTAGCTCGACGACACCCCAGCTCTAGGCTAACGACACCCTAGCTTTAGCTCGACGATACCCGAAAGGCAAAAATCCTATGACACCCCTGTTCTCACGAAAGGACACCAATGCTTTTAGCGCAATGACACCCCAGCTCTGGGCTAACGACACCCTAGCTTTAGCTCAACGACACCCGAAAGGCAAAAATCCTACGACACCCCTGTTCTCACGAAAGGATACTGATGTTTTTAGCGCGACGACACCCTAGCTCTGGGCTAACGACACCCTAGCTTTAGCTTGATGATACCCGAAAGGCAAAAATCCTACGACACCTCTATTCTTATGAAAAGACACCAATGCTTTTAGCGTGACGACACCCCAGCTCTGGGCTAACGATACCCTAGCTTTAGCTCGACCACACCCGAAAGGCAAAAATCCTACGACACCCCTGTTCTCACGAAAGGACACCAATGCTTTTAGCGCGACGACACCCAGCTCTAAGCTAACGACACCCTAGCTTTAGCTCGACGACACCCGAAAGGCAAAAATCCTATGACACCCCTGTTCTCAATTTATGACATTCTAGTTTTCAATTTACGACATCATATATGAAAACTCAAGAAATTGTGAAGTAGAAAAGACATAAATATGAATAAATCGAGGACAATCATGTTCTCAATATAAAATATTTGTATTTGCATTCAATATGAAACAGTGTTAATATAAATAAATTACATTAAATTTTCAATGAAAGAAGAATAAAAAAATTAAGAATAGTTTGCGACAAGGTCGTTGATCTTTTGGTTGAGGCCCTCTCTCAATATCGTCGCAGCTAATTGTCGCCGGTATTCTCTTACTTCCTCCACCGCGAAATTCATCTTCATATCGGGATTGTCCCATCGAGCAAGACATTCCATGTATCTCAGATAGTATAGACCGTAATCCAGCGATCCGGCCGATTGACTTGGGCAATCCGAAATCTCTTCCATCGGCCAAGTCATCACCTCCTCCTTATCGCAGTAGATATGGAATATGCGGCCAAGAATTGTATGCCATTTCTTCGCATTGGCCTTGTATCTGGCGTTGTGTTTTAATGAATTCAGGTGCATGAACACCTTTCTTTCCATGTCGACAGCAACAAGATGCCAGTGCGAGTTATCGGAGTTTATTATGGTGAATAGAAACCGGAATTGGGCCTTATCTTCATCGGATACATCGTCAAATATCGAAGCTCCTGATGATGCAGCGAGTTCACGAGGAGTTAATGGAGAATTTAGACACATAGCGGCTACGAAAACTGATGCAAAGATACACTTATGGTATCTGTCCAGATGCTCTATCTAGTTGCACATCAAAAACTCCTGGCCGGCATCAATTATCTGCCAATGGAATGTAAACCGATTAATATAATTCTAAAATCAACAACAAGAAAAGGTTTCTTAAGATACTTACATCATCTATTATCATATTATTGTTAATGAGATCCCGAAGACCTTTCCTTGTTACAATGCCACCTAACTTATTGGTGTACACGGTCTCGTCGGTTAGTCGTTCGCTCAAAAAAATTTTATAATAATTTGGTCATCTTTGACCGTTGTGCTGGGCTTTGATGTGCCCACTGTCTTCGATGACTTTCTAGGACGAGTTGTCTCATAAGAATCTCCTCTGACCTTGGATGCCTTTCGCTTCCTCGGCTCTTTTTTAACCCTCCTAACAAGAGAAGGCATTCCAACGATTTCTATGTTAACATCATCACCCTTTGGAGCAGGGGTGCCAAGTTTCTTATCGGATTTGGACTCCTCTTGGCCCTCCATAGAATGCCCCTCCCCGCTCTTCTCCTCCTCTTTATTTTCAATCCCATGCTCTATTTTATCATCCAGGGATTCCCCCTCCAATCTCTTCTCCTCTTGGTCCTCATCCATCTTATTCTCCTCCTCCATCTTATTCTCCTCAGTATTTCCTTTAACAGGCTCGAGAAGACAGTCCAGGGAAAGCCCCTCCTCTGTCTTCCTGTCTCCCTTGTCCTCCTCATTTATTGCATTGCTTTCCTTTCTGAGCATGGAACTGAGGAGGCTCTCAGCAATGGACAGCCTGTGCCTGAGCTCATCGAGTTGATCCTTAACGCAAGCCAATTCAATCCTCAACTCGGCACAGCTTTCACAGCGCTCTATTGGTTCAAGTGATACTACTGTCTGTTGACTGAGAAGCCAACGCTCCTCTGACAGTGGTACAGTAGCTCCTTCCAACTGCAAAGCAAGACGATAAACAAATTAATATTAAGTAAAAATATTAACACATTAAGTGAAAAAATATAGTCAGAGCAATGAAGCAATGTATTAGCTTACCAAGTCGTGAGGCTGCATGTTGGCAACCCGAACCGACTGGATCTTCATTTGGTTATCATACCACTTCAACAGTCGGGGCAGTTTATCGGGATATGCTGGTGCTCTCATTGATGTATGCTCGAGGAACCACGCCTGAACATGATAATTTTTGGATATAAAAAATATAATATTAACAAAGAAATTATACTAAAGACACTATTTCTGCATCTCAATAATCCTTACCACCAGCGCTGCCGAGCATTCAAACAGGGTAGGCTGCCTCCTAACCTTTTGTGCTCTCTTTGAGTGGACCGGCTCCTCAAAACACAAGCAAGCAGCTACTTCTGGGAGAGCCAGAATAATCAGCTCCTTGAATGCCGAAGCCCAGTCGATCCTATCCAGCTGACTTAAGTCATCCAAGTGCTGGATGAGATACCGTAGATATCTCTGATTAGACTTTGGAGCCAAAAATATGGCAAACATATAGGCGATCCAAAGTCTGAAAGTGTCCTCGACATCTTCCTGTACCTGAGATGATCGGAGTTAGAAAATTAACTTCTCCAAACCTTCTTGACAAAGATCTAAACCCTGGTCAAATCGTCTGAACAACCTTCCGTTGAACAACTGGCTGGAGGTGTCGATCTTCTTCCCATGAGCTGGAAGGCCAAGAATAAGTGCGACTTCATCGACACTGAATAGAACCGGCTTGCTACAAAAAATGAACTCATTGCCTCCATTGTGACATCTTATGATGTCTGCTAGCAGTCGTCCGTCGACTGTGAAAGTCTGCATGTCGATGAAGGCACCAAATGGGGTCCTTCGAATAAGTTTTGTATGCTGTCTGGTAAACCCCATCTTCCAAACCTTCTGAACGTATACGGCGGGCCTGCAACTATTCTTAAACAGCTGGGAAGCCTTCACTCAGGAGACTGGAATAATTTTCATGTCATCTGAAACAGGGGGTAAAACATACTAGTCAGCTGGGTAACATTATGTATGAATTAGGGTGTCATGACATTTTAAGAGAGGATGTCATAATATCTTAACAAAGGGATAAACATACCTGAAGGAGACACATCCTCATTCGAATGAAGAACGATGTCCTTGCTCTATTCCACCATTTTCTCTTTTTGGTTCTTCTTTATTCGCGGTCTTCGTCCACAAACGAAAGCACTCATCTCCATGAATGAAGTAGATGGAAGAAAGAACTATGGAAAAAATTTAGAACACCGGTGGCTTCTTGAGCAACAAACAAAGGACCTCTAAGGTTCAGAAATTTTTTTATGCCGACCTCAGAGAAATATGAAAGGACACCAGGAGTGCCATGATCATATCACCGATACGCAAACCCGTAGGAATCGACCACGTTATGCAACTTTTCTCAAAAAGATGGCATAGCTGAGTTACTAGGGTATCGTCGAATTACAACTAGGGTGACATCAAAATTTTCGCCTAATTCAAATTTATCGTAGTGGTGTCATAAGTTTTTACCAAGGGTGTCGTAAGGTTTCAACTAGGGTGTCGCAAAGGATTTTCGGCCGAAATCCTTCTGGGGTGTTGCGGGGATTCTCTCCGTGGTCAGTTATAAGCACGGGTGTCGTAGCATTGGTGCTAGGGTGTCATGAGGATTCAACTGGGGTGTCGCGAAGGATTTCGGCCGATATCCTCCTGGGGTGTCGCGGGGATTCTCTCCGTGGTCAGTTATAAGCACGGGTGTCGTAGCTTTGGTGCTAGGGTGTCGTGAGGTTTCAACTAGGGTGTCGCAAAGGATTTTCGGCCGAAATCCTCCTGGGGTGTCGCGAGGATTCTCTCCGTGGTCAGTTATAAGCACGGGTGTCGTAGCATTGGTGCTAGGGTGTCGTGAGGTTTCAACTAGGGTGTCGTGAAGGATTTTCGGCCGAATTCCTCCTGGGGTATCGCAGGGATTCTCTCCATGGTCAGTTATAAGCACGGGTGTCGTAGCATTGGTGCTAGGGTGTTGTGAGGTTTCAACTGGGGTGTCGCGAAGGATTTTTGGCCGAATTCCTCCTAGGGTATCGCAGGGATTCTCTCCATGGTCAGTTATAAGTACGGGTGTCGTAGCATTGGTGCTAGGGTGTTGTGAGGTTTCAACTGGGGTGTCGCGAAGGATTTTCGGATGAAATCCTCCTAGGGTGTCGTGGGGATTCTTTCCGTGGTCAGTTATAAGCACGGGTGTCGTAGCATTGGTGCTAGGATATCATGAGATTTCAACTGGGGTGTCGCGAAGGATTTTTGGCCGAAATCCTCCTGGGGTGTTGCGGGGATTCTCTCCGTGGTCAGTTATAAGCACTGGTGTTGTAGCATTGGTGCTAGGGTGTCGTGAGGTTTCAACTGGGGTTCATGAAGGATTTTCGGCCGAATTTCTCCTGGGGTGTCGTGGGGATTCTCTCCGTGGTCAGTTATAAGTACGGGTGTCATAGCATTGGTGCTAGGGTGTCGTGAGGTTTCAACTGGGGTGTCACGAAGGATTTTCGGCCGAAATCCTCCTGGGGTGTCGCAAGGATTCTCTTCGTGGTCAGTTATAAGCACGGGTGTCATAGCATGGTGCTAGGGTGTTGTGAGGTTTCAACTGGGATGTCGCAAAGGATTTTCGGTCGAAATCCTCCTGGGGTATCGCGGGGATTCTCTCCGTGGTCAGTTATAAGCACGGGTGTCATAGCATTGGTGCTAGGGTATCGTGAGGTTTCAACTGGGGTGTTGTGAAGGATTTTCGGCCGAAATCCTTCTAGGGTGTCGCGGGGATTCTCTCCGTGGTCAGTTATAAGCACGGGTGTCGTAGCATTGGTGCTAGGGTGTCGTGAGGTTTCAACTGGGGTGTCGCGAAGGGTTTCCAGCCAAATTCCTCCTGGGGTATCGCGGGATTCTTTCCATGGTCAGTTATAAGCACGGGTGTCGTGGCATTGGTGCTAGGGTGTCGTGAGGTTTCAACTGGGGTGTCGCGAAGGATTTTCGGCCGAATTCCTCCTGGGGTGTCGCGGGGATTCTCTCCGTTGTCAGTTATAAGCACGAGTGTCGTAGCATTGGTGCTAGGGTGTTGTGAGGTTTCAACTGGGGTGTCGCGAAGGATTTTCGACCGAATTTCTCTTGGGGTGTCATGGGGATTCTCTCCATGGTCAGTTTTAAGCACGGGTGTCGCAGCATTGGTAATAGGGTGTCGTGAGGTTTTAACTGCGGCGTCGTAGATCTTTTTTTAGGTGAACATATCTTGGGTGTCGTAATACTTCCGGCCGGTTTCCTCTTGGGACGTCGTAAAGCTTACTATGGTAACCGTGTATTTGAATTCCCGACACTCTCTTCAGTAATGGTTTCTGTTCCCTATCCCCCGAAACTCAGCAAGGGGGGCGCAACCCTTCGTTTCCTGTGAGCGCCCACTGAGATGGTGGCACGTGGTGAGTTTCCACGATAGGGGCGCCGGAGCTGATAGCTCGGGCAATCGAAACACCTGCCAAGAGTAGCTTAAATATGGATGGGGGAATGTCATCGTTAATCACCTTTTCAGCTGATCTTTCAAAATTTTTGGATGCTAAGATGGCTTCTGGAGGTGAGGGCGATCGACTGAAGCGCCAAGCAGCGGCGTCAGTGGCCGTGGGGGCCCCATGGGAGCCGCACTATGGTAACCATCGATGGGGAGGTCTTGGCGTCATCGCTTGCAAACTACGAGCGACTCCACAGGGCGGCCGGGTAATACCTGGCCATTTCAATGAGAGAGATCGAGCTCCTGCGTCGGGCCAACAGCCGGCTGGAGGGGCAAGTAGCATCCCTCCAGCGCCAGATCGCCGAGTTAGCCCCGCAGCGTGCGGGGAGCTCGGCAGTGCTCAGAGAAGATGATAAGCCCAAGTGAGGGCTCATGTACTTTTTTCTTTTCTTTTCTTCTTGTCTTTCTTTGTGTGATGAATAAAAAGAAATTTTAGTAACTTTTGTGTTTGCTGCCATTTGCTCTTATCATGTGAGCCTTACCAAACGGACCATCCTCCTGAGGGGTCTTTGGTGATCTTAACGAGGCTAAGGTGTAGCGTCCCTGAGATAAGTGAAACTCATAAGTTCCAGCCGGAGTGCGGTATATTGCTCAGACTTGCCGAAGCATGAGGAGTATCCCATTAGCATCGGTTGAGACTGAAGGATAAGGGAGCTTGGATGTCATCACTATTTTTCGACTGATTTCATCCTGGGATATGGTAAAGTTTTCTCCTAAGCGTGAATGGTGTCTTAGGTTTATAACTTGGGTTTCGTAATAATTCAACTGGGGTGTCCTCATTATTTTTTGGCCGAATTCATCGTGGGGTGTCGTGGGCCTTCTCTCCGTGGTCAGTTATAAGCACAGGTGTCGTAGAATTGGTGCTAGGGTGTTGTAAGGTTTCAACTGGGGTGTCGTGAACGATGACATCCCCGACTCAAGCTGTTAACGACACCCCAGTTCTCATCTGATGATACCCTAGCTTTAAGGCGATGGCTCCCATGTGGGGACTGTTAGGGGGGACCGACGACATCCTCGGCTCAGGCTGTTAACGACACCTCAGCTCGCATATGATGACACCCTAGCTTTAAGGCGACGACACCCATGAGGGGACTGTTAAAGCGGGGTGTCGTCGCCTTAAAGCTATAAGCACGGGTGTCGTAGCATTGTCGCTAGGGTGTCGTAAGGTTTTAACTGGGATGTCGCGAAGGATTTTTGGCCGAATTGCTCCTGGGGTGTCGCGGGGATTCTTCTCCATGGTCACTTATGAGCACGGGGTGTCGTAGCGTTGACGCTTGGATGTCTTAATGTTTCAACTACGGTGTCGTAGATCTTTTTTTGGGTGAACATAACTTGGGTGTCGCGGGCCTTTTCTCCAGCGTCAGTTATAAGCACGACACACCCTTTAGCAGTTAAAGATACCCCATAGAACAAGCTACGACACCCCGGAAAGCAACATACAAAGATCGCGAAGGTTATAAGCATGGGTGTCGTAGCGTTGCCGCTAAGGTGTCATAACGTTTCAACTGTGGTATCACGAATGATTTTTAGCCGAATTCCTCCTTGGGTGTCGTAAGGTTATAAGCATGGGTGTTGTAGCGTTGTCTCTAGGGTGTCGTGATATTTGAACTGCGGTGTCGCAAAGGATTTTCGGCCGAGCATAACAGGGGTGTCGTATTTGTTTAATAGAGGTGGTCTTATTTCTTTAACTTGGGTATCGCAATACTTTCGATTTTCTCCTGCGATGTCGCGAGGCTTTTCTCCAACATTCGTTTAGAGCACGGGTGTCGTAGGCTTGTAACTACTGTGTCTTAACAGTAAATCTGGGGTGTCGTAGCTTTTATGATGACACTAGAGCTATATGGATAGAAAATAACGGGGAATATAGGCCGAAACACTTTGACGACACCCTAGTTCATAAGGTATGACATCCTAGTTAAAAAAGTATGACATTCGTGCTATAAAACAGTACACTCTAAACAGTTATGACTCCATGAATGTCATAACTGTTTTGGTCTAAGGAAGTTACCTGCGCATTAAACGGTTTGGTCACACATTAACTTCCTCTAACGACAAAAAATAGTTGGTGTAATAAAGGAGCTTTATAAAGAAGTGGTAACAATGACTTTTTACTTCGTGCTGTGGAAGTTTTTGTACAAAGACTTCAGTAGCTAGGTATTCTAGCCTCGAAGCTGAAATATTTTCTTTCGACCGGACTCCTCAGAGCGAGGGCTCAGGATCTTGCTCAAACATTGGACTGATTCCTTAGCATCTGAAAGCCAGAGCGAGGGGGAAGAAAGAGTTTTTCTTGCACAGATGAAATCCAAGAAAAAATGGCGATAGAAGTAGGCTGGAGGGAAAGGGCATTTTCATCTATATAATAATTTAAAATAAAGGCAAAGCACTTTTAATGGCCGTCACGATCAGAACGTAACATCATAGCAGCACCATACCGTTCCGCATCATCAGCCACATAGGATCCACGTGAACCAATCAAGAGAGGCGGTGCAGCCCACGTAAGACTTGCTGCACCGGGAGCGGTGTACAAAGACTTTTCCTTATCTCACCTAAGGATAACAAAATTGGACAAATATAATTCGAACACAATATAAAATAAATTATTTACGGTTAATTTTAAGTAGATTTGTATTATAATTATATAGAAATAATATGATACAAAATAATCATATTGTATCACGTGTTGATCTATCAATTCAAATATGGCATCGTTATATTCTAATTAACATACTTTATTAATGATATTTTTAATTTTTTAGTTTTTTTTCTTTATATAAAGATTACCTACAATATAATTTTAAAAGAAATGAATGTTATTTTTTTCTTTATTTTTTAGAATTTAAAAATTATAAGAAAGCTTAAAAATTAGGAAGAAAAAATAAAAATTCATGTTAAGTAAGTTGTTAAGTAAGTCATGTCTGTTTAATTTAATATAATTTATTTATTAAATAGTTTGTATGTGTTATGTATTATCTGTTTAATAATCAAGTCATGTTTGTATTTATATTTTTACTATAATTAATTAATTACATCGTATTAATGTCATGTCATATGATCTCAGTTTGAACATGATAATGGCAAC
The DNA here is from genome assembly GCA_900491605.1 of Calamus simplicifolius. NCBI lineage: Eukaryota > Viridiplantae > Streptophyta > Magnoliopsida > Arecales > Arecaceae > Calamus > Calamus simplicifolius. The sequence goes on from UESW01004330.1 coordinate 765,069, forward strand.
ATGAATTATTTTATTTTTATTTTTTATATCAGTTAATCTAGTTTATTTTATTTTTTATCTTAGTTCAATTTAATTTATCCTAAGAGCAAATATACCTTAGCTTCTACCAATTTGGTTGTTTGCTCTTTATTTAATTATAGATCAATCTATGATTACTATGGGCTTTAATTAGCAAAAAATCAACTCTAGTCTATCAAATCCTTTATATATATATATATATATATATATATATATATGAGGGAAAAGAGAAGAATAATAAGGAGATGATGGTAATCAAATTGAGAAAATATTTTTAATAACAAAAAATAATTTAAAAAAATTAGGATTCTAGGCTACACATCAAGTTGTAACAAATTGGATAATTTTTCTAAATCATATGGCTATTAATATTTAATTATTTTAAAGATAGTATATCACATTCAATAAATTAAATAGTCAATATAAGTCTACTCATCATCTGATCCAATTAGGATTAAATTTGAATGAGAATCTACTTGAATGTAGCTAAGTTAAGCTCTTATTATATTACTTTATATTATTGTATTACAATTGTAATCATGTTATATTATTATGCTATTAATATATTATATTTTAGTACTATAACTTATCATATAATCATATTTTTGTTAAAATAGTATTATATATAATAATATATTATTTTAATAATATTATGTTATATGAAATCATAACTTTTAAGTGCAATAAAAACAACATTCCGAATACATCAAGTAGCGTTTGTGATCAGAGCCTTCGTACTAGCGTTTAGGTTAGATTTTTTTTTTTCAACTTTTTAAGCAGAGAGGAAATTAATTGAAAGTTTTAATCAAGCACTTTAAAACTACTAAAAGTAGTGTTAATCCTTCCAAAAAAAAAGAAAAACTTTTTGTTCCTCTGAAAATAATGCCAAACGGACCTCAAATTATTAGGCTAAAAATGGCCGGTAGATCCGGATCACATTTTTCTCCCAGGTGAGCCCGGGGGGAGACCGGCAAGATCAATAATACTCTCTCTCTCTCTCTCTCTCTCTCTCTCTCTCAACTCTCCTGAAAGAAATGGAATGGTTGACAATCAGATCCTTTTTCCTCTAATTTTTTTTTTTTTGATACAAACGAATGATCATTTTATTTTTATTTGAATCAGTTTAAAATTATTAGAGTATAAAATTTACTTAAAAGCAGAAGAACAAAGATCGTCCTAATTTCTTTTTTTCCTCTACTTTTTCCTCTACTTCAAACTAGGAAAAAGCAAAGCTCGGAAGCCATTTTGAGACCATCTACGTGGCTTTCATCCAATGAATAGCTTAACGGCAGCAGCCAGCTATTAGAACGATCTCTGACATGATTACAATTGTAATACAATAATGCAAATCCGAATTTAAAGTTCCCGTCTTTTAGATGGGGACAATTCCTGAAAAGCTATAGGAAAAGATTTTATACACGGCATCCAATGCATTGCATTTTTTTTTTTATTGATTCATATACATACAATATTTATTAAAAAAATTATTAAGATAACTTTATTATGTCTCAAAAAAAAAAAAATGATACTTTAATTTTAAACTTATGACACTGTAGTTATAAAATTAAGATATTTATTTAAAAATAAAATAAAAATTACGACACCCTAATTTAAACTTAGGACATCATAGTTATAAAATTAAGACACCCATTGATAAAGTAAAAAAAAATTATGACATCTCAGTTATAAATTTACGACATCATAATTATAAAATTACGACACACTCAGAAAATATGTCTATACATAAATTTTTAAAAAAAAATTGTCAGACGTACATTAATACCTTTTATCTTTTTTTTTTAGAATTTGTGTGTTTTATGAGTAGGTATCTTAATTTTGTAACTACAGTATAATAAATTTACAACTAAGATATCGTAATTTTTTTTTAACTTTTTTAATGAATATCTTAATTTTATAACTATTGTATCATAAGTTTAAAACTTGAGTATTGTAAATTTTTTTTAAAATATCATAAAATTATTTTAATAATTTTTTAATTAATAAAAAAGAGCGGTACAACTAGAACTTGCTGAATGCGGTGTATCTTTTCCAAAGCTGCAACTAGATTGATGTTGGTTTTTGAATGGATCCTTGCCACCGAAGAAAAGTGAGGTATGAGAGCTCCGGCTGTTGAAAAGTGTCCAAAAATAACACCAAAACACAAAAAGGTACCCAAGTAGACTTCTTATATAAGCATTCTACATGAGCCAAAATGCACCATCAATGCTAAGAATGAACAAATGCATTGATGTGTAAAGACAAAACTAATTTTTAATCTCAAGACATGATTAATGTTAACAAATAATCTTTTGCAGTACCATAAGCATGATTTCTCGAGTGCCTAATCTCTCATCTTATTATGCCCTCCATTATTTGACTACATAACTCTACTTTCATACCTATATAAGCATCTAAATATGTTAATTAAAAAACAAATTGTTTTACTTCATTCAAATTGATGGACAGATATTTTTGAGAAAGAAGATATCATCATTTAATTTGAACTGCCAATGCAGTACATATTTTAGAATTCAACAAGTCATGCTAAAATGTAAGATTATTTGTCTTGATAGTATATATCCTACATCAGGGGAGAAGATTTCCTCCTTTCCTCTTTACAAGTCAATACTGCTACTACTGTTGCTACTAATAATATAATATAATATATATATACACACACATATCATATGATGTTGATCCAAATGATTTATTGTAAAATTTAGTTAGCAACATTATCAAACTTTAGAAGTCACACATTCAATTTAGAAGTGGCATATTGAGCTCATCTAATTTATATAAGTTTAGATCTCATGATATTCTTCATCATTTACTTAATTTATGAATTTTAAAAAAAAAAAAAACATAGGATGACTATAAAACTCATATGAATTTAAGGATATAAAAAATTGTCAAAATTTAAATTTAACTATATTTAAATATAATCAAATTTAAATTTAATTTATTTTTATTTTTTATTTAAATAATTTATATATTTTAAAGATAAAAAATAAACAAAAAATTACGGTAGATGGATGGTTCCGTAATAAGTGCGTTCCCCCTCTTTTGAAAATATTTTTGTACGTAATGGTTAGTTGTGGCATCCACTCTAACCAACGCTTCTGTTCCTTTTGCCTGTCAACGCTTGTCTGGTTCGTCGCTCCCGTCACGACCTTTTGCTTTCTTCTCCTACCCCGCGTTATATAGACCCAACACTCCCCTCCCATCACCACTCCCCCCTCCCCCTTTTCCCATTCCACTTCTTCTGATGTGAGGCAAACATGGGAGACCACCCTCTCGTTCTTTTCTTCTCCGCCCTTCTCCTCTTCTCCCCCTTCTCGTCCTCCTCCTTCGCCGCTGCCGCCTTGATCCCCGATGACCTCCACCTCCCCTCATCGGCGACCTTCCCCTCCGCCCACGCCGAGAAGCTGATCCGAGCCCTCAATCTCCTCCCCAAAGACCCCTCCCCGGAGCCCGCCGAAGCCACCGTTGATGCCCCGGCGAAGAGGATCATCGAGCGCCGCTTCAACCTCGCCGGACTCACTGGCGGGGGCTCCGTCGAGGACCTCGGCCACCACGCTGGCTACTACCGCCTCACTCACACCCACGACGCCCGGTAACGCCCCTGCTCCTCCTCCTTTTCTGGGGAAATAGGGTTTTGATTTCCATGTCTTTTTGGGTAATTTGGATGGTAATTGAGCAACGGGGATGACTAAACTCGTATGTTGACGTGAATTTTGCACGGTTCTAAAATTAGGGTTTTGTGATTCGTGTTCATACTGCTCTTTCGAATGCAATTCGGCTGAAGGAGGTTAATTGGTAATTGTAGGATGTTCTACCTGTTCTTCGAGTCGAGGCATAGCGAAAAGGACCCGGTTGTTATCTGGTTGACGGGAGGGCCTGGCTGCAGCAGTGAATTGGCCGTTTTCTATGAAAATGGACCGTTTACCATCGCCGACAATATGTCGCTCGCATGGAATGAATTTGGTTGGGACCAGGTATAAATTATAATTGATTTAAGATGTTCCTTTTTATCAAGCTTTTATTAGTTGTTACTCTCAGTGACCTGTGTATTCTTCTATCTCCAAATGGCTGACATCATTTACTAAGTTTTTGTTAAATGTTGTTCTCCGAGCTCAGTATTTATTTATTTAGTTAGTTAGGAAGTTAGATAGTGAGTTATTGTGTGGTGTAATCACCTTCCTAGAGCTGCAGTAGCTTGGAATTAAAGGAGGAAAACATGGTGGTATTTTCTGAAAGTTGATGACTAATATGAAATAAAGATGAAATAATTGGAGTTTTCTTTCTGGGTGATCAGATGCTTTTTCCATATCTTTGCAATTCCTTCTTCTCTTTGCTATTTTATGGATGCAGGTAGACATACATACCTTCAATGCTATTTTATTCCATATCTTTCGTTTTTAAAAGATGTCATTAATTTTAAAATTTTGTTCTTATAGGTTAGCCTTAGATAAGAACCAGTTGAATCAGGATCACATACAGAACCTTAAATTGATATTATAAGGATGATCTGTCATGCTGCTTGTCTGGATATGTTTTCTTAGTTTTGGCCAAAATTATCTGAATGAAAGGATTGTATGATTATGGCTAAAGGCAGGGTTAAAACATTCTATGAAAGCAAAAGTTAAGTAACTTTTGTGCTGTCTCTGTTGGCTTTCATACATCTCTGGTTGCACAGAGAGGAGTATCAGAAAGCTGTTTGTTAAATGAAAGCAGCTTGGTATCTGTAGTTTAGCTCCTTATGCATATAAAGGATCTAATCTGAATGATATCCAGATGTTTATGGAAACATATGTTGTTGAATTAGCCCTTAGAAATAGAACTAAATGTATCCATTGCATCAAGTGTGACCAGCTTACAACTACTTCGATATTCTTCCCACTCATGGAATTTCTGCAAAATAAATGAAATCTAACTTTTTTCCTCTCCATGAATTTTGCAGGCATCAAACCTGTTATATGTTGATCAGCCCACTGGAACTGGCTTTAGCTATAGTACAGATAGACGGGATATTCGTCATGATGAAAATGGTGTTAGTGATGACCTGTATGATTTTCTGCAGGTATGCTTCATTGTTATGATACATGAACATTATTCTGAATCATCTTTGAAACATTTCATATTAATCTTTTTGGTTCTTTCCAACCAGCTTGTTATACATGAAAACATGAGGAGAAATTATGTGATATTAGTAATCTAAAATTATCCTAGATAATAATAATAACAACAACAACCACTCTGAGAGCTTCTGATCTAAAGCTGTGTTTTCTAATTAATCACGTATTTTCCTGACAAAACATTTTATCTATAAATTTATGGTTGAAGCTTTTATGATTGACTAACATTTCTGTTGTTTTATTTAAAACTTGATTTTTGCTATTTGTGTGCTTCTCTTACTTTTTCTCTCTCTTATTTTGATAAGATTTTCTCACCACCCCATGATTTTTTTCTACTATGACATGTTGGGGTCATATACTTTTAGGTATTGATTCTTATATACACAGTTTGGTTTACTTTTTCAGTATAATTGATATTTTAATCAAATGCAAAAATTATGCACTATGTTGGCTGGCCTCTGGTCATAACTTTCTTGTATAGTTCTCAACTCAACTCAACTCATCTAAGCCTTTTCCCAACTACATGGGGTCGGCTACATGAACCTGCTTCCTTCACTCAGCTCTATTTAGGACTAAGTCGATACTCAAATTATAAATAGTTATATCTTTTTTAATTATTTCTGTTCATGTTAGTTTAGGTTTACCTTACCTCTATCATTATCATAGATTGTTAAAAGATCACTCTTTCTAATTGGAGCATATAAAGGTCTTTATTGTATATGTTCAAATCACCTTAATCGATTTTCTCTTATTTTATCTTCAATTGGGGCTACTCCTATCATTTCTCGTATATGTTTATTTCTAATTCTATCTTTTAAAGTTTTACCATATATCCATCTTAACATGCACATTTCTGTTATACTTAATTTATTCACATATTTCGGTATTGCCCAACACTCTATTCCCATGTAGCATAGCTGACAAACTTTCTTATATAGTTCTTGCTTGGAAATGGATGAGGCAGGATAGAGCAGTACATCACAGCAATATATTGAATAGAAATGAGAAAATAGACCCAAAAAAAAAAAAAAAAATCTAGAGTGCGATGTCTATTTGGCCTGCAGTTTCTTCCTATTCCCATGTCAAAGTTTCTTTCTCAAGCTTTCTTCCAACTTTGCACAACTGTCATTTATTTGTTTTCTGCTCACATTAGATTCATTGCACTTGTACCTCCTATTTTACTGGAGTCTCTGGATGTGTGAGAGTGCCAAATTTGATGTTGGGAATCTCTCTTATTTCTTATGTTCTCAGGCGTTCTTTTCTGAGCACCCAGAATATGCAAGTAATGATTTTTACATAACTGGAGAATCATATGCTGGGCACTACATTCCAGCTTTTGCAAGCCGTGTTCACCAAGGAAACAAAGCTAAAGAGGGCATTCACATTAATTTGAAGGTACACTTGCCACAACTTCTGATTCATAATTTAAATTATAACCAGTATTTCTTTCAGACTCAATTCGTTTGTGGTTATGCAGGGCTTTGCCATTGGCAATGGACTTACCAATCCAGCAATCCAGTACAAAGCATACACTGACTATGCATTGGATAATGCAATAATTAAAGAATCTGACTATAAAAGAATCAACAAGTTGTATCCTGCATGTCAATTTGCGATCAAACTTTGTGGTAAATCCCATATTGCAACCTTCGTAATCATCACCTCAATCCTTGTTTTTCATTTATTTACCAGTGAAAAGCATATTAGATTTTTCATTTATTTACTAGTGCATACTGGGGACATGGGTAGATTCTTTGATTGTTTCCATGTTTATAATTGTCTAGCACAAAGTCCCAGATTTTTCATCATCCACTTCCTTCATATTAGCATTTTTACCTGTGAATCACCACTTGCTTTCTGTTCTGCTAACATATTCAATCATCAGTATGTTCTTAAGCACATTCATTTTTTTTCAAGCTTTTATTACTACAGATTGGCCTGTTGTATAGGTAATGGTATGGATAACATGATATATGATATTTCAGGTACATCAGGGACGGTATCTTGCTTAGCTTCGTATTTGATTTGCAATACAATATTCAATTCAATCTTGAGTATAGCAGGAAATGTAAATGTAAGGACATATGGCTGTTCTCTTCATTTGTTTCTTATGTGGCACATGAAAAACTCGAGTCCCACTAACTTTATGCTCTGAAATTTTGTAGTATTACGACATTAGGAAGCAGTGTGAAGGGAGCCTCTGTTATGATTTTTCAAACATGGAAAAGTTCCTTAACCTGAAGTCTGTTAGAGAGTCCCTTGGAGTTGGAGATATTGAATTTGTTTCATGCAGCCCCACCGTGTACCAGGCCATGCTTGTGGATTGGATGAGAAATTTGGAAGTGGGAATTCCTGCCCTTCTTGAGGATGGCATCAATATGCTTGTCTATGCTGGGGAGTATGATCTCATATGCAATTGGCTTGGTAACCATGCTCTAATCTTTCACCTGGCTTTTTAATATTTTTTTTTGCATGTGACCAATTATATCCCTTGCGTCCTCACGCATTGTATGCTGCTCTTCTTTAAATACTAGTATCCATCAAAATTAAATCTCAAAAAAGGAATATCCATCGAATCTTGATATTTCAGCAATGACACATTAACATATGACATGATCTTGCCTCCTTTGAGCAGGAAACTCTAAATGGGTTCACTCCATGGAGTGGTCTGGCCAACAAAATTTCACATCGTCACCTGAATTATCTTTTACTGTGGATGGGAAAGAAGCAGGTGTTTTGAAGAGTCATGGTCCTCTTAGTTTCCTGAAGGTACCTTTATTCATTTTATCTCTTGCTCTTGTTCCCTTGCAATTGCTATCTTGAATTTCACTACCCAGCATATGTTAAATTACTGATTAAAGCAAGCGAGCAAGCAAGGCAGGCCTTTCTTTCTTTTTTTGCTTCATTTTCCATATGGATTTAGTTGAATGATGGAACTTATTGAGTAATTTTCGGCATCATGTGCAACAGGTTCATGATGCAGGTCACATGGTCCCAATGGATCAACCCAAGGCTGCTTTAGAGATGTTGAAGAGGTGGATCCAGGGAAATCTTGTGGAATTTTCTTCTGAATCAAAAAGCCTTATTGCTGAAATATAATTAGTAGAAGGTTGCTTGGGCATCTTAATATGGATAGTGGAAATTGAATGGAAGAGTGGCCAATAAGTCATAGATGTTAATCTGTTCCTTGACTCTCTTTTGCTGTACTCACCTAAATACATCTGTTTCTGTTTCCAAGACTCTTTGCTTGAACTTTATTCATGTCCTACAACTTTGGCCTCTGGTCTGTATGTCTTGAAGTGACAGTGATAACTTTATATGTAATTTCACAATCCCACATAAATTGAGAGAAAAGCTTTCTGCTTGCTTTCTAATACGTGCATCAATGCTAATATATATTTGTTAGAGTATCATATGCTCTGATCATTATTTGGCGATCAAACAGAAAAATCAGAGGTTAATTGGATCTGTTGCAAGTTTTGCAACATCAAGATGTATGCATGAACTTAGCTGCATTTTTTTTCCCACGTATTGAAAGGGTAGCTTGAGAAGCTCTGCACTTTGCCATCCTTTGTTTGTGTTCAGGTTTGTGCAATTCAGTCTCCTTGAAGGCAATTCAGTCTACGCTCTGTAGACAAGAAGATACCATCCTTCAGGATAACCCTCTCAGGGTCTAACCGATCTATATTTTGTGCTTAAATTTTTAAGTAATCACATAGCACCAAGTCACTCGTGCAAGTCTCCAGCCTTCACCTCAAAATTTAAACTCCAATTCGATCCACGGATTCTGCCGTCCATATTCCTCAGCCTCTTCATGATCAGCCAAAATCTAGTTGGTGCTCCACATAAATCCATGATTTACTATATTTGAACACATAATAAATTATATATTTAAAATTCTAACTACTAAATGGGATTTCTTCTTTTTATTTTAAATCAAAATTTTAGGATGGACATAATAATTTTTTTTTATAAAATTATCTCTACCGATAGACAAAATGAATGGTTCCATTTTCACCGTCCTTAAATCTTATCTTTCTAAAATTGCCTCACTCTAGAATATTTTGAGTTTCAAAAGCAGGAATTTGAAAGAAATAAAAAAAAAATCATTCTCCAGCAGTCCAACTCACTGTTAAACAGGTGTAATTTAAGAAAAGAGATATTAAATTTAATTTTTCTTTGTTTCAAACATAAAAAAATTATTTTTATTTTATGAATTTATTTATGGTGAGCTAAATATAAAAATTATTTATAAATTATTACTCTATATTAAAGTGGAACCTTGGATATCAGAAAAAAAAAGAAAAAATATAAAGATAAAATAAGAAAATATTCTATACTAAAGCTAGCGGCACTTTAGATATGAAAAAGAAAAAAAAAAAAAGCTCAAGAACAAAATAACAATAAAAAAATAAAAAAATAAAATAAATTTTCTTTAGAATTAAAGCATGCTCTTGAATATGGAAAGAAAAAAAAGAAAAAAGATTGAAATAAAATAAAAAATAAATTTTTTTTTTTTTTTGGATGTTAGGGCACTTCAAGGACTCCACTTCCAACAATTCATTTTTTTCTTCTCTTTTAAAATTTCTTTTCATCTTTTACTTTTTTTTTTCCTTCACTTTTTCAAACCGAACTTGCGGCCTTTACTTACAATCCGGACCCTTACCTTCAATCAACAATCTTCAAGCGCGGCCTCACCATGGACAAAACCTTATATATCAAATCTAATAGTTTTTAATTAATTTTTTAATGTTTATACTTTAAATTTGTGACCTTTAGAATGGTTCTAATGGATAAGGCGATTAGTTTGAAGGAATCGGTACCAGAAAGATTCATTTATTTTTTAAAACTAATTTAATTTTTTAATTTTTTTACTATTTAATAATAATTATTATCAATCCTAACCATTTTATTTGTGTAATTTGAACATGTGAGGTAAGATAAAGCTTTTTTTTTTTGTGTACAAACGGCGATCACACCAGTCTTAGGTGAGTGAAGCCCGATATTTACAAAATTTGAAAAAGCACTAATGAGCACGAATCACCGACAGCCAGCACCAAGGTCCGGAGTGATGGGTAATTCGGGTAGCTACCCAATCAGCCGCTGAATTAGCTTTCCGATAAGTGTGTTGAATCTGGACTATATAAGCCTGATGAAGCATATTTAAAGTAGAGAAAAAAAGAAAAGGATAAAAAAATATATTAGTAAAATAATTTCTTGACAAGCTAAATTTATAATAAAATAAAAAAGATATAGTAAAAAATTATAATTTGTTATAATACTATCAATAAATATGGATGTCCATTAGTATTCTAAAAGAGGTTATGTCACATTATGTTTACTAATAAAGATGGTGTTCATTGGTATTTCAAGGGGAAGTTATGTCTATTTGCATTACCATGTATATTCCTATTAATTTTGATGAACATCTTTTTTATTATTTATTTGCTTATAAATAGATGGTATTGAGTTGTATTTGAGATACTCAAATTGAATAAGAGAAAACATATTCAAATACTTTCTTTTCTTAATCTCTTTGTTCTATTGTTACTTTTTAATTATATTTCTACCTCATCATTCTACATTTGTTAATAAAACTATTATTGAGATAAATATTATTTACATTTATGCAAGTTATTTGCATATCTGATCAATTATTTTTTTTAATATTTTCCTTGTGACTCTTAGTTTCAACTTATCACTTGGTCATTTATATATATACGATTATCTCTAGTCCTTGATAAATTTGAAATAATTTTCATTCTAATAAAAGGTTGTGTATTAATTTACTTTGTGTGCTTTGATAGTACTGTTATGGCAAATTTGATAAAACTTGATTTTATGGCACTAGATATCACGGGAAAAAAATTATCTAAAAAATTATCTATCATGGATACTTGATTCTGAAATCCATTTGGAGGCTAATGCCCTTTGTGATACAATTAAGATGGTAACAAAGCATCCAACCAGGACAAAGCAAAAGCAATGATTTCTTGCGACACCACCTTAACGAGGGATTGAAAGCTGAATACCTAACTGTAAAAGACCCCCTTATCCTTTGGAATAGCTTAAAAGAGCATTATAACCATCAAAAAATGGTCATTCTCCCCAAGGCTCGTTATGATTTGATGCACTTACGTCTACAAGTTATAAGATAGTAAATGAATACAATTCAGCTTTGTTCAGAATTACTTTCTAGTTAAAATTATGTAGAGAAAAAGTCACTGATGAGGATATGCTTGAAAAAACTTTTTCCACTTTCATGCTTTCAATTTGCTCCTGCAATAGCAATATCGTGAAAAAGGGTTTTAAAAAATATTCTAAACTAATTTCCTGCCTTCTTGTGGCTGAATAAAATAATGAACTTTTGATAAAAAAAACTATGAAGCCCGTCCAACTGGCTCTGCACCATTCTTTGAAGTGAATGCGACTACATATCAATTTTATAAACAAAGGCGTGGTCGTAGATGTGGCCGTGGACGCAGAGTGGTCGAGGATGTTTTGGTTGTCGTGGTGGTCATGTTAAAACTCCTTCTCACCACTTGAAGTAGGAGAAAAATGAGAAGAAAATTGAAAAAGATAAAGGGGACTTAAGTAAAAATTTGGTGAAAAACTCATGCTATCATTGTGAATGAAGGGTTATTGGTCGCGTACCTATCGCATGCCAAAGCATCTCATCGAACTTTATCAAGAGTCATTGAAAAAAAGAGAGAAAAGATAGAAACAAATTTTGTTTTGAATGTGGCCTTTCTGATTGGATTTGAATGATGTGAAATGTTGTGAAATGCCAAGTGATACAGGACCCACCTCCACAAGAAAGATATGTGGAGGACACATATTTGTAGGGTGTGTTGTGATTGTTTATGATATATGGCATAACGCTGGTACCATGACCCTTCCTCTTAGGGGACATTTTAAAGTGATACACCAGTTGGGTGTTGTAGGCCGTGGGACACAAGGAAATAGTGATTATAAATACAGTGGGTTTGTTTACATTGCATATTTTGGTAATTATTGCATGATTTAGCTTTCAAAATTACTTTGAGAAAATGATATGCATATTCTGATAATATGACAAGTGTATTTGAAATTAAAAGCTTTTATTGTAAAGCTGATTTGATTTGATAATATTTTGAAATGATTAATGAAACATATTATATTATAGTAGGCTTACTTATTGAGTGTGAGCTCATGTAAATCTCATAATGTTTTTCAGAGCCACAAGATTGAAGAAGGAATTATGGGGTTGATGGAGATTTTAGTTAAATAAATTAGGTTCCATTACGTGGATGTAACCCCAGTGGTGTTTGTGTGTAGGGCTTATAGCCCAAACCTTATAGTTATGGTTTGTATTAAGTTATGGATTTGGATTGATATATATATAATTATTACCTTATAATAATTTATGTGTCATAATTCGGGATGCCTTGCATGCTTGGCATGCGGCAAGTTGTCATCCTAGCTCAAATTTTTGGATCTGGAGCGTGACAAAAATATAGCCTACCTTTACTTCATTTTTCATTTAGTTATTACTATCTCCTCCTAGATTGCATCATTCTACTTCATCCCCCATCACTTATATTGCTAATGATTTTGATTAAGTGTTTCAGGAATTTAAAGTGTTTAATTAATCAAAATCCAAGAAAAATTAAGTTTGAATCCAATTCTAGTATCAAGTATCAAGTTTCAGACATTAGAGCTGACTCTAGAAGGATTAGAGCTGACTCCGGAGTGTATCGGAATAGTTTGGCACTTTCGGCACGGATTAGAGCCGACTCCTGCAGACATTAGAGCCGACTCTAATCGAAAAATATAGAACCTCATTTCGCATCAAATTAGAGCCGGCTCCTGCAAGAAATTAGAGCCGACTCTAATTGTCAAACATAGACTGTGTTTTCGGGGCTCAATTAGAGCTGACTCCCATTTGTTAGAGCCGACTCCAGCACTCGATGTGTCGACCCCACGAAAAGTTAGAGCCGACTCCACGATGGATGGATATTGATGTTTTGAGCATCCCGACTTAGAGCCAACTCCAGGCCAGATTAGAGCCGACTCTAATCTATTAAAGGTGGATTTCAGATGTGTCAGAGATGACTCCAGAAGTTATCTTTTTTCCAATACACCTCAACGGCTCTTTCCTCTTTCGTGCTAAACACATCCACAAGTACATTTACGACTAGTTTTCATCAAAAAGTAGATTAGAGGAGATATAAAAGGGAGCTTCTGATCATTTGAAAAAGAAGAGGATAGAAAGAAGAAAATCAAAGAAAAAAATTTCAGATTTGAAATCCCAAGTGTTTGAAAAAGAGTTCAGAGAAATCCAAAGCATTCAAAAGCCAACTTTGAAGGATTTTCATTAAATCAAAAAAGAAAAGCAAAGAGCCCTAGTTATTCAACATCCTCTACATCAGTGAATCTTTCAAAGCTTCGATCCTATTTTGAGGAAGATCATCCAAGAGGAGAAAAGGAAAAGAAAAAAAAAAGAAAAGCCCAATTTCAGAAATCTTCTAAATCATGCTCTTCTATTTCTATCTTGTTCATATTGCTTACTTGCTCATTTAGGAGCTTTCTATCTGTTGTAACCTTACTTTTATTACATTTGGTTACTAATTCAATCTGGTGATTGAATCAGGTGAAGCAAATTAGCCTCGTGCAAGCTAGGGTAGCTTGTGATAGGTTATGTGCTAGTGAACCTATGAAAACCGGCTGGGTTCGTTATGATTCCGTTGTTAAAATAAGTTTGGGTGTGAGCTTGAAAACAACTCGGCTGTAATCTAGAGAGATTATAGTGTGGACCCAAGTGTCTTGGGAGTGGACGTAGGTATGGTTGCACCGAACCACTATAAAATATCTTGTGTTTGCCCTTGTCTCTTTTTCTCTCTACTCTATCTTTTATTTTGCTTTGTATTCTTAGTTATTGCACATCTTGTGCACTATCACTTTAAAAGTTTTTAAGCTTAAATTTTTAAGAACCCAATTCACTCTCCCTCCTCTTGGGTTATCATCTGGGCCAATAATTATGTTATGACTAGGGAAAGATGGAACCGATATAAGATGATCGCCGATGGTAAGTTTGCATATTAGGTTGCGCAAATATTGAAAATGAAAATGAGGGTTATGAACCAACGTCTATGGAAGAATGTAGATATCGACAAGATTGGCCAAAATGGAAGAATGCAATAAATTCTGAATTAAAATCACTAGCAAAATGTAAAGTTTTTGGACCTATTGTCCAAACACTTGCTGGTATAAAACCTATAGAATATAAATGGATATTCGTGCGAAAGCAAAATAAGGATAATAAAATTGTGAGGTATAAAGTATAACTAGTTGCCCAAGGGTTCTCACAAAGACCCGGTATTGATTATGAAGAGATCTATTCTTCTGTGGTGGATGCAATAACTTTTCGATATTTGATTAGTCTGGTAGTGCATGAAAAACTTGAATTGCATCTTATGGATGTAGTGACAGCCTATTTATATGGCTCACTTGATAATGATATCTATATGAAAATCTTAGAAGGATTATAATTACCTGAAAAGTATAACTCTAATTCGAGAGAACTTTATTTGATAAAATTGCAAAAGTCTCTTTATGGGTTAAAATAAGCAGGGCGTATGTGGTATAATTATTTGACTGAATACTTGTTGAAACAAGTGATGCGGGCACCAGAATCAAGCAGAGGATTCTTAACCCTCTATGGATATCTGATTAGGTCTGTAGGGTTTGATTCAGTTGGAAACTAGGTTTATTTTATTTTATTTTGATTTGGGTCCAATTTTATTTTGTTTGGGCATTTGAGTCTTGCCTTTTGAGTTGGTACTCGTTATTAGGGTTTGGGTCATATTGAGTCAGCTCATTATGAGCTTGGGTCAATTTGAGTCTAGTCCAATCCAGTTGGTCTTATATGTGTTCAGTCCAGTTGGTATTGTATTAAGTTCATTCAGCTTACAAGAGAAGACACCAGTATTGGAGCAGAAGATAAGGCCATCACAATCAAACAGAGCAGCTGCTAAATTCAAGTTGGCGCCACACCTACATAAGAAGTCATATGCCAGCCACACACCTGCCACCCTCCAGCACAAGCATTCCACATTGCCACCTAGTAGAGCAAGCAGGTCAACAAGATAAGCCTCAATCCCCCAAATCATGCAACCCTATTTAGAAGAATTCTAGCCCAAACAAGCAACAAAGGGACGCCCTTTATTGCCCATAAATTGCCTTTTTTTGAAAGGGATTTGTATGGCATGAATTTTTTTTCCCATGTAATCTAATCCACACTTAGAAGAAAGTGGGCACCCCTTTTCTTTCCATATCTATATTTACTTGGGCCCTAAGTCTCTTGCTCTATAAAAGAGACCATCTTATATGAATTATGCATCTTTAAATTATTAATCAATCAATCCAATTTTGAGTTATTATGAGTTTTGTTATTTGGTTCTCTAGTGCTTTTGATTCCCTTCTCCTGCGTGTGCCAACATCACAATCTTCAGGAGAAACCATGGCTGCCGCCCTTGTTTTCCTCTAGTGGATGCCCAAGAGCCTCTTGGCCACCTCTCCTTCTCTACTTCTTCCTTTCCTCTTTGCCTCTAATCTGACTTTTCTCTCTTGTTCTTTAACCCTTGGATGATGTTTTTGTAGGTCCCTCATTAATCAAGAATTCAGGATTCAAGGTGATCGCCATCCAGGTCAGTGGATACTTAGCCGCAGATCCACGGGCTCGGGCTTGGTCATCCAGGGTGCATCCACCAGGCAGAGTGACCCCTTCAGCATCTTGATCTCCTCAACCTACCAGATACACCCCCTCTAATCTGCTAGTAGCTTTATTGTGGGAGAGCAAGCCCTACCGAGGCTTCTTAGCTTTGGCGGTCTTTCTTCTTTACTTTTCTGTGGAACTATTTCGCGTGCGGAGTTACTGTGAGTTTTTTTGAATCTCTCTTAGGCTATTACTTTAGGATACTAATCAACTAATTATTAATCATATAAAATTTACTTGCATGCAAATCGGTCCTGCATCAGTTTGGTATCAGAGCATGGTTAGGGCTTGATTTTTAATTCACGTTATTATCAGTATATTATCTATTAATTAAATTATTTCTATCTACATACATATTAAAAAATTATGAAATTTATTTTTTAGATTCGATATAATTTAAAGTATTTTTTATTTTTTAAGAATTTAATTCGATCTGTGAATTAATGCATGCCTGAAACATAAAAATTTCTAAGATTTTATTAATCAAATTATTTTTGCCTGCATGCATATAAAAAATTACGAAATTTATTTATTGGATTTATTATAATTTAAGTTTTTTATTATTTTCTAAGAATTTAATTCGATAATGAAAAAAATTGAGATTTATTGCAATTTATAGATTTCTGGATTAGGATTTGTATTTTGCATGTCATTCATCTGCATTAAATTACTCTTAAGTGCTCTCATTGATGTCAGATAAGGGAGAGATTGAGACCCCTTCTTGGCCCAAAACAACCATCAGTGCATTCCGATCCCAAGCCTCTAATCTAAAACGAGTAGCAACTTAATTGACATTTGCCCTAGAGGGCTAGGGACACCAACAGTCGGTCTAATGTATTGGAAGAGACTAGTACAAATCAATCTGGTATGTGCTCTGAAATTGGTATCTAGAAGGGAAGTCAAATGTCAAATGACTTAAGTGGAGTATTGGGGTTATTCTAATTAGGCACCTGCAATTTGCGGGATGAGCCTTCTCTCCTCCCACCTGTCCCAACTGGCCAATTGAAGAGTTACTGTTAGATTGGCTTGCATTAAGCCGAATCCTTTACTCTGGATGATTAGGTCTAGCATACCGTAGTCTGAGTTAGTCTGAGTCTTGTGTGTTTGATTGTGTTTGCATGTGCACTAAATCAGGAGCATCTTTCCGCCTGTCACCACCTCCATTACAGGCTGAACCCATGGCTAATCAAAATATTGAGGATCACTTAATGATCATCACTGAACAACTAGTTCGAATAAACCAAGACATCAAGCAATCTGAGGCTAAATTAGGGTCTAGGTTCAATCAAGTCGAAACTAGGTTAGGCATCCTAGAAGAAGCCCGTGAGGCCCACATTGAGTCTGATCATGAGACCCCACCTCATCCTAGGAGAGCCCAACAACCTGACCTCTACATAAGGCCAAACCCTAGGAGACCTCCACATCATGATCCTCACTTTAGGGATGGGCCTAGGAGACCACCTCGACCTGATCCAGTCCTAAATGTCCTCCCTATGAGACCCAATCATGAGGCAGTAGAACAAGAAGAAGAGCCCTTAGAAGTGTCAAACTTGAAGCACCTACTTTCGATGGCTCTATGGACCCTAAGGACTACCTAGATTGGGAGGAAGAGATGGACCAGTACTTTGACTGGTACAACATGTCTGAGGAGCGTAAGTTTAGATTTGCCAAGCTCAAGTTAGTACGACAGGCTAGGTTTACTGGGCCACTATAGAGCGAAGGCAAGCACTAGAGGGTAGGGACCCCATAGTCACCCGACGTGCCATGAAGGCTAGACTTCGATCCAATTATGTCCCCACATCGTATGACCAGAGCCTATTGGATCAATGCTAGGGATTAATTCAGGGTAGCAAAACTGTGAATGGATACATTGCTACATTCCAAGAGTATACCATGAGGTGTAATATCGTTCAGTCTGAGGAAGTCACCCTGTCCAAGTTTAGGTATGGCATGAGAGCAGATATTCAAAGAGAACTCTACCTGAGAAGGGCATACGATTTAGATGAAGCTTACCAAGTTGTTAGGGATTATGAACATTTTTAGAGAGTGCCACCCTATCGTAGATCAGAGGCTACCAAGAGCCCTAGCCCATATCCAGGATCTAGCCAGGCCTATCTTAGTTGTCCCAGACCTACCCAGTACTCAGACCCCTGCCAGACTTACCCGAGTTGGCCCAACACTAGCCGATCCAGTACAAGCCGAACCAAGTTGAGTCGACCCCAGAATAGTACCCCTATACCCCAGAGAGAAGATAAAAGCAAATATGTAGAGGTCTAGAGAAATCCTAACCCCTAGATCAAATGCTTTAGATGCAACAAACCGGGACATATGATTAGCCAGTGCCCAGTTAGATCCCTTCATATAGATGAGTTATCTGAGACTGAATCCAAGCCCCTAGTTGAGCCTGAGGGAGAGGTCTATGAGGCTGATACCCATCTGATAGATGAGTACGATGGAGAGAAGGAAACATTTGATTATGAAGATCTACTAGGAGTGGTTAGATGTATCTTGACTCAGACTCAAACTAAGGACCAGAAAGATTAGCATAGGACTAACATCCTACAGACTTTTGTTAAGATAGGGGATAAGGTGCTCAAGATAATAGTTGATAGCAGGAGTTGTGTCAATGCTGTTTCTGCCAATACAGTTAAATCATTAGGATTGACCATAATTCCTTATCCTAGTCCCTATAAGGTCTCGTAGGTAGATTCCACCTCTATCCCAATCAAGTCTAGATGCCAAATACTAATCAAATTGCAAAATTATGAAGAAAATATCGAGTGCAATGTAATTCCTATGGGTGTTAGTAGTATTATATTAGGTCGACCTTGACTTTATGATCACGATGTCACCTTATTTGGTCGATCCAACATCTGCTCTTTTAAACACAATGGAAACAAGTATGTAATACATCCAGTTCCACCTAGGGACCCAATCAAGAAAGGATCTAGTAGCCTTAAGGATAGCAAGCCAAGAGTTAATTTGATTAAAGCTAAGGAATTAGAAAAGGACATCACTGAGAGTAACTCTATTTGGATTTTGACCACTAAAGAGATCCATAAATCAGTTCAAAAGGAACAACCCCAGAAGTAATTGAGACCCTAAAGGAATTTAAGGATGCCTTCCCTGAAGAGTTGCCTGATCAGTTACCATCATTGAGAGACATCCAATACGCCATTGACCTGATCCCAGGATCCACCCTCCCAAACCTTCCCCATTATAGGATGAATCCCACTAAGCTTCAAGAACTATAGAAACAAGTGGAAGAATTACTTAGGAAAGGATTCATTAGGGAGAGCTTAAGCCCTTGTGTAGTTCCTGCACTCTTAACTCTTGAGAAGGATGGTTCTTGGAGAATGTGCGTGGATAGTAGGGCCATCAACAAAATCACTATCAAATATAGGTTTTTATACCCCGATTAGATGATATGTTAATCATGATGGTGGGTGCCACCATCTTTTCCATGATAGACCTTAAGAGTGGTTACCATCAGGTTAGAATTAGACCAAGGGATGAGTAGAAGACTGCATTTAAGACTAGAGATGGTCTGTTTGAATGAGTCGTGATGCCTTTTGGGCTTTCAAACGCACCCAGTACATTCATGAGAATTATGGCCCAGGCCCTGAAAGAGTACATGGAAAAATTCTTAGTGGTCTATTTTGACGATATATTAATTTATAACAAGACCAAAGAGGACCATCTTAACCATATCAAATTAATCTCTCAGACCCTTAGAGAGAATAGCCTTTATGCAAACCTTAAGAAGTGTGATTTCATGACGCATAGGGTTATCTTTCTAGGTTTGTAGTAACCCCATAAGGTATCTCAGCGGATCCTGAAAAGGTTAGGTCGATTGTAGAGTGGCCAGTACCCATGATTGTCCACGATGTCTGCAGTTTCCATGGCCTACCTAAGACCATTGTTTCTGATAGGGATGCTAGGTTTACCAGCTACTTTTAGAAAATGCTATGGCATCTGTTAGGGACCAAACTTAATTTTCCTACAGCCTTTCACACCCAAATGGATGGACAAACTGAAGTGGTGAACCATAGTCTAGGAAACCTTCTTAGGTGCCTTGTAGGCAAACACCTAGGGACGTGGGATCTATTGCTACCTCGTGCAGAGTTCGTCTACAACAGCTCAGTGAACAGGTCTACGGGCAAGAGTCCATTTGAGATAGTCCATGGGTACAAGCCTAATCGTCCACTTGATTTAATTCCTTTACCCCTCTGCACACGAGTCTCAGAGTCCGCACAAGCATTTGCACAGCATATCAGAGACTTACATAAGGACATTAGCCATAAAATAAATTTAAGTAATGAAACTTATAAAAGACTGGCTAACTCCCGAAGAAGAGTCAAAGAGTTCGGTGTAGGGGATTTTGTCATGGTTAGGCTTAGACCTGAACGATTCCCGCCAGGGACCGTTAAGAAACTTCACGCTCACGGAGCTAGCCCCTTTAAAGTAATAGAGAAGGTAGGACCCAACGCCTATGTGCTAGATCTACCCTCGGATTGGGGCATTAGCTCAACTTTCAATATTGCATTCCTAGTAGAGTATAGGGAACCGACAGCGATTCCTAGTAAGTACTTTGGACCTAACCCTCCTTTCATGAGTGAACCTACCCAAGAGTGTCCACCACCAATTTTTTCTGAGCGAGGAGAGCGGATCGAGCGTATCCTAGACGATCAAGCCATTACGACTCGGAACCGCGGTTATCAACACTACCTAGTCCGATGGTAGGGTCATCCCGAATTTGACGATTCATGGTTTACTCGAGAGGACTTGCAGTGCCTTGACCCAGACCTACTAGAGAGATACCAAAGCCAGAACAACCCATGCTTGATGGGGTCGAGTTCTTCCCATCCCAGAAGAATTGGTGCAGGCACCAGGATCAGGCAAATGATTCTTAACCCTCTATGGATACCTGATTAGGTTTATAGGGTTTGATTCAGTTGGAAACTAGGTTTATTTTATTTATTTTATTTTGGGTCTAATTTTATTTTTGTTTGAGCATTTGAGTCCTCTCTTTTGAGTTGGTACTCGTTATTATGGTTTGAGTCATATTGAGTCAGCTCATTATGAGCTTGGGTCAATTTGAGTCCTGTCCAGTCCAGTTGGTCTTATATGTGTCCAGTCCAGTTGGTATTGTATTAAGTTCATTCAGCTTACAAGAGGAGACACCAGTATTAGAGCAGAAGACAAGGCCATCACAGTCAAATAAAGCAGCTGCTAAATTCAAGTTGGCACCACACCTACATAAGAAGTCACATGCTAGCCACACACCTGCCACCCTCCAGCACAAGCATTCCACACGCCACCTAGCAGAGCAAGTAGGTCAACAAGATAAGCCTCAATCCCCCCAAATCATGCAACCCTATTTGAAAGAATTCTAGCCCAAAGAAGCAGCAAAGTGACTCCTTTTATTGCCCATAAATTGCCTTTTTTTGAAAGAGATTTGTATGGCATAAAGTTTTTTTTCATGTAATCTAATCCACACTTTAGGAAGAAAGTGGGTGTCCCTTTTCTTTCCATATCTGTATTTACTTGGGCCCTAAGTCTCTTGCTCTATAAAAGAGACCCTCTTGTATGAATTTTGCATCTTTGAATTATTAATCAATCAATCCAGTTTTGAGTTATTGTGAGTTTTGTTATTTGGTTCTTTGGTGCTCTTGATTCCCTTCTCCTGCGCGTGCCAATATCCCAATCTCCAGATGAAACCCTGGCCGCCGCCCTTGTTTTCCTTTAGTGGACTCCCAAGAGCCTCTTGGCTGCCTCTCCTTCTCTACTTCTTCCTTGCCTCTTTGCCTCTAATCTAACTTTTCTCTCTTGTTCTTTAACCCTTAGATGGTGTTCTTGCAGGTCCCTCAGTAATCACGAATCCAGTATTCAAGGTGATCGCCATCCAGGTCAGCGGATACTTAGCCGCAGATCCACGGGCTCGGGGCTTGGTCATCCAGAGCACATCCGCCAGGCAGAACGATCCCTTCAGCATCTCGATCTCCTCAACCTACCAGTACACCCCCTCTAATCTTCTAGTAGCTTTATTATGGGAGAGCAAGCCCTACCGGAGCTTCTTAGCCTTGGCGGTCTTTCTTCTTTACTTTTCTATGGAATTGTTTCGCGTGTGTGATGCCCCTCCCAATAGTCCCACATTGGGAAATTAGGAATTGGTTGAGTGGTTTATAACCGGTTAAGCAAGAAGGACAAGGCACCAATTGGATCCCTTTTGGGCTGTGGTGGCCCAAGTTGGTGTGGACCTTATCCGTCTTGCTTTCTTGTAACGAAATGGGCCCATGGGCCCGGGTCGTTACAATATAATATTAGAGCCATGCACCAGTCGGAAATGCAAGAGCTAAGTGCCCACAGGAAAAAGTGCTACATCTATGGAGGATGAGAGCCACCTCTTGAACATGTGGGGGCTACCTCTAGAATCCTGCCTGGTGGTTGTGATCAATTGCCCATGGCGACGAGGACGTCGCCTCTGTAAGGGGGGTAGATTGTGATGCCCCTTCCAATAGTCCCACATTGGAAAATTTAGAATTGGTTGAGTGGTTTATAACCGGTTAAACAAGAAGGATAAGGCACCAATTAGATCCCTTTTTGGGCTGTGGTGGCCCAAGTTGGTGTGGACCTTGTCCGTCTTGTTTTCTTGTAACGAAACGGGCCCGTGGGCCCGGGTCGTTACAATATGGTATCAGAGCCATGCACCAGTCGGAAGTGCAGGAGCTAAGTGCCACACAGGACAAAGTGCTACATTCATGGGGGATGGGAGCCACCTCTTGAACCTATGGGGGCCACCTCTTGAATCATGCCTGCTTGGTGGTTGTGATCAATTGCCCATGGCGACAAGGACGTCGCCTCTGTAAGGGGGGTATATTGTGATGCCCCTCCCAATAGTCCCACATTGAGAAATTAGGAATTGGTTGAGTGGTTTATAACCGGTTAAGCAAGAAGGATAAGACACCAATTGGATCCTTTTTGGGCTGTAGTGGCCCGGGTCGTTACAGCGTGCGGAGTTACTGTGAGTTTTCCTTAATCCGTCTTAGACTATTACTTCGGGAGACTAATCAACTACAATCATTAATCATATAAAATTTTCTTGCATGCGAATCGGTCCTGCATCAACAAGGCTATAACAATGATCCCATATGTCCTTGTGTCTTTATAAAGAGATCTGGATCACAATTTGCGATCATTGCATATATGTTGATGATTTGAACATAATTAGAACTCTTGAAGAGCTTCAAAGGGCAGCATATTGCCTAAAACAAGAATTTGAAATGAAAGATCTTAGAAGAACAAAATTTTGCTTTGGCCTGCAGCTCGAGCATCTTAAGAATGGTCACTTGAATTTGATAAAGATCTTAGAAGGACAAAATTTTTGTGCACCAATCTGCTTATACAACAGAGATACTTAAAGGTTTTATATGGATAAAGCACATCCATTGAGTACTCCGATGGTCGTAAGGTCACTTGAATTGATAAAGATCATTTTCTACCTAAAGAAGATGACGAAAACTCCTTGGTCCTAAAGTACCATATCTTAGCGCAATAGGTGCATTAATGTATATTGCGACCCACACTTGACCTGATATATCTTTTTCAATAAACTTGTTAGGAAGATATAGTTCTTCGCCTACAAGGAGGCATGGGATAGGTGTTAAGCACATATTCTGGTACCTCAAAGGTACAATGGATATGGGTTTGTATTATTTAAATTTGTCCAAATTCGAGTTAGTAGGTTTTGCAGATGCATGATATTTGTCTGATCTTCATAATGGTCGATCACAAATGGGTTATGTCTTTACATATGATGGCACTTCTATTTCATGGCATTCTATAAAGCAAACTATTTATGTCAAAATTCTGACAATTCACGAAGCAAGCCGAGAATGTGTTTGGCTTAGATCAGTAATCCAATACATTTAGAAGACATATGGATTATCCTCTCAAAAGGAAGTACCAACTATTTTATATGAGAATAATACAGCCTTCATAGCCCAACTAATAGAAGGGTATATCAAAGGTGACAGAACAAATATATATCTCCAAAGTTCTTTTTGTTAGTTAATCTTTTTATAGGCTACAGGTATGTATTTTAAAATTTTCTAAAAGAAATAAGCAATGAAAGCAATAAGATATTGGATCTAATTTAATATTAGCCTACAACATGATCAATATATAAAATATATATATAAAGGTATAAAAAAAGTATACATATCAAATTTATGTAAAAATAAATAATATGGATCATATCTATATTTATAGCCTAGTGTCTTAGATTATATCTAAGTCACCAGTAACTGTTGAATCTTTTACCTTTGGATGTTTAATGACTCTCGCAGCAATAAAAGGCGATTGTAGGTATAACTTTTGCAAGCTACACAAAGGTGTATGGCCTCTACATGTGATCCACACCGGGGTTCTAGTCCTGGGTTCTGGTCCTGACCAGCCTCTTCGGAGTGTTAGTTCCTCTCCAAGGCTTTGACGAAGAGATTTCTTCTTTTCAACACTAAGGTGCTCTTAGAGTTGTCTAAAAAGATGTGGAGGAAACCTTTTACCCCTGGCTTTATAGCCAGAATCCCTTTCACCCAAAAACTTCTCATCTCCCTATCTTTTTCTTTCTTTTCCAACGTGGAAGATAGGGAAGAAACCCTTCCTCTTCTTTTAGCCAAAAAATCGAAAAAAGTTGGAAGTTAAGGAAGAAACCCTTCATCTTCTTTTCAGCCATGGTGATTTCAGGTCAAAAGGGACACTTATATCCATATCCCTTCACCAATACTTTTGGCAGAAGAGTATTCCACAGATTGGTCACGTTCAGTGAGATGTCATACACCCCAACCCATATGACATATAATGACCTTTACTTGATATATAGTTGTCCTATAACTATATATCATTTGGTCGCAACTATTTTAAGAACCACTCAATAAACCTCTCTTTATTGAATCGATTATGGTTCTAAGGACTCCATCACAAAAGAATTTATTTCAGAAAGATGCAATGTGATGAACCGCTAAATAAATATTTTATTAATTAATAATGATATATATTTACAACTTACATAATTATCTACATGTTAGTTGATTGGCTTTAGGACACAATTCCCAACACTTTTTTACTCATGACTTTCTGTAGAGTGATGCTATTAATGTTCAACAAGTTCGATCCAACGATAATCTAGCTGATTTATTTACGAAAGCACCATCTATACAGAGATTTGTGGAGTTAGTATGAAAAAATTGGACTACGACTCAAGATGTCGAATGATAATTTTAAGGAAAGTATATCAAAAGATGTAATAAAAAAAGGAGCAAAATATTATACTCTTTTTTCTATATTATCCCAATTTTTTTTGGCAAGGTTTTAATGAGACAATATCTCCTTTCAATAAAGACTTTTCCTTCATGGTTTTTACCTAATAAGGTTTTAATGAGGTACATGCTTGGTCAAATAAATGAACATAAGGGAAGTGTTATAATACTACCATTAAAGATAGATGTCATTGATATTACAAGAAAAGGTTATTTCAGGTCTACTAATGTCCATTGGTATTCCAAGGAAAAGTTATGTCTATTGGCATTACCCATATATATTCTTATTAATTTTGATATGTAACCTCTTTTTTCATTTGTCTGTAAATAAATGACAGATGGAATAAGAAAAAATATATTCTAATATTTTTTTACTTAATCTCTTTCTATTACT
This sequence comes from Calamus simplicifolius, assembly GCA_900491605.1. NCBI lineage: Eukaryota > Viridiplantae > Streptophyta > Magnoliopsida > Arecales > Arecaceae > Calamus > Calamus simplicifolius. The sequence goes on from UESW01004330.1 coordinate 790,689, forward strand.
CTTTAATTATATAATATAATTAATAATTTTTTTTATTTTTATAAATTTTTTCTTAACGTCCCCGCGTCGCGTGATGGTGGTGGGGCCAACGTGAATCGTGGGAATCTACCGTGAAACGGAAACGGAAACGTAAACAGTTACGGCGGGGTCCCCACCCGGCCCGTTGTTTGTTGCCGTTTTAACTCCTCTTATTCTTTGGATAAAGCTCGCTGCGGGGGAATCGAAGGCGAGGGGGGCGAAGAGGGGAGGAGGGAAAAACCCTAGCCGGCTGCAACGTTGGGCGTTCAGAGGTCGGTATCTCTCAAGCAGTACATTAATTTTCGCACGAGGATGGGAAAGGAGGGATCGGAAGCGGGTTGTTTGCAGGGGTCGTAAAAAGTTTCTTCCTATTCTCTTGTTTTCGGTAGATCGATGTGCGTTTGGTGCTAATTCTTTACTTGTTTGTGGAGACTAACCCTCAGATTATTCTGATTAGTGGTGCCGTTGAGATCTGTAATGAATTGGAGGAAGGGAGACAGAGGGAGGGAGGATCTGACGTTTGCGTTTCGTTTTTTTAGGGTTTGCTGCTTCTCTTTATTCTTTTCTTTGGATTCCGAAAAATAGGTTTTTTTAAAAGTAATTTGGTGATATTTTTGTGGGGTAATCTGTTTTTTCCTCCTAATCGATCCCTTTTCTTTTCTTCTACCGGAAAAAAAATGGCCACTTCCTTGCTTTCAGTTGCTGGAGTTTTAAGTTTTGCAAATGATACTCTTCATTTGAGCCTTTTTTCAAAAAAAAAAAAAAAAATTCTGGGACTTGTAAATTCATTTGTTTCTTGAATTTTGTGTCAATTGAAGTTTGTATGCAGTCTAATTCTTGTAATATAGTTGTATTGGATATTAGATAAATTATTCTTGATTTTGAAGGATACAGTGCGCTTGTCGATATGGAATTTGGATAGCATGTTTGGACAAAGAATTTTAATCCTTTTGCCATCTGAACTTGTTTTCCTTACCTCCTAAATTGGTTTACTAGTTTATGCTGTCATTATATGTGATAGTTGTATAATTATATGCATTAACAAAAAAAACACGAAAGGCTTTTACTTTGAATACATACATGCTGGATGGTTCTCTCTCTCTGTTTCCTGTTTGTTTTTAGTTCTTTTGAGGCGTTTTCCATTTATTGCTTCGTCCAGATGTGCTGTTCCATATTGGGCCAAATATTATATATGCTCCAGATTTCTACTTAATTTTGAGATTTGAGGTGTAGGAGTGAAGGAAGTTATTGTTTTGTATTGGATTTGTTTGTTTGTTTGTTTTTTTTTTTTTGTAGATAATGGGTTTTTTGGGCGTTTAACTGACTGAAGTAGTAGCTGAAACAATGGGGTTAAAAATTAATGGGATTGTGGGGAGGGGTGTAGTAATCTGGAATGGAGAATTTGGTAAATTTTTTGGTGTAGCCTGTTGTAGCGATGGAGTCTGGGTTGTTTCTTTTTGGAAGGAAAGAATTGGTGGTTTGATTTGGACTCATGGAGGTGGCTTTGGATGTCTGGTTTTGCTGTGGACAGGGAGGAAGGTATTGGTGGTGGTTGTAGTGGTGGTGGTGTTTGTCGTTTTGTTGGTAGTAGTGCAGATTAGTAACAGCTGGTCGTGCTGAAGAGAAAGATTGAAGATGAGTCAAAGCAGCCACAGCCCTCCAAGAGACCGCAGAATCCGGACAGAACGACCCTCATATCGTGATGCTCCCTACAAAAGGGACATTCGCCGAGGTTCCAGGTGTTATATTCTTTTTGCATCTCCTTTTCCTTTCTTTCTTTCCTTTTATTTTCTTTTTATCTTTTTTGCCTTCTATCTGATCATAAGACCACAGGAGTATCATAGGAATCTGCGATCTTTTATTTGATACATGATACACCTAGTGCTTACCTACTCAACTGTGAATTTCAACTATATTACTATGTTTCATCTATATGTTTTTCCCTTATACTTTGTTTAGAGTTAGATATAATGGTCAACAGTTATAATAAGGCAAGTGCTATCTCAGGCTGAAATGCATTTCATGCTGCATAAGTGAGGAGAACCTGTATTAGCAAATTATTTATATGCTGAATCATGTCTCACAGGATATGAAAGGATGCCATTGGTTTATTGTAATGCAAACGTTTCCTCTCAAACCACCTAGATTTCCTACAATGCCTTTTGCTTTATGTATATATACAAGGAGTGAAACAAAATTCGAAATAGGTCTTATTCATCATTTTTTTTTTGGGCTACATGACCTATTCATGTGGAAGAATACATGATTATTTTTCCTTTGCTTTTTAATCACTGCAGATATGCCTTATACACCTATTGGAAGCTAAAACGCTGAAAAGTGTAGCCACTGAATGTTGATTGGATTGGGATCAAGTCATAAATCATACAAGGATTTGGATCGGAGGTGATCAAGGATTCAATTGCTGATTACAAGATTTTCCTTGATTTCTACAAAAAATCTTAAAAACAAAAAATAAATTAAAAAAATGAAAAAAAGAGTCAATTATAAACTAGATTAGTGAAGAATAAAATGTCATGCATCCAAGAATTCTAGTTTTGACTTCATAAACCTATATTTAGTATGTTTAATGAAACAATCATCATGCCTACTTATTGAAGGAATCTATACAGAACCTATCAGTTCAACCATTCTTTTAGCAGAATATTTTTGAGAAAAATGAATCAAATTTTAAAAATGATTGTAGAGATATGAAATTTGCCCTTTGATCATACTTCTATAAATACCAAATTTCTGTTTCTTGACTTTTTGGAAGTCAAAAATAATAATCATCCCACTACTTTTACATGCCTAAGCTTATTATAGATGAACACACAATTTTAAAATCATATAATCAGATAAATTGTATAAAATAGAATTTCATATGATCTGACATATAAATAACAAGATCAAGTTGGATCTTATGATCCAAGGGATTGTGTGATGTATAATACAGATTTGGATCTTATGTCCAGATTAATCCTGATCCAAAAATGATATCTATAATATTTAGGGCTATTTTGATTACCATTGTAGGATGTGTATCATGGATCATAAGTTTTTCAAAAACAATGTAGCCATCCAAATGCAACTTGAACCTCATCAAACCTGCTCGATTTGCATTCCCTGAATGTATCTAATGCATCACCAACTTAATGAGGGTTTTATGTGGTTCAAGTTGTATGTAGACACTTTTACCACATGCGTAATATACGGACATCTCACGCACCAGTTGGGTGTAGATCAACTGGACCATGTCAAACATGAAGCCTTTAACGCTTAATATAGAATAGCACCTGATTGACAACATGTTTCAGATGGACATCTACTTAACAACAAGGAGAAGAGACAGAGTTTGTCTTGAATGGTATGCTAATAAAATACTTAAAAAAAGTGCATGGTCTGCACTAATAAAATACTTAAAAAACAGTGTATTGTCTTCTCTTAGCTGCATCGTGAGACATAAGTAACAAAATGGGGGAACAACTGACATAGAGGAAAAAACACAATTGGGAAAAAAAAGCAATTCAGGGAAATCCCTCAATTTCTCAATTGTTTGCTCTTACTTCAGACTTAAATATCCTCATCTTCTTGATATGGAGTATAGAGCCCATATTCTCCCTTCCTTTTATGTTTGTGTCTCAGGAACATTGTACATCATCCCATCTCTTCTAAGTGTCTAATTTCCTTTGTTCCTTTATCCTTCTAAGTATCAAATTCTCCTTGAGTCTTGTGTAATTTTGAATCTCAAGTCTTTAAATGCACAACAAATGGATCTTCAGGTAGTTTTGTGGAAGCATCTAATTATTATTGGTTAATCTCTATGTCAAAATGATAGATTAGAGTCCCAGCATAACAAAATTAAAATCTGTTATTAGAAACGAAAAAGTAATTAAAAAAAACTCAAGTGATGGACACAATATGTGTGGATGTTTTTCATTGTCATATTAAATGTTCCAAATATTACCAACTTGCTAAAACATAGCTTCTCTTGAATGTTAGCTTACAGTTATATAGATCAGATCATTATAATGAAGAATTTGCAATGGTCAAGTTTATTAGTGTACAAATTCCAGATCGATCCTATTTTTGACAATCAAGTAGGCTCTTTCCTAGCCGATTAAGGCCCTATGAATTGTCATACATAGGTCTAGTCAGCTTATTTATGATTTTGGAGCCTATTGAGGGGAACAAAAATGATGACTGCAATCTAAGTTCAAAATAATCTCATGGAGCATGATTGAGTTTATGGATCATTAGTGTTTACTTCAATCATTGAACTGCCATTAGTGTTACTTCAATCATTGAACTGCCATTTGAATCCTCCTGTTTGCTTGTTTTAGATTTTTTTTCCACTAGTTAAAACCCTAGTTTTATTATCTGGGTTCATTGCCATATCCATTATCAGTTTTGGCGTTGAAACTTCAACCTCAGTAGTTCCAATTTATTGAAAACTTGATTCTAAACTTGAATTTCCAGCAATTTGTAGGTTTAAGCCTTGCATCCCTAGACCCTATAGACCTCTACCATAGATTGTCTAACATTAGTCTATTGTTAGAGCATTGGTAGGCCACCATGTTCTATCATGGTGGCTGATCCAATTCGTGGAGCATATCTGATTATCAATTTGTGCCCTTGTGAGCTATGAACATGTTTTTGATGAAGATTCCACTATGGATGCTGACCAACATGAGTTTCTGGATTGGATCATGGACCTAGAAGATTGCTTTGCTCAGTAGAATGTCTGATCAGATATGAGTCCATTTATATCCTTCTTCCTATCTTCTTCCTCCCTGTTCTTGTCTCTACCCGTGTTTTGCATTTTCCCCTTAACTTTTTCTTTTGCTGTATTTTCCTAGCAGCCAACAGTACCTAATCAAATCTGATCAGAACTAGCAAATTGATACTAGATTTGAACCTATAAAACCCTGAAAAATCTTTTTTTTCCCACTTTGTTTGTTCGGTTTTAATAAAGCTCATGTCTGAATTGAATTTTTCAGCAAATCTCTATTTCAACTCTGGCCTAAGCCCCTATAGATCTCTCCCTAGCTTGCCCTACATCATTTTGTACGGTGTCTATTACCTGGGAAATCACCTAGTTTGTATCTTAATCTGTCAACTATAATTGCATAAGCTACTTAACAATTTCGTACATGAAATAGCATTAGCTGAAATAAAGGCCTTGTTAAATGGAGGTCTTATGTGATAATCTAAATACAAGCAACTTACAATCTCGAACTTTTGGGTTGAACTGTCAAATCTTATGGAGCTAATATGGTGGTATTGTATGGAAGACATTCTTTTGCTGGGTTTCATAACTACCTTAATCTGATTAAATGTTTATATAACCATGCGTGTTAACTTCTCTAAGTTGTTATCAATAGTAAAGATCAAGCCATTGTCTAATAACTCAATAGGTTCTTGCATAACAATAACCATAACCATTTAGCTTTTTTTCCCAACAACTGGGGCTTGGTTTAATGTATTCCTATATAGGATTATCTCTAATGCTATTCCAAGCTTCTTTATGTCTTCTCTTAGAACTTCCATCCATATTACCTTACTTAGGTCTTTTCCCCCTTTTCTTGCAACTTTCAACTAAAATTATAGTATCTTTTCTTATTAGGGGCCCTTAGATCTTTGTTTTATATGCTTATACCATTTCAATCAATTTTCAATATTTTTATCCTTATATCTGAGCAACACTTAGAACTCATCAAATATATGCATTTCTCAATCTATTCTTTCAATTTGAACTACACATTCCCTTAATGTTCGCATTTCTACCATGCATCCTTTCCTCTTTATTGTCCAACATGCTGAGCCATAAAACATTGCGGGTCCTATTATTGTTCTAGAACTTTTGTTTAAGCCATAAAACACAGTCATAATGGTATTTTTCAAATTAGAGATTACATGGCATTGGAAGTATGATTAAAGAATTGCAAGGAAAATGAAAGAATAGAGAAAAGTAAGCTAGGTAACCCATGCAGAGCCTCACATAGGATGTTTTGTTAAAGAAAAGATCCTTGGCAAAGAAATATTGAAGATATCAATTAGGTATAAATGATTAAGTGATAACTGATATCTGTATGCTATAATAGGATATGGTGTTGGAACAAACATGTTATAGGATCACGCTAATAATCAAAGCTTCTATTAGCAAAAAATAGATATTATCCTAATTTTACATTAAAAGAATGTTATATTCTTTTGGTGCAGTCTTGTCTTTACATCACATAAGTAGATGTCTTGTAGCACATGTCTACATTGTTTTAAACCAATGATTGACGTTGCTGATTTTGTTGGTCATCATGAAAGGACACATGCCAGGCTAGTACAAAACTGAGATAGCACAACCATGTGCCAGTGGGACTATCATGTCATTGGATGTGGTACTCAAAACCTTGGTTGATAGAAGCTTTGAACATCGGTTGATTTTCAAAAATATGAAATAATTTAGCCTTATATTGCATTTGCTAGCATCAAGAGAGTTAAATCTGATTGCGGCTGTCATATAGTTATATTTTTCTCAACATACGAAAGAACCACATGCATTAAGTATTTTGTCATGGTTTGAATATGATGAATTGAAAATAAATAGCAAACTTTTTAGTAACTAATTGAATTTATACTTGAAAGATCAACACTGAAGGGCTATCTTTTTACTTGGGCAATTGACAGAAAATATGAAGGAAAATGTCTACAAATGATCTTCATTGACATAGAGAAAGTGCTTATGATGTGAACTAAGATAAGTAATTTGGTGGTTTTAAAAAAAGAGGATGTACTAAACAGTGTATGGAAATAATTGAGGACAAACCGGTGTTAAAAGTCATTATAGTACAACAATAGTATTTTCAGTTACTATAGGCTTGCATCAAGGATCAACAGTAAATCTATATCATTTTGCACTAATTATGGATGAAGTTACTGTTAATGTTTAGGAAGTTGTACCATGGTGTATGTTATTGGTAGGTAATATAGTGTTTATTAGTCAAACTAGATCAAATACTAAATTTGGACTTATGGAGGAAAATTTTAGAGGATAAGCTCTTGTATGTTAATAGAACAAAGATATAGCATATGTTATGTAAGTTTAGTGAGAATGGAAATGAAGATACGCTATCAATGAGGATTAATGATTAAGAAGTACTTTAAAATGACGTCCCATTACTTCATGAAATATTGGGTCGGTGAAGAATCAAACCATGGCCATTTGTCTGACGGAGAACTTCTTAACCTCTAGCCATTAAGTTATGATGCCTGATTAGTTTAAACAGATATGTAAGTCAATGTTATTTGGATAAGTGTCATTTGTGTTAATTGTCCAAGTGTCCAAGATTGTTGGACATGGATCTGTTAAAGGATTGAAAACAGCCCATATAGTATAGATGTATTCTCAATTATGTATAAATTTATGTATATAGTGAATAGTGTGTTGCGTCAATTGCTTTGTATTTTCATAGAATTCATAAGATCTTTGTTAAATGTTATATCAAACATGAAAACTTTAGGTATGGGTGCCAAAAGTTCACAAGTAACTGTAATGGCATCTTGGTTCACTATTTTGAAGTGTGAAGTCATGAAGTGTTCAGGCAGCCAATTGTTTGGACAATAGCAAGCAACCCAGTTTTTGAGTGTCCAAGTAACACTAATGTGCATTATTTAAATGGAGTTATTTGTGCGGTATTTTTATAATCAGTTCTTTCCCAGAAAAATGAATTCTTTTTTTCTTTTTTGACAAAATTAAGGGAAATGTGGACTTCATCTTATTTAATTGGATTTTTTTCCTACATTATATAACTTTTCTTTTTCTCCTTGAAATTAGATGAATCATTATTTTTCCTACTTATGTTGTGATCAATGTAATCTAAAGGGTTGTATTTAAAGTGAAAAATTTATCAATAATTATGCATTTTTTTCTTATTTATATCTATTTTCTATTTTTTTATAACCTAGTCCAATGGATTGGACGAGCAGCTCAAACAGTGACCTAATGACCCAGACTCTTGGTTGGGTTGGTCTTTGGTCTGGATTTGGTTAACTATATACCTTGTCAGCCCATGACTAGCTGGGTTTGGCACAAACCAGTTAAGTTTTTGGAGTAATTGTTGTTTAGGTACAAACTTGTTCTGGCTTGATTTGAAGCCATCTGCCTGGTTACACCCTCATTTCAAGAAATGCTCGGTTTTATTACTGTTTTGTGCCAAAGTATGATTTCCCTACCTTACACACGAGTCCTTTGAGGCATATATCTAAATCAGTAGAGTGCTTCTTGGATTGTCTTTGATTTAATTTAATTTACTTAAATGCAGCTTCACACAGCATCATTGCTTACATGACTTTGAATCAACCCAAATGAAAGCAATTAGAACCCCAATTGTTGTCAAAATCAATGTCAAATGGATTTGTGAAAGTAATTTTGCATTCCTTTATTTGGATGAAAAGTGAAAAATTTTCTAATTTTTCTAAAATTTTCTAATTTTTCTTTCTTATCTCTTCTGGTCTTGTTGTATACATCATGACATATTCAATATCTCTGTACATATGCATAAATATGAGGCAGGCTGTGTGGGTGTGCATGTTATGTTTTGTGGATTGGTGGAGGTAATGGATATGCACTTCTATAGTGCTTGCTTGATTTCTGTTTGCTGGTTACAAAGTAAAGGGCATTAATTTTTGTGAGCTGTAAACAAGGTCCTGCCCTTAAAGATGATAATTGTGTGTGCGTGCTTGTCGCTTGATGGCGATAATGGATATGAACTTCTAGAATTTGTTTGTTCTCCATTTCCTTGTTTCATTGCATGCATCGTGCAGCTTGAGGACTAAAGAGGACCCTAACATTAAAGATAAGAATTGAAAAGGAGCAAAAAAGTAGGTGACAGACTTTGAATTTAAGATAGAATTGATTCAGTTTTAGGAAGCTGAAAAATTGCATTGAGATGAAGTTATGGAGATGGGGAACAGATTTTATCATGCTTGAGAAAATCAAATGCAGCGCTCTAGTGAGGCAGGTTTTAATTTGTGTTGCAGTTAAAGTAGGAAGTACAAGTAAACCTGTATTGGATGCTGAGGAAGGTATCCAGAAAAGCTTGAAGTTTTCAAGAATGTGCATTGGGTTTTTTCCAATCTTGTTTTTGCTTACTCTGTGTTTGGCCAGATGAAATATCTTTATCCCGCGAATGAGTCATGTTAATATGTTATATTTTGGATCTATATTGCTTGCTTGGATAATATGGAAAATTAAAAAAAAATTTGATGAATTAATTGCATTTTTATTTTAATAACATGAATTTAATTTCCAGTGCAGCAAAAGCTGGGTAGCTCAAAACTAATACCTCGGGCAAATGTACTAGCTTTGATATTCCCTTGAAACTTGCACCTCCACCTGCTTCATTAGTGCTTCCTTCCAGTGTTGCTAGATGGATACCTGCACCCGTTTGTACATCCACTCCCAATTTGGCAATAAGAAGACATGATTACATGTTAACTTTGTTATTACCTTTAATAACAATATGTTTTTGATTACTTGATGACGGTCCTGGATGCATGCAATGATGTTTTTAAATTATTTTTGTCAGTAGTGTTGTTGTTTGGATATTTAAACTATTCTCGTTTTGTTGTTTGTTTATAGGCGCCTTGATCTGTGCAAGAATTGCAAGCGACCTGGACACTATGCTAGGGAGTGCCCAAATGTGGCTGTCTGCAATAATTGTGGCCTCCCTGGGTAAGAATCAGAATATAGTAATGCCTCTACCATCTATTTCATGTGACAATAGCATAAATCATGATCTTAGTAGGCTTGTAGGTTGCATTTTGCCAATACTTGTAGATGACAGTGTAAATATGTCAATATCTTTGATCATTTACATAGCATCAAACTTCATCATAAAGTTTAAGCTAATGGCATCAATCATGATTCCAGTGCAGCTTGCATAATGAAATATGATAAACAAATGTAATAGTAAAGTTCGAGTGGGTTTTTGGCATTCCATTTTTGGAGTTCAATTTGAATCATCAATAACATATGATTGGCTTTGAATCGCATGTTACCTGTGATTACGTCCTCCATTCTTCTCATCTTCATCTGGATCACTTTGTTAACTTGTTATATGCTAGCTGGCAGATTTGCTCATCTCAGATACATATTGAATCCACATTCATAATTTGATTTTCCAAAGAGTGAAATATTTTATTCCTTGGTTTCATTGGTTTTATATACATAAAACTTTGTAATCCCTTTAATCAGGCACATAGCGGCTGAATGCACGACGAAGGCCCTCTGCTGGAACTGCAAAGAGCCTGGCCACACGGCAAGTAAGTGCCCGAACGAGGGTATTTGCCACACCTGTGGCAAGGTAGGCCATCTTGCGAGGGACTGCAGCGCTCCCCAGCTGCCGCCTGGTGATCTAAGGCTCTGCAACAATTGCTACAAGCAAGGACACATTGCTGCCGATTGCACCAACGAGAAGGCATGCAACAACTGCAGGAAGACTGGGCACCTTGCTCGCGACTGCCAAAACGAGCCCGTGTGCAACCTCTGCAACATTGCCGGGCATGTGGCCAGGCAGTGCCCGAAGGCGGAGGTGCTTGGCGACAGGAGTGCCGGGCTTCGTGGTGGATTCCGGGATGTGGTGTGCCGGAATTGTAACCAATTGGGCCACATGAGCAGGGACTGCATGGGACCCATGATGATCTGCCATAACTGTGGTGGAAGGGGGCATTTGGCCTATGAGTGTCCGTCTGGAAGGTTCATCGACCGTGGCCCTCGGAGGTACTGAATGATATGATTTGTAGTGGCCTGAACGTGATGCTTTGGGGCTGAGTATTTTAGCTTTGGACTAAAGTTTAGACGAAGTGTATTTTTTTTTTTTTTTTGTTTATTTGCGTGGTTTTCTTGGTTATTGGATGGAATTTGGATTTTGTGGAGGCATAGTAATTGGCCTGTAACAGTTAATAATTAAACTTTACAGTGGATTCTCTTATCTAGCTGTGGATGGTTGATTTCTTGTTATCTAGCTGTGGATCGTTGATTTCTTCACTTAGAAACAGCTTGGCGACCCTCGGGATTGTGGCTTTGCTGTACTAATGTTGTCTAGATCCTAAGGATTTGGAGGGATTAGATAAGGATAGAGCCAGGTGGATTGCAAGAGATTTAATGGAAGTAGGATAGCATAAAGAGAATTTTCAAAAAAAAAAACTGGTCAATGTAACTCTATTTCCTAATCCATCATTGTTTTTTTTAAAAAAAATATAAATATTAAATTTAAACTCATAAATATTAGATTTTAACCTCTTACATTTAAGTGTTTAAATTATTCTAAATGCTCATTAATTTATAATAAATTTTAGGCTTGGAATGATGTTATATATATATATAATAGGTTTAGATATATTTGATTCGGCCATCGCTCAACTCATCTCATCTTATCTAAGCCTTTTTCATGCTTTCTTTATTACTCTATTTAGGATCAAAGTTGACATTTAAATTACTTATAATTAGTTATATTTTTTTAATTATTTATATTTCTTTTATTCTTATTATAAATTGTTAAAAGATCAATTCAAAAAATTTTAAATTTTATGAGATAAGCTTGTTTTGATGTTCTCATTCTTATAACAGTGAATGCCCATTTTAAAGCTTAGGAATGATCCAATGATTGGGACATGACACAATTTATTGAGCCCTTTTTCAAACCGGTATCATTTAACACCGGTTTTACGGGAATGGGGTGGGGGAAAAAACTTTTTTCGAAAATGGTATGAATCAAGTAGCACTTTTCTTTTAAAATGACGTTTTTTAAAAGTATCATTTCAAATGATGCTTCTTAAAAACCTTTTTTTAAAGTGTCATTTTAAGTGACGCTTCTTAAAAGCATCAATTAAAGTGGTACTTTTTGAAAGCACCATTTAAAATGACGCTTCTTGAAAGCACCACTTGATGATGCTTAACACTTCTTAAAAGCGCCACTTGACATGATGAAAAGGATGAAGTGGCGTTTTTTCTCGTAAAAAATTTTCTCCCCATCCAATTCACGTATAACCGGTGAAAAAGGACTCCAATTATCCCTATGTTTTATGAAACCGTCATGATTTTAACAGTAATCGACCCCCTGATATAGTCAGGAGATAAATTTCAATCAAATGATTTCATTTGTAAGCATCATCCCGGTACCAGAAGCAGCTCTCCCTCAGCAGTGACAGCAACTTTGAATGCTTAAATTCAATGTCTTCCTCGCCCTTCTACTTGCTTAATAAAAAACCTAAGAAGCTGACTCTTCTGAATGTGCTGCTACCAGCCAACAGATGGTTGAGTCGTTGCCGTTGTTTTGATATGGCTTAGTTTGCTGAGGTTGAGGACAGCATTTCTTCCATAATTTTGCTCATTAGCAAAGCTTGTCAACCCTAAAGCCTTGAGTGATTACCAAATTAATAGGTTAAGCATGCCCATTACAGCAATTATTAAGCACCAATAGGACATCTAAATTTGATGGACAAGAAAGCAAATATCAGTCATACAGGCAGCAATAGGCAAAGAATGGGAAAAAAATGGACGAAATTCAATAAAATGAAAAAATGATCAGTGACTAATAAATAATTTGTTATTTCCCAATGGATGAGACAACATGGCTTATACTTGCTCCTGCAATCAATCAATTTTTGAAAAAGTATATGGTTTAGTATTCATAATTAGATGAAGAATGATACTAACTGGTTAGTGTTCCGAGAATGAACCTGGCATGAATTCCATGCATTGAAAGGTAGGAATAGGATCATCATGATTTCAGTACAATAGCTGTCTAATTAAATGCGAAGGATGCAGGCTTACCCACATGAGTAACCAGGACTGGCAATCAAGTATAATAAAAATTTGTACTAATTGCAGGTGAAATCTCCTTGCCTTTATTCCAGTTGAACAAGTGCCATCACCGGATGTTCTTTTTGTAAAGTAACCAACGACATAACATTGGTAGTAAAGCAAGGAGATTAACACACATGACCACCAAGAAGAAACAGAAATATCCCCTGAAATCATTGCAGTATCGGCACTCGCATGAGTGCTCTCAAAAGCTGCCACTAATGTGGCACAACAATGGATGATGACCTTGATTTGGTGCCAAGCAGCCAGAGTCCACTAACCACACTTGCTGAACACAAATTTTTGAGGCCCTGGGCTTGAAGATCTAATCCTACGCAGACTTCTTATTCTGATTCCAACCATTGGCTTCTCCATTTTGGCTGCCTGTTCCCCGTTTCTCTCTCAACTGTTAAAGATAGCAGAAAATGAGTCAAGAGGAAGGGGAAAAAATATGATGATCATAATGATGATGACGGCAATGAAATTACAACTTCAAACCTAAATGATTGGCATAGGTAGCAGTTATAACTTTTCTTTAGTAAAATATATGGAATTAAGTCTCAGTGCATGAATTCTTTCCAGATAAATGAAAATAAATCACATATTGTTATCAATGTGCCACCATTTAGTTCGGAATATAGATGTGAAAATAATCAACATTGAAGCATGTTATTCACATGGACGTATGCAGGGGAGGTAAAGAGACCATCTCAAGTATGCTTGTTTTCAGAAACTAGTTGATATGTCCATGTATGCTTAAAATACAAAGCAATATGTGGATGATTGTAGAGTAAAAACAGTCACAGATCTACCTTTGCAAGTTGTGCCTTGTGATATCTGTAACCCTGAGATGATAAAGATACAAATATAGCATCAATATACCAGATCTCTCCCATCGAAGCTAATAACATTGTAAGAGTTTAACTAACCCTGTCGGTTCCATATATATAGTCACAGTAGGTAAAGACAGAAGCAAAGTTACTGTGGCTCTGGCCTCCAACATAATGATGGTAATCATGGTACTCTGCCCCTCCATAAAATGGGATGTATTTTGTGGGACTTAGAGGGAAGTCATAGCTGTTTGCAAAAAATACATCAGTGAAACATAATTGGATTGGATAATTGCTTGAGCAAGTGACTTTATATATATATATATATATTCTTAGTAAATGATATGTATCCGTGCTAAAAAGCATAAAAACTTATAGGACTCAGAAAGCATGCAGATGGTTAATTATGAATCAAGCTGATATGGACCAAATGAAGAAACAGTAGAGAAAAAAGATAAGAAATTAATTTATATGCTAAAGTGGGAAACACTGGAAGTGAGACAAGCAACATTTCCCATCCACAAAAATACTAATATTCAGAAAGAGATAATTTGGCAATCACTTCATAAACATTCTTTCCAAGAAGTTGTTGGCTAACTGCATGTCTAGCATCCACAGAGATCTGCAAGAATTGTTTCACTTGTTTCTGTTAAATTGGTTCTATTCAGTTCGATCCATAAGACTATGACATCAATAACAGGCAATATAACTCATGCATTACTGCATGTATTAAGAAAGAATGAGAAAGGGTAATGGCAAGGTGCAAATAGGAGTTCTGGAAAAATTCCATGCAGTTTGAAAAATTTCTTTAAGCTGCTTCATAAACAAATCTGTGATCATACAGAACTTCAGAGTAGAATTAATTCAGTGGCTTTCTGAAGATGCTGAAGGCTGCTTGAACCCAAACACACTGATGTTATGGGCATTTTAGAGTCAAAGAATAAAATGATTTGACATATTTACATTCAGAAAGCTTTTGTTGAGCAACATCTTTGGAACAAAAAATGTCTTCAGTTTCTGATTATCCTTTTTTGTTTTTCTTGATAAAATTCATACCAGAATCAAATATATACTTTTACACAAGAAGTTTAAATACCCACAAGGACTCAAGTTTGTAGTATTTAATACTATCTAATTAATCAACCTACTATAACTTAAATACATGAGAGCTATCAAGCAACAAAGTCATCAATTTTATATATTAAATTCAATCATGATTGTTACAGAGACTCTATCTATATTACATACATATACATACACATCATATATATTACCCACACACACACACACACACACACACACACACATATATATGTAGATAGACATATATACATCTCATAGATGGAGTGTGCAAGATGGGATTTATCATATCAAAAATTAAAATAGGTTTGGAGAGAGAACATGGGAAGAGATAAAAAAACAGTCCATATCCATTTTCTTTATTAAAAGGGAGGGGGCAACCCATCTTAATTTATTAAACTAAAAAAACCGATGCAGATTATAATCTTACATGAAATAAAATTCTTGAGATATATTAGAAAATATTATAAATTCTAGGATTTGAAGGTAACAAGTAATTGAATAGATCTGTGCATTGTTTTTAAAACTAGGTCTTATTGGGCATTGCTTTTGGAGGGCCAAAAAGCTTTTTAGGAGAGTCAAAAGTGATTCTAGATAACTTTGAAATGTCTGGTAAACTTGTGAAACAGCTTTTAGACTCCTTCAAAAGCCAAAAAATGTCTACCAAGGAAAAGCTCAAATTTGGATCTTTTAGACAAAAGTTTAATTGAGATGTGTTGAGAAGTTTACATTAGACTTGGAAGTCAGTTTCAAAACAAAAAATAATTTAATATTATAATATCATAATAATAATATAATACAATATAATTATAACTAAAATCTAATAATAATAATAATAATAATAATAATAATAGTATTATACATAATAACTGTATTATGATAAATGTTATACAAAAACTATTATTATAACTTTATTATAATATTATATTATAATAACATATATTTTTTTATTATCATAAATTATTATAATATAATGATATTACGAAAATTTTATATTTTATAAGCCACCTAAAAAATATTATTTATTATATTATATAGATTAAAATATCAGTTGAATCGGTTATAAATTAAGAATACTTTATAATAACTATTTTGGATACAAATAGTTAGACAATTAAAGGTACCTTGCATCCATTTTTATCATATCTTATTACTAAAAGTACTTTCTTAGTTTGATTACCAAATACATGTTAAAGTTTTACGGTACTTCAGAAATATAGTTATCAAATAACAAATATCTTTTTGTTAAAAACTCTTGAAGCTCTAAAGGCTCCACTACTATAGTAATACTGAATGAGACCCCATTCTGAATATTTCTTTGATGCCATTTTGCCCAAAGAGCACATATAGATGATGGGTGCCTGTCAATATTCAACACCTATAGGACTGGTCCCAAATCTTCCTTGTTCCCCTGCATCTAAAGGAACAAATGACTGATGGACTTTTTATGAGTGTTGCAAATGGGGCAATTGGGTTCCACTAGCATTCCCTTTTTGATGAGATTATTTCTAATGCTGAGCTTCTACTGAATCACAAGAGTTAGATAGATATTAGAGAGATAGTTAGGTAGCTACTACTTATTTTTTCACAGATTTTCTTTCATATTCATAGCTATCCTATAATAAAAATTTCCATGAAAATTAAGTTAATATTTCACCCACTGGCAAATTTGAGCTATCCAAAAGCCCAGCTCCCTCATTATATATTGCATAAATAAATACGAACACATACACAATCTGGCTTTTAAGTGCAGTTAAAATACATGGAGTAGAAAAAGGACCACACCCACTTTAAAAATCAATTTTGGGGGTCACAAATGCAAATATAACCA
The DNA here is from genome assembly GCA_900491605.1 of Calamus simplicifolius. Classification (NCBI taxonomy): domain Eukaryota; kingdom Viridiplantae; phylum Streptophyta; class Magnoliopsida; order Arecales; family Arecaceae; genus Calamus; species Calamus simplicifolius. The sequence goes on from UESW01004330.1 coordinate 807,307, forward strand.
ATTGGATAAGAGCTACAAGGCCAAAAAATGTCTACATATAAAAAGTCACATATTTTGGTGGTCCTTTGCCAAGCATCATGACCTTCCCATGATTTTGGAGTGCCTTGATGCATAAACAGAGAGTCTTCTCTTTACACCCAATGTGAATTATGATTGAACCCTAGGATGGACCTTCCAAGTTAAAGATTTAAATTATCAATGATCTACAACAAAAAAAGCCATGAAACCTAATATTTTGTTTTCGTGGTCTTTATCCTAATGATCAAGTTTAATGAAAAAAAGGATGGTTTAATAGCATGATACTATATTTTACAACATTCTAATCATCAAAATATATTAAGTTCAAATCTACGTGTGTTCTCAGTGATGTGTCCTATTATGTAATTTAGCATGCCCAATTGAAGTCATTTTCAAACAAGATAGTATATCAGTGAATTAGTCTATAATAATAATTGAACTCAGCAAGGAGTACGGCACAATTTCTATTGTTGAGAAGATGTTCCAATGGAGAGCAGTGGGTTATAGTTGGCAGAGTTCATGATGAATGGGAAGTATATGTTGATGATTTGAGGCATTGATCAAAACAAGCCAATTATCTCATGCATAGATTTCCTCCTCATCTCAACATCTATGTGAATGACAGAGTGCTTTTGTGGTCCAAACAAGCTAGTTCAGATTGGCCCAACTGGATTTTGAGTTGGGCTAGGGATGGGATTTTGAAAGTCAAGCCTAAGCTTGAGTTGAAGCTAAAAAAAATGCATTTTAAAATAAATTTTCTTGATATTTTATTTTCTCAATGTTTCTAAGTTAAATTGATTTTCTAAGATTTTTTATCCAGCATGAAAGTATTCTAACTTGATATTTATTAAAGTATTATTTTTGAAATTCTCTGAATTTCTTCTTGAGAGAGAGAGAGTTGACTTTTTATTATAAAAAATATGATTTTTTAATATTTTATTGAATTCAAGGACATAGTGTAACATCAACCAACAAAAGCATAACCAAGACAAATACAGCAGTAGTTTGCCAACTTAGCTTATGCTTTTAATTGGATGATTCATTGCATCAACAATTTCAGTTTTAGCAAATGTTTGAGGCATACAAGATGCAATAAGGTTCTATCCACATAGAAAAGGGAAAACTACTCAGCAAATGAATGTTGCAGATGCACTAAAACCATGGTCTAGTTTTTCAATTATATGCATACATTTTGAGACAAGAATGCATGACTGCAGTGTAGATATCCAAAGAACCAACAGGTCAAATTACAACAGTTTGACATGCTTGTCAACTAGAAGGTGAGATCATGCTTTGTTTGTTGTTTTCTTTTTCTTCAAAGCAGACAAGTTTTTGCAGAAGCCAATAAATATCGAAGCCACTAAAGTTATATGGAAATAAAAGAGCCAAAACAGAAAAATTCAATCTTAGTTGTTTCACAAATGGTCTTAACCAAGAATTAAAGCATGATATACATGCCTTCAATCCAAAAAAAAAGGGGATGGAAAGGGTTTGTTGCATTTCATAAAAAATAGAAAACACAAATGGGCATGGTCAGATTTTGGGAATCAAAGCATTTATAAACAGATGCATAACAGCCGTATCAATCAGCAATGAAGGTCCTACCCACAAATACTTTATACACCTATGAAACTGATAACATCAGCAGAGAAGGAGAAACAATGGTTTATCAGAAGTGCCATAAGAAATTTACTCCAAACAACTAATTCATCTAGGCATATCAACCATGAGCACAAGTCTAATTTATGAAATCTCGTGCACCCAATGTAGGACTGGTTGACATGACATTTTTCATGTTATTTGTGTGCAAGAAGATGGCAAGGTTTAGGCCAGATATGCACAACTCATGACAAAGATGTGGAATGTCACACACCAATTGTAGACATAACATTTCTTAGGTTGTTGGCTATATGACAAGGTCAAGCTGCTAAGAATTAACTTTCATTTGCTACATTTAGTTCATTGGTGAGTAACAAAGCTATAGGACTTAAAATGCAAAAGCAGGAGAATAAAGGAGTCAAATTGCGATTGTCTGGCTTGCTTTTTAAGTTAGTAAGATCTCAAAATAAAATAAACTAATGGTAAGACATAAAAATGAAGAATGAAATTCAGAACAAGATCTTCCACCAGGATATGTATGGCCTTGAAGGAAAATACTTGCCACTTCTTACTGCCTGTTTCTACTTCCTTACAGAAAACATATATTTTCATCCTTCTATTGATCGCTAGACCTAGACACCTAGTAGCCTCCTTGTGTGATCTATGCTAGCATATGATCCACCAATGTCTATGGCATGGTTAAATAATTGACAACCAGAGGACTTCTCCAATAGCTAAATCATGTGCATAGCAAATAATTAATGATGCCAGATGGTCAGACATTTACAAGAAAAACAAAGGGACTCAAACTCTGAAAGCTGGAAAATTAGAAAAAAGATCCACAATACCAGTAGTCTCTTGTATAATTTTTAGAGTTGGTATGTCTAAAGACATGCATAGATGCTGTGATTGACGTTCTGTTTAAGGAACCAGGAATTTGCAGGCAGATTATATTTGATTTAATGCTACAAAAATATGTAAGCAAGATATTAATGATCTCAACATGGTTAAAAAATCAACATCATCCCATAACAGAATCAAGTGGACCATACCCAATGCTTTCAAACATTTCCCTTCCCTCGAACCCCAAAATTAATATAAAATTGACTACCATACCCAGAAAACCAATATAAACTAGAAGAATCAGAAAAAGGACGTAACTTTTTTTTTTTTTAAATTAAAGCAAGCAAAAGTTCAGTAATAATACCCGCTGTGGGTCTCGATGGCCTCGACTTGGCGGAGGATGATCCAGAGCCAGAAGGTGATCATGTGGCCCGGGGCGATGGCGGGGCCGAGGAAGGAGGGGATCCCGAGGACGAGGACCTCAGCCCAGTGAGCGTAGGGCGCGGCGAACCCGATCGGCGCGGTATACTCGTGGTGGACGCGGTGGATCTTCTCGTATCCCCACCGCCCGTGCATCAGCCGGTGGATCCAGTAGTTCCCGTAGTCCTCCACTAAGAAGTACACCAGCAGCTGCGCCGCCATCTCCCCCACCGACGGCAGCGGCAGTCCGGTGCGTATCCCCACCAACTGCACGATTTTTAGCCATAAAGAAAAAAAAAAAAGAAAGCCCATCTTTTTTAGTCTTTTCAACGAAACGAATAGTAAAAAGAGGAATCCAGCCAAAACAAGGCGACTTCTTCCAATAAAGCAGATTAAAAAAGAAAAACTTAACCCCAGAAGGCCCTACAAGGTTGCGGAAGGAAGCGAGACCTTGACAGAGGGATAGGAGAAGAGTTGGAGGGGCCCGACGACGAGGATGAAGACGCGCATGACGTCCTTGTAGCACTGGAAGAAGGAGGTGGGGGGCAGCTGGACCTTTGGCTGGAGCTTGTAACGGCCGAGAGCGGAGGGGAAGCGGAGCTCGAGGAGGGCGAGCGGGAGGGGTACAAGAGTGAAGACGACGAAGAGGAAGACGATGTTGTGGTAGTAGAGGAGGTAGTCGGGCATCTGGGCGGAGTAGCGGAACCAGAGGGCCTCGGCTGCGGTCAGGTTGCGTCCAAGCGCCGCCTCCGCGGCGACAATCGTCTCGTACGGCAGCATTTGCGGCGGAGGCGGCGGCGGTGGAGGAATGAAACAAGGGGACAGGAGTGCGGGAATAGTTCGAACGAGGGAATGACGGTATTGTTGGCGCGCCTCCGGAGACGGGGGGCGGCGACTCCGAGAGAAGCGGGTCGAGCGGGGAAGGGGAAGGGGAGAGGCGGAGGGGAATGCGATATTTTTAGCGCTTTATAGGGTGCAGAGAGAGAGAGAGAGAGAGTGAGGAAAGAAAAGCAAACAAAACAAAAGCACGTCGGGGCCAAAGCTTCGTACCAAACTTATTCCCTGTAACGTATCAGCTTTCCTTATCGGGGATAAGGAGCGATATCCTGACGTCCTTCCTTATCCTCAAATATTGTAGTTAAAGAGGATAGATTTAAAAAATTTAATAAAAAAAAATAATTTATGTTTAATTATAAATTATTTTAAATTTATTTTTTTAAAAAATTTAAAAATAATTAAAATTATTTTTAATAATATTTATAATTTTAAAAAAATATTTATTTTTTATTATTTTTTAAATAAATATTATTTTATATTTACCAAATAACTTTTGAGTATCAAACACTATTTAAGTTCATCAACATCAACCATGATGCCGCGTGGAGCTTCGTAGCATGCTTTTTTTTGGTATTGTTCTTGGGCTCCGTACGAGAGAACTAAAAAGGTGACGGCGTTTTTCCTCGGAGGGGGATTTGGAATCGTGAAAAGTTCTACGGCAAGGGTCCGTGGCTTTCCGCCGTGGGCACCGGTCGTCGGCGGAAGCCTTGGGGGGGTTTTTGGAGATCCGAAAGGTTGGCTTGTCGCATCGTACGGTAGAACATGGCCGGCGGCGGAAGGATCTGCTCTTAAGGTGAGATGGGATGGTCTGCGCACCTACCCCGAAATGTAAATGGGATGATAGGGGTTACGCTTGCATGGAAGGTTCGATAATGATGACACGCTCTCTGATCCACCTCCCTATTTGAAAGCGTTTGAAGAGGGTAATCAAATTTATTATCAATAATTTAAATAAATTTATTAATTAATTATATTTATATATATTTAAAATAATAATGATATTTGGTTGCCTAAAATGAAGATAATTATTCATATTACAAAAGATATGATGATATGATAAAAATTTATTTGTTGACAAAATTACTCATACTTTTCTTGATCGCTTTTTACTGGCTCCTTTTCTGCAATCTATGGGTTGAAAGTTCAAACCTCGCTAAACCTTTATGTTAAAGATTCGAAGTCACATCTTTCCACTAAGTCATATGGGATCTATCGTCCAACGGCCCGTGGCCATCTCAAGATGCTGCGAAACTTCTTTCGATCGGTGCCATCAACATTTTTATCTATCGCTTTGAATATCATTTATAAATATTTTTTTAAATATTATTATTTATAAATTTATATTTTTTAAATTAAATATATAATAATATGTTAGTTTTTAATATATTTGATTTAAAATATTTTGAGGGTTTGATGTTATATGGTTGACAATCATTTGTCATAATTAATATTATTGTAGCATTATCTGTGTATACCAAACATAATAATCAATTACTGATAATTTATCGAGTGATAATCTATGTTATAGCAATCTATATTACCATTTAAGATTGCTAATTATGCACAAAATGTAATCTTAGGGTTAAGATTGCATTTGTTCAAATGAAACCTTCGTGCTCATTAGCTTTGGTTTACCATTGGCTTTTCTGGTGGGCGGCAAGGAGGGCTAATAGTTGATAAAATAATATCCATTTGATCCGAAAACTTTTGAATTTGTTTTCTTGGAAAATAAGCCCGATATAATTTCAGCTACTAAATCAATCTAAATCAATCCGAGAACATTATTTAGATTTCGGTGTTCATTTTTTATTTAAAACTAGTATTGATGATGAAGTGGCAATAATGCTACTAAGCATCAATATGATGAATGATGGATGCACTGAAGGCGTTGGAAGATAGAAATTTTTTTAGTTCCTTTTTATGTTTATTTTTTTAAAATAGAATAAATTATCCCATAAAATAGCTAATACTATTGAAAAGAGATAACTTATCCTATTAAATAAAATATATATTTTTTTTCATTGGACTACTACTTTATTTTTTTATCCTTATTTTTAGTAATAATTATTTTTTAAGAATATAACTATTCTATTGATTTATTATTCTGTTTTCTACCATGTAAAATAACTTTTATGGCATCTTATTCTTTATGCTATAATATCCTTTCTTTTATATTATCATGTTCTATGTGCCAAATGGAGTCAAATGCTCGTTGGTAAGACTCTTTTCCTTCTTTATTAATTAACGCTTACTCTTCTATGGGTCCAATCCCAAGTAGTCATCCGTTACCATACGCATAGGCCACCTCACCTCATGGATGATAAAAGAATCCATCACATACATGATAATAACCAAAATCCTAATGCATGCCTCACTAATTTTAGTTTCACCGTTCATTTGAAATGCAATGTTGCAAATTAAGTATAAGCATAGCTCTTGCTTATTGGTTTGGATGTATAACAAAAACCTTTGTAATTAAATCAAACATAATTTTATCTTTTTGAACTTATAAACCTAGACAAACCTGATCTTGAATAACATATGAATTAAAATGGGTTAAATAGCTCACCAAGAAATTATTACTTGGACTAGTATAAAAATGGTTGTTAAATTTGGATTTAAATAAGTTGTTAGTTCAATGGCAAGATATTATTTTACTAATTCATATGGAATTTGAATTTAAATGCCATTGTGACACGTTTGAATGGATAGGTAAAAGCCATATGATTGCTATTATTTTTGTTAATCAGAGAGAAGTTATCTACTATTCTTGACGTTAAAATAATAATAAAGCATCCAAATTGAAGATTCATAATATTTGCCATGATTTATATTGCTAAAATTATGTATTTTGATCCTCTCTAATTTGTACATCTTATGATTATACAAAGGAATAGTTTATATTGTACTAGTATATTTAAATATATTACAAAAAACTTAAAAATAAGAATTTATCTTTCTAATCTTGATTCATATATATTAAAAAATAGATATATAGGTTGAAAATCAATAGATTGTAATAATTAGATTATAAAATAAAATGACTCATTTATTTTAACCATTCATTTTTCAAACATTTGTCATACAGAACAAATATTATTTAAAAATATAGCCTTAAGCTGCTAAGTATAATAATATAGATCATGATTAATAGTATAGTTTAATTTAAATATTTTATCATTGATCATAATTGAGAGGAGTACGTATACTTTTTTTCTCAACAAAACTATATATACAATATATTTCAATTATTATAACTATCTTATAATTTTTTTTTTTTATATTTTATTAGTTGTAGGTTTAATTTCTTTTTTCTTTTTTTGAATTGATGATGATAATGGCAAAGAAATCCAATTGCACACTGGCATGCTATTAAAAGTCTCTAATTAGTTTTGGATATTTGCAGCATCATAGCCCCGCTTGAGTCTAGTCTATTTTTTTTCTTAGGTAGTATTTGAAATAGAAAATAAGATGGGATATTCAGGGAATATCTTCTCTTATTTCTAAAAACCATAACTATAAGAATAGCTGGAAATAAAGTTAACCAAAGGGATAATCCATGATTAACCATGGGTTATCCCTTCAATTTATTTCTTAGAAAATGTAGAAATAGCTGGTTATCCCTCCAAATAAGAGTAAAAAAAAAGTTATCCTATGGATTTACTTTTTTGCATTTGATATGATCAATGAGATAGCCAAGGAATATCCTTAGGGATAGCTAGGAGATAAACTCTATCCCATACACTTATCCATAGATAATATTTTTTTCTATCAAACACTACCTTAGAGTTTCGAGCTAGACTGCGTTTTGAAAATTATTCCAAAATTTAGACCTACGCTCATCTTGAGGCCAGACCTAAGCTCGATCCAAAACCCATCAAGCCAACCCAAGTTAGCCTATTTGGTGCAAAATATAGGCCAACCCGATTTATGAGGCGTTTGGAGGAAATACTTGGAAGCCCAAAGCGCATTGAGTGGGCACGGTTGCCTGAGAACAGGGTCGAAGTTAAGGTATACCACATGATGAATACAGTCAAGTATGACTATATGTAGTTGAGTGAGAGATTCAATTCTTTACAAAATGGCATCGAGATAAGACCCAAAGAGTCATTGCAGAGGTAGATTCAGAAGCAAAGAGAGGGAAAGGAAGTAGAGATGGTAATGTTGAGGTAATTGATTACTGATAAGGCAATCAGGTGGAACAGGATAAAATGAGTTATAATCTTCACCATCACTCCAAACTAACCATCAAAATTCTACGAAATTGCATTCCCTTCTAACACCACTTGAGAGGGCCTTATGCCCCTCCATCAAGTTAACCATCCAAACTTTTTATTTTTATTTTGATTCTCATACAAACCAAACGAACATGAGTAATAAGTAATTCTGATTCTAATTTAATAAAATCTTATTCTAATTCTGATTGTTGCGCTAAATCATATGAGCCCTTAGTGTTGGGCTTGATAAATATTTCATCACACTCAAATGCTTGGAGATATGCCACATGTTGTTGTTAGATCATCCTCCTCGAACATCCGCAAGCATCCGATCGCCTTGTGCCAGGGATCCTTCGGCGGGCTTTGCTGGATCGAAAGCCTGCAAAAGTCCTAGGAATCGAAGATTCCAGCGGAGACCCTCTGACGCTCAACACTATTACAAAAAGTTAAATAGACTATAGTAGGTTTTAGGAAAAAGACTATGTTTTTCGTAAAAAATATAGTCTAATATTTTAGACTATTTTTTCATAATTTTTCACAAATTAAAAGACTACATCTTTTATTAAAAACGTAGTCTTATATTATCTTATAATATAAAAATACTATATTTTTAAATAAGACATAGTCTTATATTATTTTATAATATAAAAAGAATATATTTTTAATTAAGACATAGTCTTATATTATTTTATAATATAAAAAAACTACATTTTTAATTAAAATATAGTCTATTATAAAACTAAAAATTTATTTTTTTCTTCTCCTAATTCACTTTTCTCTTTTCCTAAACGAAACCTCATATTCAAAGCCAAATTTCTTTCTTCCATTTGCTGCTAGAATTTTCTATACAAGCACCAGATAAGTTCCTGTGTTGCTTTCGAATACACCCCATCTGCTCATATATGACATCTTCTGATGCATTAGTTATTCCTGGAATGCAACATGTGTGAGCTTGATGGGATGGCTTTACATAGGCAACAAAAATAGATGGATAATGATGTGGTTATCACTTCCTCTGGCGGCAGTATAACAGTCCACATAGTTTTTGGAACAAAGTAATGATTTGACAACTAGTCCCAACGTTGGCCTTTGTATCAGCCTCGACTTCGGCCTCGGCCTCGGCCTCGGACTTAGTTTCAGTCTTGGCCTCGGCTTCGACCTTGGCCTCGGACTTAGTCTTGGCTTCGGCCTCGGCCTCGGACTTAGTTTCAGTATCGGCCTCGGCCTCGGACTTCGGCCTCGACCTTGATCATGAACCATACCAGCCGCATTCGCCTTGAGCCTCACCTCGGCCTCGGCCTCGAGCCCCACCTCGACCTCGGCATGTCTTCGGCCTCGGCTTCAAATCTCGCCTCGTGTGCTATCAGCGTAGTTTCAGTTGCGAAAACAACTTCGAATATTGAATAGATTTGAAACACCAACAGCTGCTGCGTATCCCGCTCACCTACTTTTTGTTAGGATCATAAGTAGTTACAGATTGTGTGCAGTTGCCGATATTTATGGCATGCATTTAGCAGCTGTGCGCCGACCTACGGAGTCGATCTTAACGGAAGATAGGATTCGACTGTTATCGACAAGGGATAAAGGGACCTCCGGACAGGTATATAAGAACCCCAACTCACAACGAGGGGGAGACTCAATCTCTACTCATTTAAATCCATGTTCTTTAAATCACTGACTGGAGCGTTGGAGGGTTCCCGCTGGAACCATCGGTCCGGGACTTTTCTTGCAGGTTTTCGGCCACAGGAGGTGGTCGTATCATTCTTCCAAGGACCCATAAAGCTCCACTCTTGTTCGACGCTCCTAGAAAGGGATTTGGCAGTAACAGATTGGCATGCCAGGAAGGGGGGCTACGACAGACGTTCATTTCCATACATCTGCGACCCCATAACCTCTGCAAGAAAGAAGATGGCGGTTACACGAGCGCAAGAGGCCTCCACCAGTCAGGCCGGGGGATGCCTCCTGTGGGCTGAGCAGTTGAAGGCCGACCTCCCTGTTCCGCCTCCCGTACAACCGCAGCTTAACAAGGCTGATCAGCTCGATGCCTTGACCCATCAGGTTCAAGACCTGATGGCAGTGGTGCATGGACTACAGGAGCAGTGCTCCACCACCATGCCTTTGCCACCCCAACATTCTCCACCTCATATGGAGGGTCCTGGAGCTAGCCGGTCTTATCGTGGCAGGACCCCTCGAGAGGCCTCCCACCCTCATTGTGGCAGGACCCCTTCGGAGGCCTTCCACCGTGCGTCCCTGAAGTCTCGTCGCCGGAAGACCTTCAAGTGGCAACGGTCTCCTTCCCATCATTCTGATTACTTTCCCAAGCGGCATGGTGAGAAGGAACCTAAGCAGATGCATTCCCTGCATCGGCAACCTTCTCCCTATTCATCTTCCGAATCCTCAAAGGAAGACACCAACAGGAAGACCGCTCGCCGGGCCAAGCAACGGTTGGACGAATACCATTAGCGGCTGGAGGAGCTTAGCCGCAGAATTACCAACCCACACGGGATGGACTACGACCATTGCCCCCCACTTTCTCGCCGTATTATGGAGGAAACGGTCCCACCCCAGTTCCATCTACCCCAGCTGGACCCATACGATGGCACGACGGACCCCCTAGATCATCTGGAGATATAAGGTCCTCATGCAAGTTTAGGGGGCAACAGATTCTCTCCTTTGCGTCGCCTTCCCAGCGACACTTCGAAAGGCCGTACGTGCATAGTATTCCTGTTTGCCACCACGTAGCGTCCACTCCTTCAGACAGCTCGAGAGGTCTTTCTTGGCCCACTTTGATGCATGCCGGAAGATCCCTCGGGTGGCTGATAGCCTGTTTGCCGTCCAGCAGAGGAGCGGCGAAACCCTAAAGGACTTTGTGGCTCGGTTCAAGGAGGCTGCGCTCGAGGTCTACAATCTTGAGGACTCTGTGGCCACTCTGGCCCTGAAGTATGGACTCCATCCTTCCAGGTTCGCTTACTCCCTGGACAAAAAGCCTCCCAACTCTTATGCTGAACTGCTGAGCCAGGCGTAGAAGTATATCCGTGCCGACGAAGTAGACTCCTCCAGGAGGGAGGTTGACAAAGGATCTGGCAAGAAGCCAGTACCTCCGGAACCCGCTGGGGTGCGATCCAGAAAGTCTGAGCCGTCTCGTTGCCCAGATAACCGACCCCAGGTGTTGGTTTCCAAAGAACACTTTATTTCTCTCCTCGCCCCAATATTCCACATTCTGTTAGAGATTGAGGATGAGCCCTACCTTCGGCGTCCACCTCCCATGAGGCCTTGAGTTCCCCGCAGTAAAGAGCTATATTGCCGATACCATAGAGACTATGGCCACAATATAGAAGACTGCCGCCTATTGAAGAAGGTCATCGAGAAACTCGTTCAGCAAGATCACCTAGGCAAATTCGTCCGAAGAAGAAACTCTGCTGCCTCGGGCCCATCGGCTCCTCCTGCACCTCAGATCAGCATGGACAATGCCCTGATGGAGAAGACGGTGGCCATGATCTCCTGGGGGGCAGGTAACAATTTTAAAAGATAGCGTGATGAGGGAGTAGATTCTGTAATTTCTTTCTTTAAAAGGGATCTAGAAGGGGTAGTTAACAAACATGACGATAGTGTCGTCGTGTCCATGACAATCGCAAAGCACCCTATAAAACGAATTCTAGTTAACAGTGGGAGCTCTGTTGATGTTTTAAGTTACGATGCTTTTGTTCGGATGAATCTACCTAGTAGTTCCCTTCGGCCCGTCACCACCCCCTTGATGGGTTTCACTGGAGATTCTGTAAGGGTCGAGGGAGAAATCACTCTCCCTGTTATAGCCGGAACTCCACCATGTCAGAGCACGGTTCTCATGAACTTCTTGGTAGTGCGGATCCCATTGGCTTACAATGCCATCCTTGGGAGACCCGGTTTGAACCTGTTGGATGCTGTCATCTCCACCAAAAGATTACTTGTAAAGTTTTCCACCGGTAAGGGAGTTGGAGAGATGAGGGGAGAGCAGAGCTCACTACCGCTCTGCTACCACTTAGCCCCAAGTCCACAAGGGGCGGTGTGGACAACAGCGCCCGAGCCGCTCGACCTCCGAGACTCGAAGAGGAGGGAGGAGCCTGCCGAGCACTTGCTGATCTTTCCCATTGGGGGAGGACTCGATGAGGACTATTCAGATTGGAGCTCTACTTCGGTGGAGGTGCGCGATCAGCTTCTTGCTTTCCTATGAGCCAACTCTGATATTTTTGTATGGTCATCGTCTGACATGCCGGGTATCCCTGAGGAGGTGATTACTCATCAACTCAACATCAAATCAGGTGCCGGCCTGTTCGGTAGAAGAAGAGAAGCTTCACCCCATACCAACAGAAGGCCATTGACGAAGAGATTCGTAAACTGGAGGCTGCAGGCCACATTTGGGAGGTCCATTACCCCGACTAGCTGGCCAATATCGTGATGGTTCGTAAAGCTAACAGAAGCTGAAGGATGTGCGTGGATTTCATCGACCTCAACAAAGCATGCCCCAAGGACAACTTCTCCTTGCCTCAGATTGATCAGCTAGTGGATGCTATGTCCAATCACGAGACCTTTAGCTTCATGGACGCCTTTCTGGCTACAACCAGATCAAGATGGACCCAGTGGACGAGAAAGCTACCTTATTTGTGACCGAAAAGGGGATATACTGCTACAAGGTAATGCCTTTCGGATTGAAGAATGCCGGAGCCACATACCAGAGGCTGATGAATAAAGCCTTTGAAGACCAAATTGGATGCAACATGGAAGTGTACATGGATGACATGTTGACCAAAAGTATTCATACTATTGACCACATTGCCGACCTGACGGAAACCTTTGGCAACCTTCGCCGGTACCAGATAAGGCTGAATCCCTGCAAGTATGCCTTTGGGATGACAGCAGGCAAATTCTTGGGTTTCATGGTGACGCAGCGTGGGATTGAGGCGAACCCTAATAAGATTCGAGCCATCTTGGACATGAGGTCTCTGTCTAATAAGAAGGAGGTACAGCGCTTAACTGGAAGGGTGGCGGCCTTAAGCCATTTTTTGTTTAAGTCCGCAGAGAGATGTCTACCTTTCTTTAAGGCTCTGCGCAAAGTCAATGGCTTCAAATGGACGGAAGAGTGCCAGAAGGCTTTCGAGGGATTAAAAGAGTTCTTATCCACCCCGCCACTATTATCCAAACCAAGGGATGGGGAGGAGCTCCTCCTATACCTCGCGGTCTCTCCCAAGGATGTCAACTCCGTGCTTGTTCGCATAGACGCCAATGGTACACAAAAGCCAATATACTATACCAGTAAGGTGCTTCACGATGCAGAGACTAGATATTCCAAAGTCGAGAAGATTATCTTTGCATTGATCATCTTTTCTTAGCACTTCAGGCCTTATTTCCAAGCTCAACCGATCGTGGTAATCACAGATCAACCACTCAAGGAAATCCTCTCTCACCCCGATACCTCTGGCCAACTGGTGAAGTGGGCAGTCAAGCTGGGGGAATTTGACTTATCATTTCGACCTAGGTCGGCTATGAAGTCTCAGGTCCTAGCAGATTTTCTGGTCGAGTGCACTTGGACGGAAGAGCAGCCGAAGGATTCCCATGCAAACCCTTTGGGTGTTGAAACCGAGGAAAAAGGGGAGGACTGGATCCTTCACATAGATGAGCCTCAAATTCTCAAGGGAGCGGGGCATGCCTCATCCTGGCTAGTCCAGACAGAGTTGTGATCGAGTATGCCCTCTATTTTCTATTCTCAGCCACAATAACAGGCTGAATATGAAGCCTTGCTGTCAGGGATGAGGCTGACATGGGAGCTCGGGGTGAAACACCTTAGAGTCTTCACCGACTCCTAGCTCGTCTTTGGTCAAATCAAAGGGGAGTACGAGGCACAGGATCCAACTATGTCTTGTTACTTGAGTGTGGTGCAGTCACAAGCCTCTCCCTTGGCCCATTTTAGTGTCAGTTACATTCCCGGGGGGAAAATGCTAGAGCTGACGCTTTGTCCCGGTTAGCCACCTCGGCCGATGGGACCTTGGGAAAACTTACATGGAGTATCTGGAAGCCCCAAGCATCGACGCAGTAGAAGAATCCATGCCAATCTGCCAAGAGCCTTCCTGGATGGATGTTTACATCCAATACTTTACCGCTGGTACCTTCCCAGCCGACCCTGCCAAAGCCAAATTATTCAAGTGGCGAGTACACAAGTTCCTGATGTTCGATGGACAACTATACCGAAGATCTTTTTCTCACCCTCTTCTAAAATGCGTTGGTCCTGCAGACGCCGACTACATCCTCCGTGAGATCCATAAAGGTATATGTGGAAACTATTGGGAATTGTATCCTAAAGCCAATCATTTAATGATTGTGCTGATGTAAATTGTATATAAATTGATATATTAATAAAAGTTATTTGGCAGTTTATTCATTACAAGAACATCTTCTTAATACTCCTGAAAGTGATGAAGCCCTTAGGATCTTCCTCACGATAAAGGAGGATTTATCTTAGAAGGTCCTTAAAAGAGTTCGCGACCAAATGATATACTATGATAGGGCCATAGTACTATCAATTATAGGACGTTGTATATCATATTTGTTGGTTATCCTCTTAACCAAGGAGTGTAGAGACACTGGTATGACATATAGGTGAAAGTGTAGGAGTACATTTCACCGAACGTGACTCATTTCTGGATACTCTGCTGTCAAGAGTTAATCCGAGAAGATATAGGTATAAGTATCCTTCAGACCTGAAGATCACAACCAGTGGCTTACAAGCAACTCATTGTACTTAGGTGCCGGACCACCTGGATTTCTAATCCAACTACGAAAGGTTACTGGGTGCAGTCAAGTACTTGTGGTAGTCAGTTGTGGATTAAGATGGAATTTGATCTATCCCATTAAAAGGAGAAATGCTTGTGTTTCAATTTAGCAAGACCTTGGCCAAGGCACTTCATGTGAAAGTCACATGATCACTAAAGTTGAAATCACTTTATGGATTTGCTATTTAGAGTTGACAGGCTCTCAAGCCATCCTTAGCATTTGTGGTCAAGAGGATGAATTATACGGTAATTATTTCTTAGGGTTCTTGGAGTTTGCTCGGCAACTCTTCGACCTATCCGGACGTCGGGTTCCATTGCTAGATGGGCACATCGATTAGTATAGAAAGTTATTTCTATGCTACCGGCTTAGGTTCGAACCTAGAGAGTCACATGCATAGAAGTTTCCTAGGATGATTTATTTGTTGATCAACGATTGAGAATCGTATATGATTTAATTAATCAATTTGATTGATTGAATTATCTCAA
This sequence comes from Calamus simplicifolius, assembly GCA_900491605.1. Classification (NCBI taxonomy): domain Eukaryota; kingdom Viridiplantae; phylum Streptophyta; class Magnoliopsida; order Arecales; family Arecaceae; genus Calamus; species Calamus simplicifolius. The sequence goes on from UESW01004330.1 coordinate 822,530, forward strand.
TTGGGTTAAGTACAATTGAATAAGATTCAATTTGGTTTAAGTCTATTAGAAGGACAAGTCAATTTCAAATATTGATTTGAAATTAGACTTGATTTGAATTTAAATAGATTCAGGACTAGCGAAATTTGATTTGGGCTTGGACCATGATCTATGTGGGTTAAGTCAAATAAATTCAGATCAGAACCCAAACCTCTCGAATATGGATCTCATATGATGAGATGGCTAAAATATCATCTCATGAGATAGAATTTAATGCATGACATTTATTTACCGAATATCGGATTTATCCCTCATCTTTTTGGTTTTCTTCGAACGATGAAACTAAACCAAACGCCGCGACTCCTCTAAACATCGGAATTAAACCAAGCGCCGCGCCTTCGGCGTCTCTTCGCTTTTGCCAAACGACGGATTCTTAAATATCAGAATTAAATGTCAAGGCTAAATCTAGACTATAAATAGAGGGCATTCCCTCATCAGAGAACACAGAACAAAAAAATAGAACAATAATACATGATTTGTCGGGGATTGTAATTCTAAATTGTCATGGATTGTAATTCTAAAATGTTAGAATAAAAATCCTGGTGATTCTGGTGTTAGCGGAAGCCTGGTGGATCTTGGAGGAAGATTCAAGTGAGAGGATTCAAGATCAGCAAAGCTATTTTTCTGCGAGCTAGCACTCCCGGAAATCTGATTATTCGGGGCTTCGCGTGGACGATACTAAAGGCCGATGATTGAACGGCTGTAGAGCAATAAGGATTTACCTACTGTTCTTAAGGTAAGTGATTTGATCCCTAGATCTTAAGGCAGGCTTCAAGATAATAGTGTAACTAGTCATCTTGAAGATAAGATATGATCTTGATATTTTTATATGCATATTTTAGATCAAACGACCCGAATATATAGGCAAAGATATGATCTTGATGCATATTAGATAGATTAATATGTAATCTTTTAATTTCCGCAATGATAATAGTTATCAATTTTTAAAAAATATGCATGCCTCGAAGACTATTTCTCTCGGTATTAGAGCCATGGTTTCGTTAATGATCTAATTTATTGCATGTAAATTAATATTCTCATTAATTATGTAATTATGGCTAAAACTTATCACAAGGCCATATGGTCACAAGTGGATTAAAAATCTAAATTACCCATTCAATGAGGTATTCTGTGACATATTGCTGTGCGATTGTTTTATCGTTGATGCTTTATTTAAAGAAAATTTAAATTATGCTTTGGCATCAAAACATAGATTACACACACTCTCAAAAGATATTTTATATTTGATACATATTGATGTTGTATAAAACTATAATATTTGCATGTTTAGTATAAAAATATAGATATGATATATGATGGCATGATGTCTATGTTATAAAATATACAAATATTTATGAGAGTTTTATTTGAATGTCAAATATTAGTTCATAATTTTTTTGTAGATATGATCTAAATATAGGAATTATGAGTAGTAACATTATGCTTGATTGAAATATATGACATGTTAACATGAATATATTTAATCATTTGGGTTAGCTAAATCAGGTCTATAAAGGGTTAGACTCTAAGGTTTAAATCAACTGGACTAAAAGAGTATTTGTTCAAATCTAATTAGATTAGGTTAAGAATGCTCTAAATCAAACAATAGTTGTAGTTGATCAAGTCCTTCTCTTTGATTAAACCAAATGAAAGTAGATTAGGCTCTGTGGTTGAGCATGAATCTATTAGATAGTCAAATCAGAATTGGTTAACCATATGATGTCAAGGTGGGATGGCAAGTTGCTCTAGGATCAACGATCGAATGGTTTTTAATTGGAAGCTACTCGTATTGATGTCTTTAACGAGTTAATGGCATATCCCTCCCATCGATCTCTCTCACCTGATCATTGTGGTGAACCATTTATGATTCAGATCATTTACCTGATTCGGGTTGACCCATGCCTGTAAGGATATCAGTATGACTGATTTAGGTGCCACTTAACCTGACTTAATCTTGTTTCATTCTACCGATTTCATAGATTCAGTGGAAGAACTTGATTAGTCAATTTATCTTCATATTATTAAAATCCTCTAAAATTATTAGGTCCTTAAAATGAAATAGTTATATGATAACTAGATCATAGCCTCCCATTAAGATGGGTGATAATGAGTCCGATATCTTGATAATCATTGGAGGCACTCCATGCCTGGTGCTTGTCAACCATCGAAATTATCATTCATTATATGATAAGTCAGCATAACTATTAAATAAACAATCAGGTGAGCCGAGCTTCACTCGGGCTTGGTTGTCTATTGATAGGTTACACTGATTATATCGTTTAATGGTTGGACCTAACCAGAACTTTTAGTGGAGGCACTTCATGCCTGCTGAAGAGGTACATGGGGCAAAACTGAACACTAAGAATTATTTGGGGAAACAATTGGTTTTGAACCTACTCTTAGATGCATATGGGTTAGCCAAGCTTCACTTGGGCCTGTATGTAGTTTATGTAGATCTTAGTGCCCGCTAAAGAATTAAGAATAATTCTTCGAATTGGGGTGTAGAGGCTGCCAATTTGAACAAAATAGTGGAGAATCTTTAGACTAAAGTCCAAGTCTTTAGACTGAATCAATTTATATACTAATAAACTTTATTTTTTCCTTATGCAAAATATGGCCACTAATTTATCATTAAGGTCCCTATTGGATAGTGACAAATTGAATGGTTCCAATTTCAATAGCTGGTTCAGAAAACTTAAGATCGTGCTTGAGCATGAAAGGATTCTATATATTCTGAATAATCCTACACCAAAGATACTTGATGCAAACACCCAAAGTTCTGAGAGAGACACTTATCAGAAGTGGCTCAATGATAGAACTAGCGTGCGTTGTATCATGTTAGCAGCAATGAACGATGAATTCGATCGCCGGTTCGAGAATGCTCAGCTAGAAGAAATCATTCAAGCATTGAATGAATCTTTCGGCACACCCGATGATGTTGAAAGGCACAAGACTAGTTGTGCTATTTTCAATGCTCGAATGAGAGATGGATCTCCTGTCACTGATCATGTATTGTACATGATCAAGAAGATAGAACTCCTAAGCAAGCTCGGCTTTCCCTTACATGAGCAGTTGGGAAAAGATGCGATCCTGAATTCCTTGCCTTCATCCTTCCGACCTTTCCTTACTTATTTTTGAATGACAAAGCCTGCAGTCAACTACCACAGTTTGTTAGGGTTGTTACAGAACTTTGAGAAGGATAACCAGCTCTCTAAGGGTTTGGTTAATGTGGTTGAAGGATCTAAGGTATGGCGTAAACCCTTTGGGAAAGGGAAGAAGAAAAAGAATAATAAAAGGGTACAACATGCTAGGACATTTATAAGGGGTCAGATGCAGAAGAAAAAAGTTGATAAAAGTCAAGCTGAATGCTTTCACTGCAAGATGCAAGGGCACTGAAGAGGAACTGTCCTCTTTACATTGCCACACTTGATCCAAACAGGCTAAAGAAGAAAAAGGAGCAAGATGTTGCTCAACAAGGTATTTATATGATAACACCTTGTAATTTTTCTATATATGATAATCAGACCTGGGTATTGGATACCGGAGTCCTTTTAACATTTGCAATTCATTGCAGGGACTACAGGTCACCAGAAGATTTGAGGACAATGAAAGATTCCTAAATGTCGGCGATGGAAGATTAGTTCCAGTACTGGCATTAGGAGTTCTTGAAATAGTTTTCAATAGAAATGTCATTATACTAAATGATTGTCATTTTTGCCCAACGTTCTTATTGAACGTAATTTCTGTAGGCCTTCTGGCCAAAAAAAAAATAATTATAAAATTTTAATAAAGGATGTTACTTTGAATATCATTATGAATGGAGTCACTGTAATGACTGGGCATTTATCTAATGGCATTTATATATTATCACAGCCTGTGAATGTAGTGTGCCAATCAAGTAAGCGCCCTAGAACAACTGATGTCACAGATATTTATCTTTAGCACCATCGACTGGGCCATATCAACAAGAACAGATTAAACAGGTTAACTCAGGAGGGCATCCTTCGAGTTGATGATTATGAATCATTAACTACCTGTGAATCATGTCTTCTTGGTAAAATGACCAAGTCATCTTTTACTGGAAAAGGTGAAAGAGCCAAAGAGCTATTGGGTCTAGTACATACTGATGTATGTGGACCAATGAGCACTTGTGCCAAAGGTGGATACTACTACTTCATTACATTTACAGATGACCTTTCTAGGTTCGGTTATGTCTATCTTATGCGACATAAATCTGAATCGTTTGAAATGTTCAAACTATATCATAAAGAAGTAGAAAAACAAACAGGAAAATGTATTAAGACCCTTCGATCAGATCGAGGAGGCGAATACCTTTCCAATGAATTTGTGACATATTTAAAGGAGAATGGGATTCTCTCCAATGGACTCCTCCTGGAACACCGCAACATAACGGTGTGTCGAAAAGAAGGAATCGAACTCTGTTAGACATGGTTCGGTCCATGATGGGTTTTGCAAGCTTGCCAATATCATTTTGGGGATACGCATTAGAATCAGCTTGTCATATTCTTAATAAGGTTCCAAGTAAGTCTGTTTCTAAAACTCCACATGAGATGTGGTATGGACATAAACCGGTTATTACCTATCTGAGAGTCTGGGGGTGTCCGGCTTATGTGAAACGTGCAAAATCAGACAAACTTGAACCCAAATCTGACAAATATTTTTTATCGGCTATCCGAAAGAAACAAAAGGATATTACTTCTACAATACTGAAGAACAAAAGTTGTTCATTAGTAATAGAGCAGTTTTTCTTGAAAAGGAGTTCCTTAGTGAAGGAACAAATAGCTCTAATGTTGAACTTGAGGAAGTTCATCAAGTAGAAGGAACAACACAAACCAGTGAACCCCTAGAATCTGAGTTGATTAGATCAAACTCAAAACCCATTTTAGATGCACCATTAAGGCGATCTGGTAGAGTACCACATCAATCGGACAGATACTTAGGTTTCTTGGTCCAGAACGATGATCCTGTTGAACTCGATGAGAACAACGAGGATCCGATCACCTATATGGATGCTATGCAAAGGACTGACTCTAATAAATGGCTTGATGCCATGAAATCCAAACTTGATTCCATGAAGGACAATAATGTATGGACATTAGTTGACCCACCCGAAGGGATAAAACCCATAGGGTGTAAATGGGTTTTCAAGAGAAAAAGAGGCGCAGACGGAAAGGTAGAGACCTATAAAGCACGTCTGGTTGCCAAGGGGTATCGTCAACGTTATGGTATTGACTATGACGAAATGTTTTCTCCTGTGGCAATGCTGAAATCCATTCGGATTATGCTAGCTATAGCAACACACTTTGATTATGAGATTTGGCAGATGGATGTTAAAACCGCTTTTCTAAATGGTGATTTAGAAGAACAGGTGTATATGATACAGCCTGAAGGTTTTATATCTGAAGATGAGTCTAAAGTGTGCAGGCTACAGAAGTCTATTTATGGACTTAAGCAAGCATTAAGGAGTTGGAACATACGATTTGATAAAGTGATCAAATCTTATGGCTTTATTAAGAATAAAGAAGAACTTTGCATTTATAAATGGGCTAACGATTCTGTTATTGTATTTCTTGTATTATATGTGGATGATATTCTCTTAATCGGGAATGATATCCCTGCATTACAAAGAATAAAGACATGGTTATCATCACAATTCTCCATGAAAGATCTAGGAGAAGCATCATACATCCTAGGGATGAAGATCTATAGAGATAGATCTAAGAGGATGCTGGTTTATCCCAATCTATGTACATTGACACAGTGCTAAAGAGGTTTAGCATGAAGAATTTCAAGAAAGGCTATCTTCCGATAGGCCATGGAATTCATCTTTCTAAGAAGGATTGTCCAACAACTCCTAATGAAAGAGAACGTATGAGTCGAATTCATATGCCTCTGCAGTAGGATCAATTATGTACACCATGACATGTACAAGACCAGTGTGGCATACTCACTAGGAGTAGTGAGTAGATACCAATCTGATCCAGGAGAAAAAACACTGGCAAGTTGTTAAGACAATCCTTAAGTATTTGAGAAATACTAAGGACCAGTGGTTAGTCTATGAAGAGTCTGATTTGAAACTTATTGGATATACTGATTCCAGTTTTCAATCAGATCATGATGATAGCAAAAGTGTATCAGGTTTCGTGTTTATCCTAAATGGTGGAGCTGTTTGCTGGAAAAGTTCCAAGCAACATACAGTGGCAGATTTGGTGTACAAGCAGAGTACATCGCTGCATCAGATGCTGCGAAAGAAGCTATGTGGCTGCGAAAGTTTATCTGAGCTTGGAGTGACACCTTCCATAGATGAACCAGTCCTGTTATACAGTGACAGCACTGGTGCTATAGCTCAAGCAAAGGAACCACGAGCACATCAGCGCACCAAGCACATACTGCGCCGGTTTCATCTTATTCGAGAGATAGTAGACCGAGGTGACATAAATCTTCAGAAGATTGATGGAAAGGAAAACCTAGGTGACCCATTTACTAAAGCACTCAGCATAAAGGAGTTTGACAACTATAAGTTGAAGATGGGTATTAGATACTGTAATGAGTGGCTTTAGGCTAAGTGGGAGTTTGTTGGGAATTATATCCTAAAGCCAATCATTTGATGATTGTGCTAATGTAAATTATATATAAATTGATATATTAATAAAAGTTATTTGGCAGTTTATTCATTACAAGAACATCTTCTTAATACTCCTAAAAGTAATGAAGCCCTTAGGATCTTTCTCACGATAAAGGAGGATTTATCTTAGAAGGTCCTTAAAAGAGTTCGCGACCAAATGATATACTATGACAGGGCCATAGTACTATCAATTATAGGACGTTGTATATCATATTTGTTGGTTATCCTCTTAACCAAGGAGTGTAGAAACACTGGTATGACATACAGGTGAAAGTGTAGGAGTACATTTCACCGAACCTGACTCATTTTTGGATACTCTGCTGTCAAGAGTTAATCCGAGAAGATATAGGTATAAGTATCCTTTAAACCTGAAGATCACAACCAGTGGCTTACAAGCAACTCATTGTACTTAGGTGCCGGACCATCTGGATTTTTAATCTAGCTACGAAAGGTTACTGGGTGCAGTCAAGTACTTATGGTAGTCAGTTGTGGATCAAGATGAAATTTGACCTATCCCATTAAAAGGAGAAATGCTTGTGTTTCAATTTAGCAAGACCTTGGCCAAGGCACTTCATGTGAAAGTCACATGATCACTAAAGTTGAAATCACTTTATGGATTTGCTATTTAGAGTTGACAGGCTCTCAAGCCATCCTTAGCATTTGTGGTCAAGAGGATGAATTATACGGTAACTGTTTCTTAGGGTTCTTGGAGTTTGCTCGGCAACTCTTCGACCTATCCGGACGTCGGGTTCCATTGCTAGATGGGCACATCGATTAGTATAGAAAGTTGTTTCTATGCTACCGGCTTAGGTTCAAACCTAGAGAGTCACACGCATAGAAGTTTCCTAGGATGATCTATTTGCTGATCAACGATTGAGAATCGTATATGATTTAATTAATCAATTTGATTGATTGAATTATCTCAATTGGGTTAAGTACAATTGAATAAGATTCAATTTGGTTTAAGTTTATTAGAAGGACAAGTCAATTTCAAATATTGATTTGAAATTAGACTTGATTTGAATTTAAATAGATTCAGGACTAGCCAAATTTGATTTGGGCTTGGACCATGATCTATGTGGGTTAAGTCAAATAAATTCAGATCAGAACCCAAACCTCTCGAATATAGATCTCATATGATGAGATGGCTAAAATCTCATCTCATGAGATAGAATTTAATGCATGACATTTATTTACCGAACGTCGGATTTATCCTTTGTCTCTTTGGTTTTCTCCGAACGATGGAACTAAACCAAACGCCGCAACTCCTTGGTTTTCTTTGAACATCGGAATTAAACCAAGCGCCGCGCCTTCGGCGTCTCTTCGCTTTTGCCAAACGATGGATTCTTAAATGTCAGAATTAAATGTCAAGGCTAAATCTAGACTATAAATAGAGGGCATTCCCTCACCAGAGAATACAGAAAAAAATAGAACAACAATACATGATTTGTCATGGATTGTAATTCTAAATTGTCGTGGATTGTAATTCTAAAATGTTAGAATAGAAAATCCTGGTGATTCTGGTGTTAGCGGAAGCCTGGTGGATCTTGGAGGAAGATTCAAGTGAGAGGATTCAAGATCAGCAAAGCTATTTTTCTACGAGCTAGCACTCCCAGAAATCTGATCATTCGGGGCTTCGCGCGGATGATACTAGAGGCCGGACGATTGAACGGCTGCAGAGCAATAAGGATTTACTTACTGTTCTTAAGGTAAGTGATTTGATCCCTAGATCTTAAGGCAGGCTTTAAGATAATAGTGTAACTAGTCATCTTGAAGATCAAGATATGATCTTGATATTTTTATATGCATATTTTAGATCAAACGAACCTGAATATATAGGCAAAGATATGATCTTGATGCATATTAGATAGATTAATATGTAATCTTTTAATTTTTGAAATGATAATAGTTATTAATTTTTAAAAATATGCATGCCTCAAAGACTATTTCTCCCTACAGAAACCACTTGGGGGGCAGAGCGCTATCACATAAGGCCCTACGCCAAGGCTACTACTAGCCCATCATGCGAGTAGATGCGGCCGAACTGGTTCGAAAGTGTGATAGCTGCCAGCGATATGCTAACATTCAACGGCTGCCCGCCTCTCAACTGAGCCCCTTGTTGGCTCCATGGCCCCTTTGCCCAATGGGGGATGGATATTTTGGGACCATTCCCTCTAGCCTTCGGTCAGCGGAAGTTTCTGCTCGTTGCCATTGACCATTTCACCAAGTGGGCAGAGGCCGAAGTGCTTACCAAAATCACTGAAGTCAAGGTGAGAAACTTCTTCTGGAAATCTATTATCTGTCAATTTGGGCTACCCTATACCCTTATCACTGATAATGGTCGTCAGTTCGACAATGCTTCCTTCAAAGAGTTTTGTGCCGAACTAGGCATATTTCAGAGGTTTACTTCTGTCGGTCATCCACAAACGAACGGAGCAGCAAAAGTGACAAACCGGATCATCCTTCAAGGGCTTAGGACACATCTGGATGATTTCAAAGAAAGATGGGTGGAGGAGCTCCCGAACGTGCTATGGGCATATCATACGATGCCACAAACCTCTACGGAAGAAACTCCTTTTAGCCTTGTGTTCGGGTTAGAGGCAGTTATTCTAGTGGAGATTGGCATCCCTAGTCCCCGGACACAATCGTACGATGAGGAGAACAATTCTAGCTAGTTGAGAACCAGTCTTGACCTCATCAAGGAAGTCCGTGATCGAGGGCGGCTCAGGATGGCCTCCTACCAATAGAAGATTGTAAAATATTACAACGCCTGAGTTTGTCCTAGAACGTTCCTCCCGGAGACCTAGTCCTCAGACGAGCTGAAGTCTCCAAACCTACAGAGGGGGAAAAGCTATCTCCCAATTGGGAAGGGCCTTACCGAGTCACCAACGCACTTCATAGCGAAGCATACCAGATCGAAGGGCTAGATGGGAAGCCTCTTCCTTGCACCTGGAACGCGGATAACCTGCGTCGGTATTATCAGTAGTACGCTAATATCTTAAGTTTGAGCATGTTTGCTAGAATAACATTTATTTTCTTACTAACAAAAGTGTCTTTGAGCGATCTTGCTTCTCTCACTCAAGCTTAACTCCGAGTCGACACTTAAAGCCCGACTCCGCATCGGCACTTAAAGTCCGACTCCGCATCAGCACTCAAGCTCGACTCTGCGTCGGCACTCAAAGCCCGACTACGCGTCGGTACTTAAAGTCCCGACTCCACGTCGGTACTCAAGCCCGACTCCGCGTCGGCACTCAAAGCCTGGCTCCGCATCGGCACTCAAGCCCGACTCCGCGTCGGCATTCAAAGCCGGCTCCGCGTCGGCACTCAAGCCCGACTCCGCGTCGGCAATAAAAGCCCGACTCCGCATCGGCAATAAAAGCCCGACTCCGCGTCGGCACTCAAGCCTGACTCCACGTCGGTATTCAAAGCCCGACTCTGCATTGGCACTCAAGCCCTGCTCCGCATCGGCACTCAAGCCCGGCTTCACATCGGCACTCAAAGCCCGGCTCCGCATCGGCACTCAAGCCCGACTCTGAGTCGGCACTTAAAGCCCGACTATGGCTAAGGCTATACCATGGTGCTCTCTGTCACCATTTATTCCCAACTTGGAAAGATCCCCTGCTTTTATTAAATGCATTTAGAAAGCTTTGCTCAAAGGAAATAGAGGACTATGGGATTTATTCCAAGTAAATCCGTTTCCACTGCCTTTATTAAATGCATTTAGAAAGTTTTGCCCACAGAAGGAACCGAGGGCTATGGGATTTATTTTAAATAAATCCGTTCCCACTCTGGAATCGTATTTTTTTTTATCATTTTCTTCTTGATAAGAAGACTAATTGTGCTATCATTCCTCATTTATCCATAACAGATTCAAATCGTATGAATCAATGATGTTTATCTTATCCAATAAATGACTCCTTCGCCGAATTATTCAAATATAATAAGATAACACAACAAGATGGATTCGACGATATATTCATTCATTTAGATAGGCATGAACAAGAAAATAAGAATTATTTTTGATATTACAACATAAGGCGGCTCTGATACCACTTGATAGAATTCGTGAAAGCCGAATACGAATCCAATGCCCCAGAATCCTTATGTCAATAATATCGAAACACAATATATAATTGAGAAAGCGCGGAATTCGTAAAACTAAAGAATACTGTAACCGAATGCTCGGCTGATTTTGGTTGGACACAATCGCAGAAGATTTTCTGATAAAGATAGGAGTTATCAGAAATGCTTAAATAGGAAAACTTATCCTTTCGTAAGGACCTTTCCGAAGAGATGAGACCTTTCCAATTTTCGAATAAGCATCTCTTTACTGAAAAGATACCCATGACCTTTCCAAAGAGATGATTCCTATAAATCGTGTTCAAACCAGGGACCATAACCATTTTACTTTATGTAATCATGTTTTATTCAGCCCATCATAAAATTAGAGACATGTTACGGGTATCTACACATTGTGTTCTATATCAAAAATTAATCCTTAATGTCCAATTAACTTTATTAGATCACCTATTATTGGACTAACATTATGATAATTAAATATACACATTTACATATATTGGTCCACATGAGTATTTTTCAATACTATGGCGTGGCTCCTGCCTTTCTCGTGCTTCCACTAGAGATCTGATTGATCGCATTTGCCCTCGGTCTGCGGGTCTCGATGATGTGGCTTGGATCTGGCGCTTGCCCTGTCACCCCAGGATCCAGCTTTTTTATGGAAACTAAAGTGGGATCGCCTTCCTACCTGTTCCCTTCTGGCTGGGCGCGGCCTCAACATTAGCCCGCTCTGTCCGATATGTGGGCTCCAGGATGAGACAGTTGAGCATGCCCTATTTACCTATTCCTATGCCTCCCAGATTTGGTTGCATATTTGATACAGTCCTTGGACGACGGAGGAGGGACCCGGCCAACGGGTTCTATTGCATGCTGTTCACACAACTGTCCAGAGCGGCCGATGCTTCCAGGGTGTGTATCTAGCTTATTTGGCTTATCAGATATGGCTGACCCGTAATCAGATTGTCTTCGCTGAGGGTACGGCCTCGACACAGACTATTATCCGCACTGCCAGCTTCCTTGCTACGGAATATCTCCGCTCTGATTTGGATAGTCACTCTGACAGACTGGGCATCTGGGACTCCCCTGCTGCTTCGGCAACGCACCGTACTACGGTCTTTATTGCCTGGGAGCCTCCACCACCTGGTTATGTCAAAGTGAATTTTGATGGTTCTGTAACGGATCGCATTGCTGGATCTGGATTTATTATCAGGGGGCCTGAGGGTGAGCTGCTAGCGGCTGGCGGGCATGGTTCTCTTGACATTTCAGTTCCAATGGCAGAATTACAGGCTGCGTGGGCTGGCATAATCTACGCTGTTCGCATCTTGCGCTCGCGCCGGGTGGTTATTGAGGGAGATTCTATTACGGTCATCCGGTGGATTCGATGGGCTCCTGATCTTTGTCCCTCCTACAACTCTTTGATTAGTGATATATGGGATATGCTCCAGTCCAGCTATGATCCTTTGATTCGACATGTCTACAGGGAAGCTAACGCTGTAGCTGATTGGGTTGCCTCGACTGCAGCTTGCTATTCTGGTCAGTGGGAATGGCACTCTGGTGACCCTTATCCAGTTATTTTGGAGCAAATTTTGTATTTCGATATTTCGGGGTTGACTCACCCTAGAGTGGTGTGATCGCCCGCTTGTAACAAAAAAAAAAAAAATACTATGTGGCTCTATCATTTCATTTAGTTGCCCATACTTTATTATTAGTGCTTACCCTCCATCTAATATGCTTTGTCTCTCTGAGTCCAACAACATTCACTTCGACATTTAGAGATTCAAATGTTTTGATCTATTGTACTGATATTGCCTTATCTAGGACATTTGTTTTCTTCTTGTGTTTTTGTTGCTCTATTGTTAATTTAACAATTTCTTTTGTCGTTGATATTGAAGAAAATTAACCAGCTTATCCTTTATCACTATGTTAATCAAATAGGTTTTCCTCTTCACCATTTCTTTTTTCTTGATGTGCATAGTTGTCTGTGTGCTGAGTTGTTGTTGGTTTCTGATTAGGAATTGGATGAGAGATCTGGTTGGAGAAACCATTGGCAAGATCAGATTGCAGAGTTAAGGAGAAGAAGCATGAACAAGGATGCAGAGGAGAACCTATCTTAGGGAGCCCGAATGCGCAGGAAAAGAGATGAATCATCTATTTGAGTAGGGCCATTATAAAAATATGTTTATATCTTCTACCCATTCTATTTTTCTTTTGAAATTCGACTTCTGTGGTTATTCACTATGCCAAACAATGTGGAGTAGGTATTTTTAAATATTCTCTCAACATAAAGGACAATCTCAATGGATTTCCTTAATTTCAAAGATATATGCCAAACAAATTAACCATAGATTGTCCTTCATGTTGAAAGAATATTTACAAGACTTCTACCCATTGCTCGGGCCCGACGGCTCCAGAATTTAGGAATGGAGTAGGTTGCAAAGTGAAAGAGCAAAAAAGCAATGAGTATCGACATCATTCATCTAGGCATCATTCATCTAGGCATGTATTTATGCTAATATGAAAGAAAAGATAGTAAGTGTTGAATATTTAGTTCTGCATCGTTAAGTAATTATTAGCTAATTTTTATTAATATATTTATTGTCTAATAATTATAGAAAAAAAGATGGTTATCGATGAAGACATTAGACAAAGTCTTGTATGGAAAGTTGTTTATTCAAAAATGATGGTTCTGATAGTGAAATCATCTAAGAAGTCATACAGAAGATTGTAAGTAAATTTGTTATTGTTCATTTAATAGCTAATTATAAATTCTTTTATAACTCCCTAATGTATGGTTCATTTTGTCTACATATTAGGATGAATATACAATGAAGGTGAAAGATGGATCAATACAAGAATCGGGACAAAAAGATATAATAGGAATGACATTGAAAAATCCTGAATATGGTAGTCGAGTAAGGGGTGTTGGAAGCTACGTCAACCCTACAACCTATTTCAATCTTCCAAAAAGAATAAAAACAAGCAAAATCTTACAACATTTGTTAGAAGAACAAAAAAAAAATGAACCAACAACAAAGAGAAAATGCTGAGGAAAGAAAATCATTACTTGATCAGCTACGTCAACTTCATGAAGAAAATACAAAGTTGAGAGAAATTTCTAAAATTATTACAAGTGCTCAATATGTTTCAGACAAAGATAGCTGCTGCTCAGTTAAAAAACTACATCTAAATAAAACTGTTGCTGATTCTAATACAAAAAATGATGCAAGTATAGAATTTATTGTCATTGGACGAAGAGACATGCAAAAGGTATGTTAATATTTACTTATATTTGTAGCATTTTATTTAAATTCATAGTACTTATATTTTCTAATGTTATTGCTTTGAAGGAAAAACCATGCAAATTGATAGTAGGGTCTATTAATAATATAATTGGATATGGTACAGTGATTGAGAATGTAGCACCAAACTCTGTTGTACATGGAGTTCCTTTGGGTGATCAGAATTATCATATATCTATTGATGTTTGTTTTGACGATGATGCTCTCCTTCCAATAATAATTGGTGATGATCCTGTGAAAGTTAAAGATTTTGTTGGTTCTCATGTTGCATGGCCTCAATCATTAGTTATTGATGATTGAGTCAAGGTATCTAAAACTTTTTAACTTATCCATAAATTTATGATTAATTTATATCGATAAACTATTTGCTATTTGCCATTTGTGAATTGAATTTTATTATTATTAATAGGCTAAGATTGTCCCACAAAAGTTACAGATAAAAAGCAAAGAAAAGGGTCCATGAAGTTGTCATATTTAAAGAATCATATTGCAAAAAAGTTTGAGAGATACAAATACAATAACTGTGGTATTAAATGTTGGTGGCTTTGATCATGAATGGGTATGTTATTATTCAGAAAGATATCGATCATTTTTGCTCAATAGAGCAAATTACTTCTAGTTGTATTGTGCTATATATGATGTAATAAGATATTTTTATATTTTTTGTGTTTCATTTGCAATTACTAGATGTTACAAGTTTCTTATAATAACCGTGGGATTGAATAATTTGATTTATGTAGCTATTTGTACAACCAACTCAAGAAATCAAAACTGCTCAATATGTATGGCTTCGTAGACCCTGGACAAATCTCTATACACTTTGGATCGGCTGGAGTATGATCAAATTTTATTGCTAAAAATTTAGAACGTTGTTATGTAGATCAATTCTTTCTAGCTCCTTGTAACTCTAGGTAAGTATTTTTTTTAATAAAAATTGATATTTTTGATATTAAGTTATTAATTATTATTATTATGTTTATGAAAGGATCACTGGTCCTTGGTGGTTATTGATCTTCATGAAGACAAGGTGTATTTTCGTGTTTCTATTGGATGTTCAGTGAGAAAAGAATTGAAAGATGTTATTAATACGCAAGTATTTATTTCTTTATAAATTTGTAGTAATTTGCCTGGGTTATATTATTTGAGTCTCACACTATTATTATACTTTGCTATATCAGTGCACTCAAATATATAATACTAAAGCTGATCGAGTTGCAAGAAAAATACTTACTTGAGAGTCAGTTAAGGTATATTGAGTTGCACATTCTTTTTTATAATTCATAAAATTAGATCTTATTTGTTTGAATCTTATAAAAACTTTTAAATTCATTTTTCAAGTGTCCTAAGCAACCAGCAAGTGTTGAATGTGGCTATTATTTCATCATGTATATGAAGGAGATCATTGAGAATCATATCATTTCAACTGATAAAAAGGTATATAAGTAATACTTTTTATGGCTTTAGATTTTTGTGTCATGTATTATTTAGTGCTCTTTTTCTGAGTAACTTATATATATATGCAGTTTGGCAAGAAGAAAACTTATGAACAAGAAGAGATTGACATTATGCGCAGAGAATGGGTCGAATACTTGCAAGGTTTCATTTGAAGAAATATTATGAAACGTTTATAGAAGTTTGGATTATCTGAAAATGTTATGGATATTTGTATGACAGTATTGGATATTTCAATTCAATGTATTTGAGATTTTTAGAATTGAAAGTATATGTTTGTTGACAGTATTGGATATTTATATGATAATATTGGATATTTTAATTCAATATTTTTAGAATTTTTTTGGAATTAAAAGTATATGTTTGTATGATAGGATTGGATATTATACTACATTTTCAATATAAAAATTGTAGTCTAAATGTACTGTTATAGACTACATTTTCTAATAAAAACGTAGTCTAAATATACATAATAGACTATATTTTTCAATGAAAAAGTAGTCTAATTGTATTTAAAGACTACGTTTTTTTGACTTTTAACTATAGTTTCTGATAAAAATATAGTCTAAATGTATTTAAAGACTATATTTTTTTAACTTTTAACTATAATTTCTAATAAAAACGTAGTTTAAATGTATTTAAAGACTGCTTTTTTGACTTTTAACTATAATTTTGATAAAACGTAGTCTAAATGTATTTAAAGACTACGTTTTTTTTTTTACTTTTAACTATAATTTTTGATAAAATATAGCCTTTTGTACAGTTACAGACTACAATTTCTGATAAAAACGTAGTCTAAATGTATTTAAAGACTACATTTTTTTAACTTTTAATTACGTCTATAAACGTAGTCTAAAAGAGGGACTTTTAACTATAGTCACACTTTTAACTGCACTTACCTAGACAACAGTTTAAAAAATATAGTCTATATAAAAGACTACATTTTTTAGACGTAGTCTAATTAACTTTTTGTAGTAGTGCTAGTTAGTGCTCTGGATAATAGCTGTGAGCTTGAGAAAGCTCGAAAGAGAGAGAGGCTTAGAGAGGTGCTCTCTGTATGAGCGAGTATGAGCGTTTAGGAGTGTTGTGAGTTCATTATCTGGTCAGAGGTCTCTCTTACCCATTTTATTGATGTTGCTTGTCATCTAGTGATGGAATGAGTCATGTGGAGCCTCATGATGGACGGTGACTTGTGGATGGACGATAACTTTTTTGGGTAATGACTTTCTAGGCTGAATGTTAGAATTAATGGAGTATGTTCCATCATTAGCCATGGATCATGTCCTTCTATATGTCACTGAGTTGCTTGGAGTCTGCTAGTCTTGGGGCATGATCACTTGTAAGAGTATTTATAATAGGAGCAGCAATAGTGAGGCTTGCTTCTTAGTGGCATGTCAGAGCTGCAGGCCATATCATATCAAATATGGATGGCTATATAGTTGGTGGGTCAAGTTACATCAGAGTGGATGGCCACTTGATTCAGATAGCAAATACAGGTTGTTGCAGGCTGCTACAGGGCGGTTGCTACGACGCTTGTCAGATATGTTCCCTACGTCACACGTTACCATCCTATGCGGATTGTGGTGAGTGGTGGAGCCAGGTATATGGGCCCCATAAAGTGGTTGCTAGGGCACCGCTTGGGTGGTTGCTGATACAGACCGGGTGGTTGACTGAAGATGCTCCTGGATGCATGTAGCGTGTAGCCCACGATTCCATGCATGTAGCTTTTGGATCCATACATGCGGGGCACGTTGAAGCCATGCGACAACGTAGACATAGGGATCAGCAAGTTGGTGAAGGTTTTGAGAGCTTTGATACTTGGTCTTTGGCCGAGAGGCTGGGTCGAGTCCAGATATGAGGCCGCCTTGGAGGTTGGGGCCGAGTCCGGGAGGAGGCTGCCTTGGAAGCTGGGGCCAAGTCCGAAGAGGAGGCCACCTAGGAGCACCTTGGAGGCTGGAGCCGATGAGGATGAGGCCAACGAGGATGGGCTGACTTGCTGAGGCCGACCGGGACGGGCTGAGGCCGATTGGGACGGGCTGAGGCCGATTGGGACGGGCTGAGGCCGAGGCCGAGTAGAGAAGGTCGTCACTGGGTCGAGTCCAGATGTGGTCATTGTAGCCCATGGGGTCAATTGGCCCCATCAGATGCCCCCACACTCCTGAGCTTGTGCGATCGCATGCCTTGCATTCGTCAAGCGAAAGGAGAGTAAAATTCTTTATCTTTGCACTTGTCTTTTCATGCTAGCTTTGGGCTTTGATTCCTTCTGAGTGGAGGGATCTTTTTCTTTTTGTACTGCTTTTGATGTTGACAATTTTGGTCTATCCTTGTGCCAACTTGTGACCTCGTCTGCATGTTTTTTGAAGCTGATATTTGCCTGCTCAAAAAACTTTTAAGCAATATTGGAGGTAAAGTTGATTACCTTTGGCTGGCTGAGGGTAGCCAACAATCCTCTTCCGACACAGGGTCTGAAAGTGAATGCCCGTCAACTATGAGTTGGAGAGTTGATCTCTCTTGCTGTGAGCTGACTTGGTCTTCTAATTTGGCTTGCTGAGGGCGACTTATTGCCATATGTTACAAGTGCATAATTTGAGCAAAGGCCTTACTCGGTTGGCCATTGGCCGCCGAAGCTACTAAGGTAAAAATAAAGCCGTGAAGGCTGAAATGGAGCCATTGTGGCTGAGATAAAGCTACTGAGGCAGAGATAAAACCGTTGAAACTGAAATAAAGCCGTTGAGACTAATATAAGGCTGCTGAGGCTGAGATGAAGTTGCTGAAGTAGACATAAGACTGCTGAGGCAGAGATAAAATCACTGAGGCTGAGATAAAGCTGTTGAAGGATATATAAGGCCGCTGAGGCCCAAGCTCGAGAATCCATGGAGTGCTACAAGGGCTCCATCGATTTTTCCACAAAGCTAAGTGAGGCAGCAATTGATACCCACTTCAAAGGTTTCGAGTGCTGTACGAACAAGATCTTCTGGGTCTTCAAGATTGCCGGACTTGATGACCTCCAGCCTGGAGAACCCGAGGAAGGTGAGGAGCCAGAGAGGGGTGGCGCCGAGGATAGATCGGGGCCCGTCAAGCCTTAGGCTTTTACATTTTTGTTTTGTTTTGATGTAACCCGACTCAGATCGGCTTCCTTGTATGACATTTTAAGTATCAATGAAAGAAATACTTTGTCCAAGTATAGTGTACTTAACTTTTTGTAGCACCCTTGTCTCCTTGCATCCACATCTCGGCTTTGGCCTTTAGGCTTATTAGGGCGCATACCTAATCTTCTTGACTCATCTTGGGAGTTAGCAGCTTGACTTGAGGCTTGCGTAGATCTTTTAGGGATGGCTAAGCCCACTCCTGCTCCTTAGGCATTCGTCGGAGTGATCTTAGGGTGCCGATGCCGGTCAAGGACCACTGAGTCAAGCTTGAAAGCTTTTTGAGATCGCATGTGGGTTTCTTCAGTCGGCCCGGGGGTGACCTAAGAGCTGATGAAGTCGTAAGGCGTCTTCTAGAACTGCCTCAGGGGTTTTTTCGATCGGCTCAAGGGTTGATTTGAGAGTCATCGGAACCATAGGTCTTGACCACCTCGGGGGTTTCTTCGGTCGGCCCAAGGATGACCTGATGATCGCAGAACCGTCAAGAGCTTTTTGAAACTACCTCAGAGATTTCTTTGATCGGTCCGGGGGTGACCTGATGATCGCAGGACCATCGAGAGCCTTTTGGAACCATATTGGGAGTTTCTTCGAACGGCCCAAGGATTAACTTGAGAGTCACCGGAACCATAGGTCTTGAACTACCTCGAGGGTTTCTTCGGCCAACTTGGGGGGTTACCTGATGATCGCAGGACCATCGAGAGCCTTATGGAATCGCCTCGGGTTGACTCGAGAGTGGCCAGAACCATAGGTCTTGAATCGCCTCGAGGGTTTCTTCGGTCGGCCCGGGGGTGACCTAATGATCGTAGAACTGTCGAGAGCCTTTTGGAACTACCTCAAGGGTTTCTTTGGCCAGCTCAGGATTTGACTCGAGAGTCGCTGGAACCATAGGTCTTGAACCACCTCGGAGGTTTCTTTGGCTGGCCCAGGGGTGACCTGATGATTGCAGGGCCGTTGAGAGCCTTTTAGAACCGCCTCAATGGTTTCTTCGGCCAGCCCAGGGGTTGACTCGAGAGTTTTCAGAACCATAGGTCTTGAACCCCTCAGGGGTTTCTTCGGTCGGCCTGGGGATAACATGATGATCGCATGACCATCGAGAGCCTTTTGGAACTGTTTCAGGGGTTTCTTCGGCCGGCCCGAGGGTTGAGAAGTTAATTTTTATATTATAAGAAGACTGGAGATCTTACTTGGATGGCTTGCTGGAGGTCCTGCTTAGGTGGCCTGAAGCTTCTTTGTAAAATATTTGGAGAGAGTTTGCCTTCTTCTGCTAACTTGAATGCTTCAGCATGTTGACGACCTATCCCTAAGGAATTATGTTGACTGGAGGTGGGAGGTACCGGCGCCCTCATTTGGGAGACTTCATGATTGTGGTGCTTATTGGCGAGCTTGATGGTGCTTTTGCTGATGAGCTTGATGTTGCTTCTTCTGGAGAGCTTGAGGAGGATCTTGCTGGAGAACTTGATGGTGCTCTTCCTGGAGAGCTTGCTGATGCTCTTGCTGGAGAGCTTGAGGAGGGCTCTTGTTGGAGAGCTTGATGTTGCTTCTGCTAGAGAGCTTGAGGGGGCTCTTGTTGGAGAGCTTGATGTTGTTTCCGTTGAAGAGCTTAAGGGGGGCTCTTGCTGGAGAGCTTGATGTTGCTCTTACTGGAGAGCTTGAGGGGGCTCTTGCTTGAGAGTTTGAGGGGGCTCATGCTAGAGAGCTTGATGGTGCTCTTGCTGAAGAGCTTGAGGAGGCTCTTGCTGGAGAGCTTGATGGTACTCTTGCTGGAGAGCTTGATGGTGCTCTCGTTGGAGAACTTGATGGGGCTCTTGCTGGAGAGGCATGACGGTGGTGAGTCTCTCGCTGAGGAGATCTCCCACGTGATGAATGATGGCTGGCCTAAGAAGCAACTAGAGGGAGAGCAAAAGCCCTTGTTTGTTACTATGTGGCCCTAGAATATTGCTCTTGTAGCTTTTGGACATCAGCCACAAGTGCTTGAACTTGCAGGGTGAGGGTGGCATGCTGTTTTGCTTGAATGGCCTGAGGTAGTGGTGATGGTGGAGTAGAGATGCTAGCTTTTTGTTGCTCAGCTTGTCATGAGGATGCTTCCCCATGACTGGTAGAAACCTCTTCGGCTTTGTCATCATCATCTTTTTTGATATGGGGGAATGAGAATCTGCATATTAGCATTACTGATGATCCATGCTCTGCCCCCTACCTGGTGCACCAATCTGTTGTTACTAGATCATCCTTCTCGAACGTCCACAAGCATTTGGTTGCCTTCTCCGGTGTGCCAAGGATCCTCCGGCGGGCTTCACTCGATCGAAAGCCTGCAAAAAGTTTCGAGGACCAAAGATTCCAATGGGGACATTCTAATGCTCAAGTTAGTGCTCTGGGCAATAGCCGTGAGCTTGAGAAAGCTCGAAAGAAAAAGAGAGGCTTAGAAAGGTGCTCTCTGTATGAGCGAGTATGAGCATTTAGGAGTGTTGTGAGTTCATTACCTGGTCGGGGGTTCTTCTTACCCATTTTATTAATATTCCTTGTCATCTAGTGATGGAATGAGTCACGTGGAATCTCATGATGGACGATGACTTTGTGGATGGATGATGACTTTTTGGCTAAATGTCAGAATTGGTAGAGTTTGTTCCATCATTAGCCATGGATCACGTCCTCCTGTATGTCATCAAGATGTCTGTGAGACTTGCTTGGAGTCTGCTAGTTTTAGGGCATGATCACTTGTCAGAGCATTTATAATAGGACAGTAATAGTGAGGCTTGCTTCTTAGTAACATATCAGAGCTGCAGGCCAATCCCGTCAAATATGGGTGGTTGTATAGTTGGTGGGTCAAGTCCCATTAGAATGGGTGGCTACTTGATTCAGATAGCAGATGCAAGTTGTTGTAGGGCGGTTGCTACGGTGCTTGCCAGATATGTCCCCTACGTCACATTATCGTCCTATGCAGATTAAGGTGAGTAGTGAAACCAGGTGTGTGGGCCCCATAAAGTGGCTAGATAAAAGTTTGATGGGATTGGCCTGCAGGACGATAACTGAATATGAGAAAATATCTGAATACATAAGAGTTTCATTAATAATTGAATGTATATTACAATTACAAGATGGAACCAAGTCTCATTCTTTCTACATGATCCTTGAATTTCATTGGTGGCATGCCCTTATTCAAAGGATCATCAATCATCAACTCAATGCTAATATGCTCAATGACCACTTTCTTTTCTTTGACACGTTCTCTAATGGCTAAGTACTTAATGTCGATATGCTTGCTTCGACTCCCACTTTTATTATTCTTAGCCATAAAAATAGCAGCTGAATTGTTACAAAAAAATCTTTAATGCCTAGATATAAAATCCATAACTCTAAGCCCAGAAATGAAACTCTTAAGCCATACACTATGTGAAGTAGCCTCAAAACAAGATACAAACTCGGCTTCCATGGTAGAAGTAGCAGTCAAAGTCTGTTTAATACTTTTCCATGAAATAACTTTATCGGCCATAATAAAAATGTACCCAGATGTTGATTTGCGAGAATCAATACAACCAGCAAAGTTTGCATCTGAATAGCCGATCACAACTAGCATGACTTTCTTTGCAGCTCTCCAGTGGTCTATACCTGGGTTACTATGATATTGCCCTAATATCCCAACAGCATATGCAATGTCGGGTCTTGTACAGACTTGGGCGTACATAAGGCTTCCAACTACGAAAGCATATGGAATATTCTTCATAGATTCTCTCTCAAGCTCATTCTTTAGGCATTGGTTAAAACTGAACCGATCACCCTTCACAATAGGAGTAACACTTGGTGAACAATCTTTCATCCGAAATCTCTCCAAAACTTTGTTGATATAGGTTTCTTATGACAGTCCTAATACACTGCGAGGTCTATCTCTATAGATCTTAATGCCAATGACATAAGATGTCTCACCCATATCTTTCATGCTAAAATTTTTAGAAAGAAATTGTTTTACCTTATGCAACAAACCCTTATCATTTATTGCAAGCAAAATGTCATCCACATATAAAATAAGAAAGCAAATTTTAGGTATATACATTGATCCATAGGGTTTTCAACAAAACCAAATGAAGAAATTACACTATGAAATTTGAAATACCATTGACGAGAAGCTTGTTTTAAACCATATATGAATTTCTTAAGCTTACAAACCAAATGCTCACCATCACTAGAAGAGAAACCTTCAGTTGTTTCATATAAACCTTCTCTTCTAGATCACTATTAAGGAAAGCTGTTTTCACATCCATTTGTTGCAACTCAAGGTCAAAATGCGCAACTAATGCTAAAATGATACGAAGAGAATCTTTCTTAGATACAGGAGAAAAGGTCTTCATGTAATCGATTCCTTCTTTTTGAGTGAACCCCTTAGCAATAAGTCTTTCTTTTTATCTCTCAATGTTGCCTAATGAGTCCCTTTTGGTCTTAAAGACCCATTTACAACCAATAACTCTTACCCTATTAGGCAACTCTACAAGATCCCAGACTCCATTGCTTTTGATGGAATCCATCTCTTCCTTCATAGCATCGTGCCATAAATCAAACTCTTTGCAACTTATGGCTTGTGAAAACGTTTCAGGATCATTTTCGGCTTCTATGTCAGATTCTTGCAGATACACGATATAATCACTAGGAATAACTGATCTTTTTTCTCTAGTAGATCGTCTTAATGTTGGACCACTATCTCCTTGAGGAGCTTGTAATTCAACTGTTTGTTCAGAAACTTTAGATAAATCTTAAATTGATTGATGCACTGAAAAGTTCTTAGTAACTTGTGGAAATTCAACGATTGGTTGTTCAGCACCAATTTGAACTTGTGGAGTGCTGTGAACCAATCTTGCTGGTGAAGTAGAAGGTTAAGATTCTGGATAATCATGAGCAGGAAGTAAATTCCTGAATCGATCCCTCCCACTGATCATGCCATTTTCAAGAAACTTAGCATTCCTTGATTCCATAATCCTAGTAGTGTGAGATGGACAATAAAATCTATAAGTCTTAGACTTTTCAGCGTATCCAATAAAAAATCCACTTATAGTCCTTGGATCAAGTTTCTTTTCTTGTGCATTATATATTCTCACCTTAGACGGATATCCCCAAATGTGCATATGTTGCAAACTCGGTTTTTAACCTTTCCATAATTCAAAAGGTATTTTTGGGATAGCCTTGGTTGGAACTTGATTTAATATATACACAGTCGTCTTAAGTGCTTCAGTCCATAAAGATTTAGGAAGATTAGAGTTACTAAGCATACTCCGCACCATGTCCATTAGTGTTCGATTTCTTCTTTCTGCAACACCATTCATATCTGGTGAACCAGGCATGGTGCATTGGGCTACATCCCACATTCTTGAAGAAACTTAGCAAATGAACTAGATGCTTGTCCATAATTTTTATTTGCTTTCCACATTGATTCTCAACTTCAACCTTGAAGAACTTGAAGGCATCCAATATTTTATTTTTATTATTAAGAAATAAATATACATAAAATATGAGTAATCATCAATAAAAGAGATGAAGTATTTCTGACGTTGTGCATCCATATCAGGACAACATATATCATTATGGATGATCTCCAATATGTTAGAACGCCTATTAGCACCTTTCTTGGACTTATTCGTCTGCTTTCCTTTAATGTAGTCTACACAAGTCATGAAGTTAGTATAATCGAGAGTACTAAGTATTCCATCATTTACTAATCTCTTAATTCTATTTATCAAGATATGATCTAACCTCCGATGGCATAACATAGAGGAGTATTTATTAATATTACATCTCTTAGTGCCAGTGCATACATGCATTGAACTATTAGTGGCATCATTTTGTAATAAAATATGGTAAATACCATCAGACAAAGTACCAGTCCCAACATAATCAGATTTATAAAGTAAACTGAAAGTTGTGTCTTTAAAATTAAATGAGTATCCAAATGGTACAAGTCTAGAAACAGAAATCAAGTTTCGTGAGAAACTTGGTACATAAAAGGTCCTTTCCAAAACTAAAATAAAGCCACTATTTAATGTCAAGGTGCATGTTCCTATACCCTCCACATGTTAGCCCATCTTGTTGCCAGATAAGATGCTCAGCTCACATCCCACTGGCTTTCTTAGGTTTTGCATACCCTGCAAGAAGTTTGCAATATGGATTGTAGATCTAGAATGAATCCACCAGGTGCTAATATTAACATTAATCATATTAGATTCATAACAAACAAATGAGGATAGATTACCTTTCTTCTCAAGCCATTTCATAAATTTGACACACTCCTTCTGATGTCCTCTCTTTTTACAGAAGAAACACTTATTATTTTTCTTAATGTCAGTTAGAGGTGGTATTTTACCCTTCCCCTTGTGACTGGCCTTAGAAGTGGTGGTTTAAACTTGTTGCCTTTTTCAGCTTTATTCTTCCCCCAGATCATAGCCAGCATGGCATTTTCTCCCAATTCCATCACAAGCCTCTCGTCTTCTTGAACACACATGATCATTAACTCATTAATGGACTATTTATCCTTATGTGTGTTATAGGAGATCTTAAAAGGCCCATATTGTGGTAGAAGAGTGTTCAGAATGAAGTGCACAAGGAAGGAGTCTGACATATCTACCTCAAGTTTCTTAAGTTGAGCTGTATATCCCGCATTTTTATGATATGCTCCCGCACATCCTTAACACTTGTGAGACGAGAGAAGAGAACTTCATGATTAGGGCACTTGCCAAAGCCTTTTTTGAAGTGACAAATTGATCATCAATGGCTTTAAGAAGATCACGGACCTTTTCATGCTGATCAATAGAACCACGAATGCCAACAGAGATTTTGGTCTTTATGAACATAACTGATAGACGATTGGATCGCTTCCACTTTTTATAAAGATTAACTTGATCTAGCATACTTTTTTCAGTAATAGCATGTGGTTCATCCTTCCTAATAGCATAATCAATGTCCATTCACCCTAAATAAAGGAGAATCCTTTCCTTCCAAATTTTATAGTTATCGCCCTTAAGTTCTGAAATGTCTAGATGAATATCAGAGTAACCATTAGGTTAATTTACTGTAAAAGTTCAAAAAGCTTATGTAAGAATTTAAGGCCTATAAAACTTAATTGCACATTTTATCAATGTAAAAAACATGCATAAAATTAGATCTCATGATATAAAAATTACCTATGGGCTAAATTTTTAGTCAAATAGATCCAAATTATCTATTTGATAGAAATATCGAATTTTCTATATGGGCACAAAATAAAAATAATTTAATTTTTTATCCAAAATATGATAAAACTACCAAACTATATTCCAATTCATAATCCCTGTGGGTAAATTATGAAAATAGTTTGATATTTTATCCTAATTAATTATATAAATATAATAAAAAATTTTATAGATAAAGTTTATTATATTAAGTATAATTAATCACAACTTATGTCTAATCCTTATGTGATTCATAAAGAATTTTAACTTAATATATAATTTTAATTGATCAAAGATACTGTGGCTACTCTTCAATTAATTAAAACTATATTAATCACTAGACAATTAGGTTATCATACTGTAGGCTAGACTTAATGCCTAAAAACAACTATGCAACAACAACGATTGGCATTAAGAGCGCTCCCATGAAAGACTAGTGGCACTAAGGTGCACTTAAGATCTAGCTTCTTTAGACAGAACTTTCTCAAATCATGCTTCTCGTGTTAACCACATAATTATTTATAAATAATTTATAACTTTATAGTTCACATAAATAATTATCTAAATTTTATTTAATGAACATCTTATGAATCTTAATGTGCTAAAATTTGACACAGCTTCATAAATTGTAACGATATCTAGACTAAAAGATATGTCATAATTTGTAAATAAAATTTCTCATTAAAACATAAATATTATACAATTTCTCATCAATAAAACATAAATTGCATAATTAAAACATAAATGTTATGCAATTTCTCATAAATGAAACATAAATTGCATAATATAAGCTTAAAACTATATATATATATATGCATATAAAATCATACAATTTATGCATAGACTTAATTTGAGCAAAAAATAACCAAATTGCCAAATTCTTAATTATTTATGTGCTAAAAGAATTTAAACTTAATTGTATCTATTAATCCAAAATATACATATAACATCACTAAATTATGCACAAAATAGTCATTTTGCAAATATTGAATTTCAATAATATAATTTCTTGAAAAATATCATAAAACTGTACACTAATTTTATAGTGATTATTTAAAAAATAACATATAATCAATATTTGGTATATTTATGCATATATTTATATTTTGATTAAGTCATAAGCGAAACCGAGCTTTAACAAAATTCAGCAACTATGTATGTATGTATATATATATACTTTACCCCAAAACCAATTGTGGTCTCAATTAACAAAACTCAAATGCTAAAGGAGAAACCAAAAAATGATATTTTGTAAAGTAAAGCTGCCAAAGAGCAAAAGAAACGACATGTTGTCTAGTTAGAAGTTAGACAAGATGCTAAACAATATGCCGTACAAGATTGTCTTTAAACTCTAGATGGGTTGAAATCGCCATTAGCTTAATGATTTCTCATATCAAAATTCAACAATAAAAGCTTAAACTAAGAACTCAAATCTATGATGAAAATATATATATATAAAAGCTTAAACTAAGAACTCAAATCTATGATGAAAATGTATATATATATACATATATACATATATATATATATATATATATATATATATATATATATATATATATGTACATATATATATATATATATATATATATATGTATATATATATATATATATATATGCATATACATATGTACATATATATATATATATGCATATACATATGTACATATATATATATATATATATATACATATGTACATATATATATGTACATATATATATGTATATATATATATATATGTATATATGTACATATGTATATATATATATATATATATATATATGTATATATATATATATATGTACATATGTATATATATATATATATATATATATGTACATATATACATATATACATATATATATATATATATATATATATATATATATATATATATATATATATATATATATATATATATATATATATATATATCTATATATACATACGTAAGTATGATCAATATGCAATAAGATAGAGGTTGAAAAAGCTTTTATACCAAATGTAAAAAATTAATTATGTTTTTAATAGAAACTCAAATTAGGGAAGCGGGTCACATACGTTTCTCACACTTGTCTCTCCCAACTGATGGCATATGTTTTTTGTGACGAGTAGTACATGGATCAAGCAAAAAATATGGAAGCTTTATATAGCCATTGCTCCATTTTTCATTTACTTACCATTACCACCACACCTTAAGGACTATTGAATGGTCATTGATAACTAAATTGCCATTATATATGATAATAATCATTTTAGTTGCAAAAGATGAATGATCAAAAGATGAATGATCAATGCTTGCACCATTTAATGTAACAAATGGTTACACGAGGCCGAGTAGAGAAGGCCAACGCTAGGGTCGAATCCAAATACGGTCATTGTAGCTCATGGGATCAATTGGCTCCATCAACACTAAGTCTCAAAACCATGGATTCTTATTGTATTGAAGAAAACTTGAGTTCACAAAATTTTATTTCAAATATAAAAATTAATAATAATAATAATATTATTATTCTTTTCTTTTGAGGGTGAAACTGATAGCTAGTATGATTTAGGTCAAACAAGTTCAACTTTTGATTGTGCTACCTCTGCATTAGCGGCCGAGGGATGGTAAAGAAACCGAGAGGATTAAAAAAAAAAAAAAAGCTATAGAATTCTCCCCTTTTCGAACCTTTTCTAAAAGTTCCAACATTGAATTCAAAAGCAGTTTCTGTCTGAACTTAACAATGGATCATGGCCAGCTTTTAAGCAAGTATTTATATTCACAATCCTCCCTTTAAACCAGCGGCGGAGGCGGCTGATTGCTAATAAAAAAAGAACCTCAGGAGGGCAGGTAGAAGCTTGATCCCGTGGAGAATTGCATGAGTTCTCGATACGCAAGTGCACAAATGGAAGTGGACTGAGAAAAGGTAGGCGTTCTGAGAAGCTGCACGAGAGTTCTATTTTATATGTGAATCCTTGGATGCTGTCTGCCACGTCTCGTCATAGAAAGGCTGATAGCTTAGATAATATAATAAGTTAATCTCCGCCGCGCCTTGTGGCAACGCTTTCCAAAGGCACAAAATGCCTTTGAGCTTTGTCGAAGCAACCATCAGCCGTATAATATTTGTTTAGAGGAGTCTTTGTGCGCCGGCTTTGCGTGCATAAAGCACGTAATAGGCATAAAAATTGATCGTGCATTTATGTTACATGCGATTCAATGGATTGTAACATATAACGTATAAACGATGATATAAATATATAATTAATTATATATTTAATACATACTTTATGTTAAAATTACTATTTAATTAAAAAAAAAGATAAATAATAAAAATAAGCATGAGATATGTGCATGTGACATATATTTAAATAAATTTTAAACATATATTATTTGAAAGGATATGTCATGATTAAAAAGATATATCACTCGAAACGAAAACATTCTTTCATAAAAGGTCTTTCAAAATCAACCGTTATAATTCAAATGGATACATCACTTAAGAAGATATATATGTTATGATTCAAATGGATATATCACTTGAAAGTGATACGTCCTTTCATGAAAAGCCTTCGTGTCTATAAAACTAACGACAAATAGTACTAAGATAAATCTAATATCTGTCATCTTATCTCTTCTCCAAATACTGTGTTCTGATTCCTTAGAGATTTTTTACTGTTGCTTCGGTGCAAATTCTTGTCATATCCTAAAAGCTATTTACAAGAATTAATCCCAAAAGCAACTCCGAAAAGGAAAGAGTATACATACGTGTTTCAAGTCTTCTCTTATCCCTAACATTTCAGTCTTATCCAATCCAAAAAGATTATCTCTTTCCAGTATTCTTAAAGCGTTATCTTGCGATTATGAAGATTAATACTGCAAACACCACCATCAAAGAGATGAACCAAGACCTTATTCGTTTGGATCGTTTTGATAGGACTAATTTTTTAATATTTATTCATCACGGTGGTCCCTTGCATGGCCCTACAAGGCCGGTGTAGATGGTCATGCTTATGGAGGCCCACATTTAACTATTCATGTAGCACACTACTAGGACTAGCGTCGTTTACGTGTGATGATTGCTGACTTTAGTGTCACCCAAGTGGCCATGTCGCTCTATTTTCAAGCAGGAGATGCTCAACTTCAGCCTTGAATAATTTTATTCCTTTAAAATTTCGTCCTAACTAGCTTTTACGCCTAGGTAATTATATACGAGAAGACTCTATTGATGGGATTCTTTCTGTTATCATAAAAATAGATGTGATGTGGCAGGAAACAAATGGCTAGATAATCGGTGACACATGATGAGAGATACTTCTAAAGATCAATTTTAATCTAATTAGGGATATAAGAAGGCTATGAATGCCCGTGACTCCGATCAAATCAAGACTCTCAATTCTCTCAGCCTTAAAGAGACTCTAAAAGGATTTCCTAAGCTCTAGGAAGACCAAACTCTTCCTTTGCAAATGAGATGCTAGGGGCCACAAGCATGCAAGACCTCTCAAAGCCCCCCACACTCCCTCCCTTTTGTCCTTTGTCCTATCTCCTAAAGGGTCTTTTTGGAGAATAATTATGAACCTTTTGTAGGTCTCCTCTTCAATGGTGCATGTATGCTGTATATCAAACAATCCTTCATCTTCATCAGCGGTTGGCATCTCTGGAAACCGATTTAAAAATGTTAATCGATTGGCACTGACCTCATCCACAGCATGGATAGCATGTATGCCAACTTTGATCACGGTGTGTTAGGATGTGCACTGATCTCAACCACAACATTCATAGGATCTATATGATCCTATATTGAGCATGGTAAATTCTATAATGCTTTTGTCTGCTTAGAGGGTGGTGTTATAAATAACAATAATTTCAAAATATAAGGACATTGCATAATGACATTGAGAGGTCTTAATTTAAGCTCTGTTTCTGAAAATAATAAATAAATAAATAAATAAAGCATGATAGCTGAACCCATTAATCATAGCCATAGTGTGCATGAGATACATGGGGACGCATGCCAAATTCAGCAATGGTGTGTGCAGGGTATGTGCCAACCTCAATGATGGCGTGGATGGGACTTGCGCCAATCTTAGCAACAGCATGCGCAAGACACATGCCAACCTCAGCCATGGCATAAGCAGGACACATGCTGGTCTCAGCCAACCATAGCCATAACATGCGTAGAATACGTGTTGACCATAATAATGGCACGCACATCATACATGCCAACCTCATCAATGGCACATAAAAGAAGCATGCTGACCTCAAGAACGACGTGCAAGCCTTCCAGATTAATGAATTAGCCAGCTATTGCAATCAAAGAAAACCTCTTATTTGCTCTCTTCACCTTGCTTCTCACCGTTTCTCTCACACTTAACAGCAAATTTAGCATTCCATTAACAGATGAATGAAGAAATATGGATATCTCGTATTATTGTATATTAATTACGTAGACCTTGTGATTTTGGGAGCAACTTCCAACAGCAGTCATCTCAGGTTTTACATGAGCTACAAAACTGGAAGCAGTTCTTTCCTCTGGCAGTAGTTGGCCCAAGTACTTCATGTCCACACAAAACTTAGCATGGCTAGATCATTTTCTTCTTGTATCATAGCATGATCAAACTCGGCTGCTGTGCTTTTATCTTGACTGCTTGCCCGACTGAATCAATGCAAAAAATGATATTAGAAAATTAAATTGATAATATAAACCAAAGTGATATATGATTGCAAAAGTTGAAACCAACCAGCATTTCATGGTCTCCCATGATCTCTTCAATCACATCTCCAAGAAGTTTATCTGCACTATTAGGTACAAGTGCTGCAAATACAGCTGGTTTCAATCCTGTATAAGAGTAACATCACATGTGGCTTAAAGTTCATAGCATCGAACTAATAAAAAGAAGCAACATGTAGATACTATATTGCAATAATATCAAGCATCTCTTTTATAATAAAAGAAAACATCCATGGGCGGTTCAACATTTGCTGAAAGAGTAATTGGAAATTCTTATCTCATACTTGTGGTGGAATGTCCTAGGTCAAGCATGTTTGGTCTCCATGAATTATAGTTGCTTTTTTTTTTTTTGATGTATTGAGACCATAGTGTGCTGTATCAGTGCATATCGAGCCTTGGTGGTGTACCAATACTATACCAGTGTGATACTAGCACAAGTTTGATACTAAGACAACGAACCTAGATGGAGATATATTCAACCTCTAGTTTTCTCATTATTTTCTGTTTTTTCTTAATGCATCTTTAGAAATAGAATAGGGATGTGACAAAGCTGAGCTTGACTGAGTGTGACCATGCTCAAGCTCACTCAGATTATAACTGAATTTAGCTTGAAGAACTCAATTATTTTCAATCTGAACGCAAGCTGCTCATGAACAATTTGTCAAAGGAATTGATGAGAGGATGTGGTCTTAAGAAGCTCTTGCAAATAAGTCTTGGGCTAATCTCAGTCATTATATCAAAATCTAATGGCTGAATTATTATTAGCTAACAGTCATTTCATCAGTGAGAGAATATTGGTAGTAAAAAAACAAATTTGAACATCAGGCCTTCATGAGAACAATGATTCATTGCATACACTAGTCTACATGCACTTTAGTGCACATCAAATGTAAAGTAATGAGAAAATTATAATGATTAGCTGGAAAAGATGGGATGGTAACCTTCAAAAGAAGAGAAGTAAAAATTGCAGATAAAAATATTTGCACAAATACATATGCGTGCACATGAACCCATACACATTGTGTGTGGGCTATGCTCCTCTTGATAGGAGAGAATATCTACTCTTTTTGCTTCCAAAATCAATAACAAGACATCCCAATTAAAGATCAACACAATGGTATGCTGTACTAGTGTGTATTTCCCTATACTACGCATACTATATTGCATTGGTATCGAATCGAGACTTAGTATAAGATGTATACTTAGTCCAAGTATGTTAAAGTGACCCACATACTAAATGTACCGATATTATACTAATATGGTGCCGATAGATAAGAAACTTTGATCTACACTATTGATTATGACTTATACAACCAAAAATGCTCAGAAACCAAACATCACCTACTTTGGTGGTCTCTAACCTATGAATTAAGCAGATGCAAAAATAAACAATTTAAATGATATAAGGCCACGTTTTGGTATGATCTAAGCATTAAAATCTTTTAATTTTTAATCTACATATATTTTAACATGTGCAGATCATGATCAATAAAGTAGATTCTCAATTTAAATTTTCTATCATGCATTTTAGTATGTTAATGGAAACCATCCATATTTATGCCCACATGATGCAGAGGTTAGAGACCACTAAAACATATGATTTTTGGTTTCCAAGTATTTTTAGTTGTGTATAACATAATCAGTGGTGTAGATTTTTAATTTTGATGTCCCATTATTAATTTGTAATTAGAGGAGTAGACACTCTCTTCTCTCCAGAAGAACATAGTCCATAAAGATTAGCACAAGCAATCAAGGTAAATTTGAATACTAGCTCTTCTAATATTTGTGAATCTGTCATCAAACTAAATATCGACTTTAAGATAAGTTGCTTAGTTTATTCAACTGTAAAAAGTAGATATGATGGTAGAAGGATGAATGTTTCATACCAGTTTCCGGAAATGCATCGATAAACATCATCATCTCCTCACCACTTAAACCAGACAAGAAGCATATTCTTGGCAATGATTTTGCAATCTGAAATTAAAAAAATACACTTAACACTGGAAAGTAAGGAATTGTAAGTAATGGTTGATACATATAGTCTTGTAATTCTGAGACAGATAATGTCTTGAATCTGATAAATGATGAGAGATCAAATAAGAGATTTTTTGCTGGGTCATCAAAATCATGAATATCATCAGCATGAATAGATGGAAGATAATTCAGGATTAGGATTAGGAGCAGGATCAAGGGACTTCTGAAGCCGAGGACTATTGAGGTTTTCAGGTATTAAATTCCTGTTACTAACAGAAATATCAAGGATGCATATCGATCTTTGAATATATAATGAACTTGCATTTTGCATGGTTTGACTGGTATGGCCATGCAAAATGAGATAGATCAATAGAACAGTATACTGAAATAGCAGGGATATTAAGGGTTTTGACTATTCTTTTGCTTTTTTGACATTTTATTATAATTCTACTATTCAATTCTTCTAGTTTGAATGGACTTTGAATAAGTTCGAAACATTTGGATGAACATATAAACCACAATAAATTAGCAGCCTAACCTTCACATTTCCTAAATCAAGTTGTTCAGTGTGCATTGCAACCCAAACTGATAGCTTAGTCATATCTTCAGTACAATAGATAACCTGAAGAAGATGCAGTTCCAGAATTAGTACCAGAAATTGCAAAACATCAAATGCACATTGACATGTCTTTACCTCCATTCCTTCCACATGATAGCACATTGAAACAACATGTGAATAAATTAAGTATAACAGAAATGCGTATGTTGAGATGGATATGTGGTAAAATTTTAAAAGATAGAATTAGAAATAAACATATAAGAGAAATGATAGGAATAGCCCCAATTGAAGATAAAATGAGAGAAAATCGATTGCGATGGTTTGGACATATATAACGTAGACTTTTAGATGCTCCAATTAGAAAGAGTGATCTTTTAACAACCCATGGTAAGGATAGAGGTAAAGGTAAACCTAAACTAACATAGATATGAATAATTAAAAAAGATATAACTATTTATAATTTGAATGTCGACTTGGTCCTAAATAGAGCAGAGTGAAGGAAGCAGATTCATGTAGCTACCCCATGTAGTTGGGAAAAGGCTTAGATGAGTTGAGTTGATCTCTTCAAGGAACACGCAAACATATGCATAAGAAAAGGAGGCAAAAAAGAAAAAAATCTAAAAATCAGGATCCTTATGAATGATTGATGCTTGAAGCCTACACATGCTGTAAATTCTTTTTATAGAAATTCGAACCCAATGATCTACAGATCAATTAGTTTTTCCTAGAAAGAGGAATTTTCCAGAGAGATTTGTCTGGATGCCATCATGGATGGTTACAGGGGGTTGGCATGTCTTTTGACTTGGATTTGTAGGTGTCAATTTATGGTCTATTTGGTCATCCATCACGCTGCCATCTTTTTGCATACTCAATCATATTATTCCTGATACTAATATAATAGAAGCAGAAAAGTTGATATGCTAATCTGCTATGTAGAAAAACTAAATATGATTAAAAAAGCAAGCAAGTAGCGGAAATTCGTAACAAAAGCAAATTTGCAATTTTACCATGATTTGAGGTAACAAATGATATGAATAGAGTTCGTATTCCATCTTTAGTTAGCAAACATCACTATAGCTTTACTTCTTGAACATGCCAGAAGAAGAGGTGAAGAAGTTGACAGAATTCATTGGTAAAATTAGGAAGTTCAACTAGCAATGTGTATGAACTAAAAAGAGATGTGCTGGTAAAGTGGGAGACTTAGATCCTAAAGCAAAAGGAAAGAAGAACCTAATGAACCAGAAACCTAAAATAATGGGTATATTGGGGAAGAATTTCACTGTTTGTTAGGCAAAAGGACAATGTATTGGATTTCTGAATGCTCATCATGCCAAAGAGATGAAACTGGATGAGAAAGAGTGGTTAGATTGGACAAATAAAACTTATGGCTGCTTTGTTTCAAATATGGCCATAAATGTTGCCTGTGCAATTGAATATATGCAATCAGCTTTGTTAAGATGCTACCTCACAATGGGTTTTGTCACAAGTAATATGCCACTAGTCATCATCTAAAGAAACATAAAAAACCATCAAATTAAAAACACAAATGCTTAATGGAAACATATTGAAACAATATTAATGATTTTTTAGAGATGTAATGGAAGCAATTTGTTTTTCGATGGATGACAAATAGTTGGAACATCAATATTTCTAGGAGAAAATGGCTAGAAGCGCAGAGAATCCACAATTGTCTGAAAAGTACCTTTACAAACTCACCATCTAGCTCTCTCAGAAACTTCTGAATCTGCAACAGAAACATATATACATGATAGGTGGAAACAGTTACCAGAGAAGCAAGATGTTTATGATGAATAAAAGATCCACTGACGTGCATGTCCACGTGTAAGTTAGTTAATTTTAAATGCTCATATAATTCAATAGAAAGAAGAAAATATAAAAGAATGTACGTGGTATCTGCTTACAAAAACAAGATAAATCAACACTTTTGTTCCTTAAGCAGGTTTTAAACACCATGGAAACATGATGGTATCATTCATATTGATAGAGATATAGACTCAAAGATATGCTTTATGTTATGTCTTTATATTTTAATGAGCATTCATTTTGAGCAATGTATGCCATTTACTATATATGTGCATGTGTCTAGTATTTACAAAGAGTATTTGATCTAGTATGTAGAGTACGGCTTATACACAGAAGACTAGATCATCGGTTCTTTTGGAATACAAGTTTATTGTTCACAGTTTTAGATGGAATTGGACACACTATCAGTAGAACTGTAGCACAAATTTTTAGTAGGTCTGTCTTGACTACGGGGAATGGTTTATTCTAACTATTTGTGCTAGTACACTTTGTGTGTATTGAACAGAACCCAGTTGAGTTAATTATTTTATACTGACTTTATAAAATAATTTAAACCTCATGAATATTATGATTACTTATGCTCTTAATCCGAATTCTATTTCTAGACACGTGTATGTAGTGATTATTGCTTTGATTACACATAGAGTGAGATTCTATATGAGTCAATAAACTCAGTGGGTTGGACAATAACATTATATATATGGTGAATATTAATAGTTGAAGGAAACCACGTCCTGATAAAATGGATTGATGATATCCCTTGAGGAAGCTTATAAGTTTTGATTGTATCAAATCTTGCAAGTGGATTTTGAATCCGATACATCAAATAAGTTAAGTGGATAGGTCTCAAGGATAATAACAGCCAATTAAATTATATTGTCAGTAATTAAATTTAATTGGAGGATATCTGTAATCTTAACGTGGGGAGATAATACGTATTTAATATTAAGGCTCGAAAATATAAATTCGAATATGATTAGGAGTACAATTATAATTCTTTAGTGGAATGAATTGTAATTTACGTAATTGAATCCTAACCCGGGGTAGGATTGGAAGATTTAATTACGTGGGAAGTCCTTTTCATATTTGCCTATTGGTCCCTGTTGTAGCCCTATAAATACCCTCTCAGTTGGTTGCTAGGGAGAACGTTTTTGGAGAAAGAAAAATAAGAAACCCTAGGACGGCCAAGAGATCCCACCATCTTGTGAGAGAAAGAAGGTATTTTCGGGAATACGGCGGAAGGCTAAAGGTTGAGGTCGAGCAATCGAATCAAAGTGTTCCAAAGTTCAAATCTGAAGGTATGATCTTGTACTCATAGATTAGAACGGTAAAAGTTTTTTGTATTACCTATATACGCTATAGTCGTGATCTTGGGGGTATTCCGCGTTCCCCAACAGTGGTATCAGAGCCACGGCTGATACTGTATATGAATAATACGGCCATGTTCTCCATTAATCGGTATATGCATGCGTAAGATAGATCGTGCTTGCTGCTAACGTTGTTTTGAAGGTTTCTATCCTATTATTATGGTCACATGAATATATATGTTTTGATTTAATATTACTTAGATCTGTTTTGTATACTCCGGTTTAAGGAGGCGTAGGATCATTGTAATATTTCATAGCATGTATGCTCCAGTTTTTTGAGAGCTTTGTGATTGTAAATACGTAGCATGTGAACTCCTATAGGCATAGGATTTATGTAATCTGGTGCGGCTCTAATGGAGGAAGAAGGCTGCTGCAAAAAGCAGGATAGGATTCTAAGGAGAATCCGTTGCATGATAGGGAGAGCAGATAGGATTCTAAGGAGAATCCGTTGCAGATAGGATTCTAAGGAGAATCCGTTGCATGATAGGATTCTAAGGAGAATCCGTTGCAGATCAGGATTCTAAAGGAAAATCGAAGCGCGAAGGGATCGAAGGAGCTAATTTCGTTAGGTTTTGGGGCACTGCCCCCTCGACCCCTGCAACCTGACCTGGGGGCCAGCCCCCAGACCCCCGTATACGAAGCGGCAAATCGTCGAGCAAAGTAGCAATCATGATGCAACGGGGATCTTCATCTGCGTGGAGAATTTTGACCATAATAACAGGGATTTTATTTATCTTGTTTGTATTGGTTTTGTTGCATACTTGATTGTTTATCCTTTTGTTCTTATGTCTATAACTAGGAGAACATGGTTAATTGGATAATCACTTGCTGTTTGTGTTTTGATGTATATTCGAAATTCCAAGACTAGTGTGAACATGGGCAACTAGAGAGTAAAATTTATTCCCAATTTTAATTTAAATTTTTTAAATTTAAGGGAATTAAGAGTTTTATTTGTTGCATATATGTATATCGATCACTACTATGGAATTTTGAATTTATAAGATAATCAAACACAAGTTTTATAACCCTCAAAATATTGTTTAAATAACTAAGTGGGAGAGGGAATTAATCACATTTAAATCCCATGGTCCCATCACTTGTTTATTGGTGAGGTAGTTAATTTCACGTGTTGGCATTAGTGCTTTCCTCCCCATAGGATGAAATTGATTGCCAGCTCACCAAGAATAATCCCTAGTAATTGTTAATGTTGGATTACCTCTCCATCTGAGGGATCCACCATGGGACAATGGATCTAGGATTGAGTGATGGTATACACTTAGGTATAAATATTAGTATCCTCCCCATCGGAGTCACTACAAATATTTATATGACCAAATTTAGCCAGCTAATTAATTTTACTTGGTATGTTACCTTTTACCTAGATAGTAAAATTAATAGGTTTTATCTGTCTAGATAAATGATGAGTAGTAGACGTCCTCCATCGAGGCATACTATTCAAAATGTACTAGGCTGCTGGCAAATTCTTTTATTTTGTAGTGGTTGAGGGGCCCTACTTATAATTTTGAATTTAAAGTTTATTGCTCATTATATCTTATTTGATGTATGAATGATTCTCAGGATTAAAATGTCTTCTTTCAATCCACTTGCTGTGATACTCAAAGAAAACAAATTGACTGGTCCTAATTACATTGATTGGAAAAGAAACCTGGATATAGTGTTAACTGCAGAAGGGTACAAGTATGTGCTCACTCAGGTCTGTCCCGCAGAGCCGGTGAAGGGGCTTCAGATGAGGAGTCCAAGCTTACGTAAGTCAGATGAGGAGTCCTAAGCTTATGTAAGTGGATTAAGGCTGATGAGATGGCGCGGTGTTACATGTTGGCATCTATGTCAAATGTTCTGCAACATCAGCATCAATCTATGCCCTCTGCCTATGACATGATGTTCAACCTCAAAGAAATGTTTGGGGATCAGAGTCGTGTGGCTAGGCAGACTGCGATGAAAGAACTGATGAACACTAATATGGCTGAAGGAACTCCTGTCAGGGATCATGTTCTAAAGATGATTAGTCTTCTGAATGAACTGGAGATCCTTGGAGCGGAGATGGATGGGGAAACCCAGGTTGATATCATTCTCCAGTCCCTACCTGCTTCTTTTAAGCAGTTCTGCCTAAATTATACTATGAACAAAATGAATTTTTCACTGGCAGAGCTACTTAAAGAACTTCAGGTAGCAGAGAGTTTCATTAAGAAGCCTGCAGTTGCTATGGTTACTGAAAAAGGTTCTTCTTCGAAGTCTCATGCTAAGAAGAAGAAAAAGGTTCAGAAAAAGAAACAGCATCAGGCCCCACAGCCCAATGGGGAAATAAAAAAGAAGGGA
The DNA here is from genome assembly GCA_900491605.1 of Calamus simplicifolius. Taxonomy (NCBI): domain Eukaryota; kingdom Viridiplantae; phylum Streptophyta; class Magnoliopsida; order Arecales; family Arecaceae; genus Calamus; species Calamus simplicifolius. The sequence goes on from UESW01004330.1 coordinate 862,146, forward strand.
AAGTGCTTCGTCTGCAAGCAGCCAGGTCACTGGAAGCAGCAATGTCCAGTTTGGCTTGCCAGAAACAGGCTAGAGGTATATCTCATTCACTTGTAGTTGAAACTTGTTTAGTGGTGTTATCTACCAGTGGCTGGTGTGTAGATACGGGAGCCACTAATCATGTTTGCAATTCTTTGCAGGGGTTCCAGCAGACCCGGCAGCTAAGTGATGGGGAGATTTACATATTTCTGGGAGATGGCACGAGAGTGTCAGTAGTTGCAGTGGGAGATTTTAGCTTTTCTTTTAGTAGAAATAGGATTTTAATATTAAAGGACTGTTTTTTTGTACCTTCAATTAGAAGGAATTTAATTTCAGTTTCTAAGTTAGTTGATGATGGATATTCAGTTTATTTTAATGACTCCGTTGTTATTAAGAAAAATAAACATTTTATCTGTTCTGGTACATTGGTGGATGGTCTTTATATTATTAATCCTGTTTCTCCTACTGTGCAACTAAATGAAGTGAATAACTATAATAGACCATGTAAGAGAAAACATCCTTCTGAAATGAATCAAACTTATCTTTGGCACTTGCGCCTAGGTCATATAAATCTAAGACGGATTTCTAGACTGGTTCAAGATGGACCATTAGGTTCATTGGAAGTAGAGGCACTACCGGTCTGTGAATCTTGCTTAGAAGGAAAAATGACCAAGCGGCCATTCTCGGCCAAAGGCAATAGAGCTAAGGAGATATTAGAATTGGTTCACTCTGATTTGTGTGGCCCAATGAACATCCAGCTAGAGGTGGTTTTGAGTACTTTGTCACTTTTATTGATGATTACTCAAGATATGGGTATATTTATCTGATGCGCCGTAAGTCTGAATGCTTTGAAAAATTTAAAATTTTTAAGGCAGAAACGGAGAACCGTCATGGTAAAAATATCAAGACACTACGATCCGATCGTGGTGGCGAGTACCTCTTAGGGGAGTTCACAGATTACTTATTAGATGCTGGGATTGAATCCCAGTTATCTGCACCTAGTACGCCACAGCAGAATGGTGTAGCTGAAAGAAGGAATAGGACTCTTATGGATATGGTTAGATCTATGATGAGTTATTCAGACTTACCTATTTCGTTTTGGGGATATGCATTAGAGACAGCTGCATATATTCTTAACTTGGTACCATCTAAGTCAGTACCTAAGACACCCACAGAACTGTGGACTGGGCGCAAGCCTAGTCTAAGACATGTTCGGGTTTGGGGTTGTCCAGCACATGTACTAAAAGGCAAACCAGATAAGTTGGAATCAAGGACAGATGTATGCTTCTTTGTTGGATATCCTAAAGGAACAAAAGGTGGTTTATTTTATTGTCCTAAGGATCAGAAGGTCATTGTTAGCACCAATGCCCGATTCTTAGAGGAGGACTATATTATAGACCACAAACCCAGAAGTAAAATTGCTCTAGAAGAGTTGAGAGGCGATAAAACTAGACTGGCTCCTTTAATACCAATAGTACAAGCAGAAACACCACAAGAAAGTGGGTTCCCAAACTTCCATTAACTATTCGTAGTGGGAGAAGTATAGTAACACGAACTGACCCTGAACTGGTACAAAAGGATACCATTAATGCACCAGTTTCAGAACCAGTGCAGGTTGATGGAGCACAAGGATCAGAGTCAGATCGTATTACTACAAGCACATACAATCAGGTTGTGCCTCGTCGTAGTGGGAGGGTTGTAAATCACCTGAACGGTATATGTTCTTGGAGAGTCATATGACAGAATCTCTGATGAACTGGATACTGAACCCAGTAGCTACAATGAAGCATTACAGGATAAAGATGCAACTCTTTGGCAAAATGCTATGAAATCAGAGATAGAGTCTATGCACTTTAATCAGGTCTGGGATCTTGTAGAACCACCCGAAGGAGTAAAACCCATCGGATGCAAGTGGATCTATAAGAAGAAGAGAGGAGCAGACGGGAAGGTGGAAACCTTCAAGGCTAGGCTAGTTGCAAAAGGTTTTACTCAGAAAGAAGGGATCGACTATGAGGAAACCTTTTCACCAGTAGCTATGCTTAAGTCTATCCGGATTCTCTTATCCATTGCAGCTCATTTCGATTACGAAGTTTGGCAAATGGATGTCAAAACAGCTTCCTTAATGGAAATCTTGACGAGTGCATTTACATGATGCAACCAGACGATTTATAGTAAAAGGCCAGGAGCACTTGGTGTGCAAGCTTAAGAGGTCCATTTATGGACTTAAGCAGGTATCTAGATCTTGGAATACTCGTTTTGATCAAGCTATTAAATCTTATGGTTTTGATCAAAGTCCTGACGAGTCATGTGTGTACAAGAAGCGTGATGGAAAAACTTTGGTGTTTCTGGTGCTATATGTGGATGACATCTTACTTATTGGAAACGATATGGGAGTGTTATCTTCGGTCAAGGTATGGTTATCTGGACAATTTGATATGAAGGACTTGGGAGAAGCAAGTCACATCCTAGGGATCAAGCTTTTGCGAGATCGCAAGCAAAGGATGATATGCTTATCTCAAGCTACTTATATCGATAAAATTCTCACCCGGTTTAGTATGCATAATTCCAAGAAAGGATTTCTTCCTTTCAGGCATGGAATTTCTCTATCTAAGGATTAGTGTCCTAAGACACCTGAAGAGATAGAAAGTATGAAGGCAGTTCCTTATGCTTCTGCATTAGGAAGCCTAATGTATGCTATGCTATGTACTAGACCTGATATCTGTTTTGTCGTAGGCATGGTTAGCAGATTTCAGTCTAACCCTGGGCGAGAACATTGGACTGCAGTAAAACATATAATTAAGTACCTGAAAAGGACTAAAGATTATATGTTAGTTTACCAAGCAGATAGTCTTATGCCTATAGGATATACAGATTCGGACTTCCAATCAGATAATGAATCTAGGAAATCAACTTGGGATATGTGTTCACTTTGGGTGGTGGAGCCATTAGTTGGAGGAGTGTGAAGCAAACTTGTGTTGCTGACTCTACTATGGAAGCTGAGTATGTGGCTGCATCTGAGGCTGCAAAAGAGGCTGTTTGACTTAGAAACTTCCTTTTGGATCTTAGTGTGATACCTTCAGTGCAATTACCTATTACACTTTATTGTGATAATAGTGGGGCAGTTGCTAATTCGAAGGAACTCAGGACCCATAAGAAAACTAAATACATTGAGCGTAAGTATCACCTAATACGTGACATCGTGCAAAGAGGTGACGTGCTGGTGACCAAGGTTACATCTGAGGACAACCTGGCAGACCCTTTTACAAAGAGTTTAACTTCGAAAGTTTTTGATAGACATGTAGAGGGCATGGGAGTTAGATGTGTACAAGCATTGCTTTGAGTCTAAGTGGGAGATTGATAGAGATATAGACTAAAAGATATGCTTTATGTTATGTCTTTATATTTTAATGAGAATTCATTTTGAGCAATGTATGCCATTTACTATATATGTGCATGTGTCTAGTATTTACAAAGAGTATTTGATCTAGTGTGTAGAGTACGGCTTACACACAGAAGACTAGATCATCGGTTCTTTTGGAATACAAGTTTATTGTTCACAGTTTTAGATGGAATTGGACACACCATCAGTAGAACTGTAGCACAAATTTTTAGTAGGTCTGTCTTGACTACGGGGAATGGTTTATTCTAACTATTTGTGCTAGTACACTTTGTGTGTATTGAACAGGACCCAGTTGAGTTAATTATTTTATACTGACTTTATAAAATAATTTAAACCTTATGAATATTATGATTACTTATGCTCTTAATCCGAATTCTATTTCTAGACACGTGTATGTAGTGATTATTGCTTTGATTACACATAGAGTGAGATTCTATATGAGTCAATAAACTTAGTGGGTTGGGCAATAACATTATATATATGGTGAATATTAATAGTTGAAGGAAACCACGTCCTGATAAAATGGATTGATGATATCCCCTTGAGGAAGCTTATAAGTTTTGATTGTATCAAATCTTGCAAGTGGATTTTTAATCCGATACATCAAATAAGTTAAGTGGATAGGTCTCAAGGATAATAAAGCCAATTAAATTATATTGTCAGTAATTAAATTTAATTGGTGGATATCTATAATCTTAATATGGGAGATAATAAGTATTTAATATTAAGGCTCGAAAATATAAATTCGAATATGATTAGGAGTACAATTATAATTCTTTAGTGGAATGAATTGTAATTTACGTAATTGAATCTTAACCCAGGATAGGATTGGGAGATTTAATTACGTGGGAAGTCCTTTTCATATTTGCCTATTGGTCCCTATTGTAGCCCTATAAATACCTTCTTAGTTGGTTGCTAAGGGAACGTTTTTGGAGAAAGAAAAACAAGAAACCCTAGGACGGCCAAGAAATCCCACCATCTTGTGAGAGAAAGAAGGTATTTTCGAGAATACGGCGGAAGGCGAAAGGTTGAGGTCGAGCAATCGAATCAAAGTGTTCCAAAGTTCAAATCTGAAGGTATGATCTTGTACTCATAGATTAGAACGGTAAAAGTTTTTTGTATTACTTCTATACGCTATAGCCGTGATCTTGGGGGTATTCCGCATTCCCCAACACATATCATACCATTCTGGCAGATAAACAGGACTGGGATGGGGAAGGGGTTGCCGAAATGCATTCAAATTGGGATGTGCCAGCCATCTCAAACAAAACTAGCTAATACCAAGTCTGGTTTGGCTGATATGATGCACATATCTCGTGTTTAGGTCTAAACAGGTTGGTATCAACACTACCAAGTCTTGTTTAATTGGCATCTACCCTTGTTTGATTGGCATCAAGGACATCCCCAAAGAGATGGCAATTTTTTTAATAAATTTGTGTCAATACCAATTGGACACTCTAGTATGACACATCCATTCAAATACCACTAAAATATTAAAGAAATAAAACAAAGTTACCCTAATAGCCATATCAGAAATAAAAAAAAATTGAAAACACCAAAAAAAAAAAAAAGAAATACTCAAATTGCACACTAATATGGTACTGGTAGCAACTCATACTGTGAGTTAGTATGGGACGCATCGTAGTTAACGGAAGCATGTTAGGTGCAGGCAGGCAGAAGCAGGTATTTCAAATAAAAATAAAAAAAAGCTTAGAAAGTGGGTGAAGTGATGAGTTTCCTAGGAGATTCAGAAGTGTGCATGCCACCCTAAATGGAAAACTCCTGGTGCTGATTTTTTAATCCTAGCTAGAGCTCATTTTTTATATAGCAAGAGAGAGAGAGAGAGAGAGAGAGAGAGAGAGAGAGGGTGGGGGGGTACCCTATCCATTTCATCTGTTTCAAATCCCAATAGCAATAGAGCCTGCAATATGAAAATTGTTCAACATGTCAATTATTTGATAAAGAAGGATAATTGGATGGGATTTCCAATGATGATAGGTAAGATTTCTCATTGGAATATTCCAAATGTGACATGAAGTCACCGCTATTTTTCAAGACTGAACTTCTGTCCTGTTTAATAACCAACATGGAAGCTGCCATTGGGTGCTCATGCACAATGTTGGGAATTCCAAAGTCAGAATAGGAAACCACAAATAGCTACTTCAATTAGCTACCATATGTGCATGTATATGAGGTTTTAGGTTGATGTAAGGAATCAAGGAAAAATCACTGTCATTATGTTCTTACTTTTACACAAATAATGATCAAAACTACATATGAACTTGATAATTAAAATCTTAATCATGCCCAAATTTGACATAGCCAACCAAGTAGCATCGCCTAAGGACATTATAGAACCCAAAAGAAGGCCATCAATGTCTCATAGTCACATTTGGAGTATTTTAATTGAAATTTGGTCATCAGTGGTTTAGAGACAGTAAAGAAATACAAGACAACATGGAGTCCCTTGAGATTTGGTTTATAGGATTATGAGATTCTTTTACCACCATATCAGGATTCCTCATTGCAACCCATAAGAATGCCAACAAACATATATTGTCAATACTTCAGGTCAGCCAGAAAATTTTATTAACTTAGCCTAACACCTATTAGATACCCCACAAATTTTTACAAATCAATATCTAGGCACAAATCTTTCCAAAAGGTTCAATACAAAAAAACTGAAATGGTGACAATGAAAGAAAAAGAAATTTGTTAATAGAATTTCAGAGAGGATAGAACAAGCAACATTTCAAGAAACATTCAAACCACCCAATAAAAGGGATCACAATACAGGCCCTGATACATGCAATATTTCAGCAACTGTACTAAATTATTCAAGTCACCGCATACAGGACCAGAAACAGCATAAGAACTCATTGTTTTGGTCATGTATTGCACTCACATGATAGATAAGTAACTATGAGTTATCGATTCAGGTTGTATAAGGTAAACTATTGCTCCTTTTAGATAAGTAACATCTCTCTTCAAGCTTAATAACTATAAAAGCTAGATTTTATCTTCAAATGCTGAATAAAATCACTTCAGAAACTTGTCCTTATAAGTAAGCTAGCATGTATCTCTCTGTTGGACCAAAACCTTGGGTCAAAAGAATTATGCTAGTCAAGGGTGCCAGCTAGTGTAGTTGGCAAAGCCTTGGGAGATTGGGTACCAATGACCTTGGTTCAAGTCCTGCCCTCCACAATCTCTCAAACATATTCTAGATTTAGCAAGTTGTAGTAAAACCAAGCAAATGGTCATTGATGACACTTCTGTTGATGCTTCTCCAAGTCCAATGCAAAATATCTCGGTTGAAATCTGAACATGGTTGTCCATCTCAACCTCTATTTTTTTTTTTCCAAAATGAGGTGTTTGAAAGTGACACATATTTTTCATCTAAGAAACAGCATTTCCTCCTTTGAGAACCTCGATTTGATCAATTGATCGACTAGGCAATCTATTTCAGTGTGCCTTCCATTTTTAGGAAACAAAAGCCATCTCTGATATTCTTTGAAAGCCTATTTTGCTAAGTCAAATTTTTTTTAATTAGTTAATCCTGCATCATCAGTATGCATCAGTCTCAGCTCTTTTTAATATTGTTTAAGTTGATAGGTGATAGGTATTGTTCTTTTTTCTTGCCTTCTATAGCTTTTCCAATCCTTGTTTTATATAGTGACTCAAATCTTCGAGTTCTGTTTGAGTATTTCCAGACTTGTATTCCTTACATTTGCTCTCTGTATGGCCTGCTTAGCATGCTTTGCTCTAAATTCACCTCTTTGTTGCCTTTTACTTGTCTCATCAAGCTTTCATCCAACCCACATGCCTCCTTCAATATTTTGCCACCGTTGATGCAGCAGTTCGACATTGCACTGTGTCAACAACAAAGTGGGCCTTGCCAGTACCTCCCACCTTGGAAATTTGGTTAGCTGTGAAAGTAACAGGGTAGTGTGGTAAAGAGTTTATGACTATGCACCTCTATTGAAGGATGAAGTTATTAAGAACTTAAGACCATATTGATAGTTCTCTTCTGCAGCATTCAGAAAATTCTTTGTACCATGAAAAGTGCATGGTATTCATATAACTAAGATCCAAGTTTTGATGAGCAAATGACACAAAGAAAGAGTTATTGCTGCTGCGACAGTCATCTAATCTATCCTATAAAGCAAGTTGTGAAATTTTTCCAGAATCCTTTTGTATTGTGGATCATCATAAACAAGGTCTATATATCAATATATCATGAATCAGGGGATATTGGGTCCATTGTACCAGTCTTTGGCCACTATGATACATATTAGATGGTAAGGAAGGAAGGACAGTTTTTCAATCCTCGGCATCTGGTTACACTGTTTTAAGTTAACTTTGAATTGTTTTCCAATGCCAGAGAGGGGAAATATTGCACTTTTGCAACCTGTTCCAACACTCACTGCTCAAGACTAGAAAATAATAGCAAGGAATAGTATAACTAAAACTTCACTAACACTGATACCTCCTAAAAGAGAAAGAGGATGAAAGCTTACAATCATCAAAATGATGAGTAATAGAAATTCAGGATGAATAATTCCTGATCATGGTGTAACTGAATAGTGAGGCTAGATTACTCATATTTTGATGAGCTTTATAAATTTAATTTAAAGCTTCTTATTTATTGGAACACCACTAAGTTCATGTCGTGAAAAGGTTTATGGCATCATAATTTGGAGTTATTTTAAAAAACTATTGTAGAAAAAATGTCCCCTTTACTGCTTTAATCAATCTGACTAATGGTAAGGGCTTGCTGAATGTTAAACTTGCTGAAAAAAATGTGAAGCTCAGAGAGAAATCTCATTTGTTTCAGAATTTACTTACATGCAAATGAAAGCTGTCGTAAGTTAAAGGACTGTGGCAAGTCTTCTCAGAAAAAAGGTCAGTTTTATAATGAAGGATTTAATGTTATGGCAAATCCCTGGTATAGAAAATTAATAATCAATTGAGAGTTGAGACACTGGAGACTTACAGGTGGACCATAGACAGGATCATCAGCATTCAAAGGAACGAATTTTGAATCTTCAATTAACTCACTAGGAGAACCTGTAATGTGTCATCAATCACCGAATCCCATCCAAAAATAAGGTTTGAATAGGCAAAGCATGGATTGATAAATTTGCATATGACATCCTTAATAATCCACAACGAACTTGTAGAGTAATTGAAAAAGACAATAGCATGTAAATTACATCATACAATCTAGAGCAGTGAAGCATACAAATACCATTTTGCAGCATAGAAACATCTTTTCGATAATTTGCAATATTTCAAATAGGCATGGCTTAAGCTGAATTTGCTTCTTTTCTCCTACCTATCATCCTATTATACATATAAATGCCAGTAATAGAATAGAGCATTTGAGTTCCTGCTTCATGGATAAGGCCTCCATCATTCAAAGAGAACTAAATTTTTTCTATTAGAAAACATCAGTAGATTGTCTTTCACTGAGAAGGGATAAAAAGACAAAAAAGGAGAACACATATAAAGTAAAGTAATCAAAGGAGAGTGAGGCTTAACTTATGTATATACTGATATGCATCAAACCATTCAGATACCAATGATGAGACCAAAACTCAGGCCTTCAAATCATCTTTCTCGCCACAACATAATTTTGTAGCCACCAACATCTTCATAAAGTTAATGCTGTAATATTTTTATCAGATGTCTGCAAAGAAAATGTTATAATATATTCTCAAAATTTTATAATATTTTATCAAATTTCACCAAAGAAATGGTTATAATGTATTCACAAAGAATTGAATGTTATAAATAAAGCCACCAACATTGTTAATGCATGTTAGAGAAAGAAATTGTAAGATGAAAAAAAAAAAGTAGATTGAACGTGTGAGATGGTTCATCAAACCACCAAGGGGCCTCATTTACAAACCCGAGAAAGAAATATCCTTAATTACTTATTTATACATAACCTTATCATGTTTGAATATTAATGCATAATTAATTCAGGATTAAATTTAAACAGATCACAACAAGTTAATACTTCTCCATATAATTTATTTATAGAAAAACATTAGAACTGAACTACATTTTTCCTAATGTAAAAATATCATGGTCACCTTTATGAGATGACTAGAAGATTTATGCCAAAATAAGCATAATTACACCTCCTGATGTTCTTCTGAGTCCTCAACATTCATCATTTTGTGCTATTAGATGAAGATTATGCAGCAACATCATGTGATGCCAGCGCATAATGTTGGTTGAGAGGCAGGATCATGGTGGTTAACACAACAAGATTGGAAAAAAAGTGACATGGATAATTATACATTTACCACAAACAATTTGGTCTACTAGTGAAAAAGCAAAGGGTCTTGCAGATGGTAGTTAGTGGCGGATCTAGGGAAGCAGCCAGACCCCAACTCCCCTAAGAATTTGAAGCAGGAAACATTTATTTTGGGTGCTGCACCTGCATTTTAAAGAAAATCTTATTCTACTTTTTTTTTTTTTGAGATATTTGTTTCCTTGCATAGCACTCAAATCAACTCCCCCTCGGGTAACTAAGTGAAAAATGTCGAGGAATTTAAGACATGTTCCCCCTTATATTTAATCCCCCTTTCCCATTTCAGCCATGTAGAGAACTTATGATCCCTTTTCTCTCAACTATGCTGTCCAATTTATTCTCCCACATAGGAAAAAAAGAAAAGAAAAGAATAGAGAAATATTTAATTGCTATCAGCTTTTTGAAGAATAATAAGAAATCTATGCCCAACTCTTCATCTCAGGAATAGAAGGAAACCTTTCCACCTTGTCTTTCTTAGTCTATCTTATGGAAGAAGAAGAGTTTGTCAGAGTGTCTACATACATGTGGATCCAGCTCCAACATATCAATCATAGGCAACTCCTATCTCAAAAAGATGTGTAAACAAAGCACAGTTAGGACTTAGGGGACTTGGAATTCCCCAAAAATACCCCTCTAATGCTTGACTACCACTTTGAGGCCAAACTGATTGTTACAATCTTACGCTATTAGAGATGAGATTAGTGCTTGAGACTTCTATAGAAACCTCAAATCATGACATACAAAATTGCTTCTAAAATCCTGAAAACAAGACCATTGTTCAATCCCATCAAGCCTATCAAGCCAATCAATGTAAGGTTTAAAATCTCGATACCAATACCCATACTGGTTGGCCCCAGTCACATAATGTTTTGGAACACATTGTAACATAATGTAAATAGCATGGAAGTTGGTTCTGGCACAACAGCCCGACACCTTTCTTCTTGCTTTTTTGGTATCAATATAAAGGGCATATCGCGTATTAGTCCTTCACTGGTTGCATTCAATGTAACAGATATGGAATAGCAGTTAAATTCTCGACATCCACTATCTTAAATATATAGATATCATAGCCAAATCATAGGGAAGCTGAAATATGATTCAAGTTCTCATTTGTAGTGGCATTTTGATATTATTGTATTAAATTTATAATCAGGATTAAGGGAAATATAAACTAGATGAGATTGGACTAACTAGTGTTCCAGAAAATTTGAAACAAAGCAAAAATAGTGCTACTGAATGAGGATTTTGATTCAAATAAATTAATACTTTGGCTTTAGGAAAACAAAAGCTAGACAATATCGGACCAAGAACTGATTGGGACAATTTCAAAACAGTGGGAAACATGGTGTTACTAAATTTGGACAATAAAATTTTAGGTATGACCATAGTTTATTTGACTGGAACGAGCAGTGATCTAGACAAACTCCATGCTCTAAAGCCATAAATTAACACTTCAATTGATAGAGATAGAATAAATTGACCACACAGAACCATCCATTTCACTCCAAACTCATTTAAAATACTTCTATTTTTTTAAAAAAAATTCCTTCAACACCTAATTGCCGTTCAAGTATCTCTCCACACCAACATCTCTTCACCCATCGACGCAGCATTACATGTATTAAAGAGATAAAATATAATTCCATGTAACCATTTCAATATTCAGCTCCAGCTTAAATGGAAGTCCAACAAATGTTACTAGTTATTTCGTAAGCACTAGAAATAGAAATATTTAGATGTAACGGAGAAATGGATTAAGTTAAAGAATTTAATTTACCTTCTGAGGATGCTCTGGGCTGCCGAGGAAATCTTTCCTTGCCCTTCCTCAGGACGGCAGTAGAACGGCAAAGCTTTAAAGAGGAAGAGGAGGAAGAAGAAGAAGAAGAAGAAGAAGAAAGGGAGGCGAGAGAAGCATCGAATTTTAAGCTGCTGGAGTAACGACTCGAAGGTAATCGAAGCCAGAAGCTAGAGAAAGTAGCCGTAGCCATTAAAATTAAATAATTAAATTATTTCGCCCCGGCTTCTTCTTTCCTCCACGGCCCTTTGGATATGGCCGCGTTTAAAGATCAGGAAAACGGGTCGGCGGTTAGGATCGGGTTCCAAACCCGCACCCGACCTGCTTGGGTTCGGGTCGGGTCCGTGCCACCCAGGGGACCCGTTAAGGAACACCCATCACTTTAGAGAATTTGTTGGGAAGACAATCTCGTCATCATGGTGGTTCATGGCATGTCATGGTCTCTCACTCTCGCAATTTGTTGTCCGCTAGAATATGCTCTGCTTAAACTGATATTTGTATCTATCTAGTTGTTCTTTGCATTTCCGCTTGATCGTTTCATATTAGAGAGAGCAATTTGGTATGATTGATTCGATGATAGGGAATGTTTTGTTTTGGTGTCTTGTAGTATGCTTCATTGGTTTGAACTTGGGCCAGGATTTTTAGTGAATCTCGTATTTCGGATTTAAGAAAGGGCAAATCCACTCTTATTCAAAAGTATAAAAGTATAGAATTGAGGCAAATAAATAAAACATAGTTATGATTGCATGAGGTAAAGGTATCAACAGTAGACGGCTCGTTCATACAATGATTTCTATTGTGCAGATATGTATAGAGTATCTCATGGCCTCATTACCTTCTATGGAACCGAAGGAATGGTGCATAACAGAAGAAGGAATGGACTGCAAAGGAATCGTGCAGGCAGAAGAACGTACGGAAGATGGGTGAAAGATCTACCGGGAGAACCCATCTCTTGAATGGGTGGATCCTACTCAAGAGAGCAAATGCCTCCCTCCCTAAGGGAGGCAAGCTTCTGTTGGCATGAGTGCCAAGTCAGCCGTCCACAGAGTTTCAAGAGTTGGAAGGTATTTCTTAGTCTTAATCGGTTCTATAAGAAGATCGAAGGTATCTTCCGAAAGATTAGGATACGGAGACTGAGAAGTCTTCTTCTTCCTCTTTCTCATCGGTGCTACAGTTTAGGAGCGTGGACAAACTGGAAACTCTGGTAGCCCACGACGATCGGCGATCCTACTTCAGTTGCTGTCGATATTGAGGTATGTTCCTTATTTTTGGCTCCTTCAATTGGAATCAGAGCCACCGGTCGTCATCGGAGGGTTGAGATTGTTGGGAACATGCTGCGGCTTGTTTCTGCTGCGGCCATGGGTGCCATAGCATGCAGCAAAGAATATAGAATAAAAAGAAATCTGTGAGGTTCCACTGCGGCCATGGGTGCCGTAGCAAACCTCAGTTTGATCGGGCCGAAGGGGAGGATCTATTTGATCCTCTCCGGCGGCTGGGAAGTTCCTCTCTAGCCGTCGGGATCTCTTCCCCTTCTTTCCCGGCCGTTGGTAGTCGGGGACGGCTTTCCCTTCCACTCGGTCCTCCGTCCGCGTGACACAGGCCGTTCCCACGGCCTGGGGTCACGGACTCGTTCCGGCGACTGGCATTGGCCCCGCCAGTCGCCGAAGCTTGTCCGGTTCCTTCCCCGACCATGAAGGGCTGGGGAAGCCCTTGCCTCCATTGCAAATGCGGCGAACGCAAGGTCCCTGTTATCACCAAAAGTTCTTCAACAACCGACGATGCCTCGCCTGCTACCGGAGACCCTCCCGAGGGTCATCACCGGTGACCCAGCTTCTTCCTCAGCCGCTAGATGGCCGAGGAAGCTGATCGCCGCCATGTGGGTGGCGGGCGTGCTCGTGCTCGCTGGCCATGGGGCCACTGGACCTTCTACGACGGCGCCGATGGCTGATGCTCTCACCCAGGCCTCCATTCGGCCGCCGGAGGGCTAGGACGGCCTCTCGCGGCGGCGGCATGGGGGACTATCCGTGAGTTTATGAGTGGCATCACCCATAAATTTATGGATATCCAAGGACTTTCTAGTATTTATCCATTAAAAAAAAGGGAAACAGAAATGTGATGCTACCCAGCAGATACATTAGCACTGTGATGATGTGGCAGGCTTTGCACATGGCACATTCATGGCGTCGCATGACATACGGGTGGCAGTCCACGCAGACAATGAGCTGACAAATAATAGATGCTTATGTGGCATCTGGTGTCTAGTCTTATGTCGGTCCTAGCTGACATCAGCTGCATGCATGGCTTTTTTCTAATTTTTTAGATTTTAATAATTACAAAAAATAAAGAAAAATTGCAGAAAATTACTGAAAAATTCAAAAAATCATAGAAATCAAAAAAATATAAAAAATTCAAAAAACATTTATTGAAAGTTTTCTTGCTGTGGCATGATTATTTGTGCTTTATGCATGAAAATTATCGTTGCCATTCTGCTTGAATTTTTTTGACTATTTTTTTATGCATAATTATTTATGTTTAGTGAATAAATATGGTTTATGCAGGTGTTTGTACATTTTCTACTGACATAATTAATTTATGCTTAGTGTATAAGAAAAATTTATGTCATTTGCTATAAATATTCTGCGATCATATTATTTAATGTGGATAACATAGATGCGTTCTATGAAAAATTATCAAATTCTGTGTTCCATCTTATTAAATGATGATGATCATGAGCTTAGCGAAGTTTTCGATCTCATTTATAAGAAGAAATATTTGTAATCTGGTTATTTTCCTTGCTAATGGTATAATATGTGCTTGATGTCCATATCTTGCTTGACTGAATGAGTAATGGCCTCCAAATCTGTGATAGCTGATCTTAACAAATGTGAGAAGCTAGATGGACAAAACTATGAAATGTGGCATAGAAAAATTTAATACCTACTGAATAAACTAGAAGTCTTGAAGACCCTGACAACTAACATGACACCACCAGCGCTAGCACTACTGAGCAACATCGCCTTGATCGGGAAGCCTATAAAAATTGGATCAAGAAAGATCGTTGTGCATGCTTTATCATGTTGATTAGCATGCACAATGATCTTATTGGCAACTTTGAGCATTGTCAGACTGCTCAGGATATGTGGAACCAGCTCAAGATCAGGTTTGGTCAAACTTCAGCCACAAGGCTATGTGCCTTGAACCTTAGATTCATGCAATATGTCAAGGATCCCAATCATTCCATGTCAACCCACCTTCGTGTGATGGAAAACATGATTAGGGATATGAAGGTTGCTGGAGTTGACCTTACTGATGAGCAATAGGTTCTTGCGGTGATTCATTCACTGTCTAACCGTCAATGAAGTCAAATGAAGCTTTTGATGACTCATAGTGAGCACATTAAGACTTTTGAGGACATTACTCATCATCTTGAGCTGGAGGCTGAGCACATTGAGACTTCCCTCCCTTCGGCCTATGTGGTTACTGATGAGTCTTCAAGGCCCAAGAACAAAAAGAAGGGAAAGGCATGTAACATGAGTGCTCAGGAATCTAAAGGAAAAGCTGTGGCCAAACCAAAGAGAGGACGTCGAGGGGCAAGAGAGATGTGACAGATTAAGTGCTATAACCGTGGAGCAAAAGGCCACTTTGCTCATGATTGTACTGAGCCAAAGAAGGTATGCTCCATATTAAGCTCTCTCTATGTTTGTTTTATATGCATTAGTTGCTGACACTCTCCCCGATTGGATTGTAGATTCGGGAGCAAACAAACATATAGTGCGAGATCGAGCTGGTTTTGTGGATTTTCATCGGATACCTGTAGATACCCGATTTGTCATGCTAGGAATGGTCTGCATGAGAGGTTTTGGGTGTAGAAGCATATCGTGTTACGCTTCGTGGTGGACATGTGTTGATCCTACATGATGTTTTGTATATCCCAACTATCCGATGTAATCTTTGTTCTATCTTACCCTGTTGGCACTTGGTTATACTTTTTATTTTTCTGATGACTGTATGTCAGTCTATCTGGATGTGTTTTATCCTTTTGTGGATATTTGTCACAAGGGTTCTTTAAACTTGATGTTGAATTGTGTGCTTCTTATTCCTCATTTTCTTGTGCATCTATTCCTGCCTTTGATGATAGTTTTCTTTGGCATGCCAACTTGGTCATGTGGCCAAGATAGGTTGGCACGAATGGCTAAATGGGTTATTGGCCCTCTTACCAAGATAAGTCTACCTGTGTGTGAGTCTTATCTAGCAGGAAAGGCACAAGAAAGCCTTTTGGTAAGGCTACTAGGGCCTCTCATCCATTAGAGCTAGTTCACTCTGATATCTGTAGATCCATGAGTGTCAAGGCACGCCATGGCGCTTCCTATTTCCTCACATTTATAGATGATTTTTTGCGATTCGGTATAGGTACTAGATTTCCATCGCTATGAAGTGCTAAATTATTTCAGACGATTTTTAGCTGAGGTAGAAAATCAGAAGGAGAGGTCTTTGAAGACTCTTCGAACTGATAGAGGTCGCGAATATCTATCTGAGCAATTCCAACGGCTCTGTGAGGAAAAGGGGATACGCAGGCAGCTTACCATTCCTGGGATACCGCAACAAAATGGTGTTGCCGAGCATCGCAACAGGACTTTACTAGACATGTTAGGTTGATGATGACAAGGCAAATCTTTCAATTAGTTTTGGGAAGATGCGTTGTTGACTGCTGCCTACTTTCTTAACCGTGTATCTAGTAAAACGGTACCCTCCACTTCATATGACCTATGGCATGGCACACGACCCTCTATGGATCATTTGCGCCCTTGGGGCTCAGCAAAATATGTTCACAATGCCTCCATAAGTTGGGAAAGCTGGGTCCTAAAGCCAACAAAAAGGTGTTCATCAGTACCCTGAGAATTCGAAGGGTTACGTGATGTATGGTGCACATCCTGATGGAGGGTTGACTGAAGTGGAGTCCAGAGACGTGGAGTTTCTAGAGAATGAATTCCCGAGCATTGGTGAAATTAGAAAGGACCTGTCCTGTATGAGTTACAGGAGGACCTTCCCACTATCTCTGGAGAGGGAGGAGATTTTTGACCTATCTCAGAGATCGCCACAGATAGTGGGAATGCTAGGCCCAGTGGGAGTGTCGCACCAGACAGTGGGAGCGCACAAGCTGAGCCTAGTAGGAGTTCACCCATGAGGTTGATGCACCACCTGAGGGCGGTCCTAAGGGTCCAGATCCGCAGTTACGGAGAAGCAAACGTGGTCATATTCCACGATGATATTTTGGGATCGAAGGGAATGTGTTTCTCTGCACTCCGTTGGATCCTTGATGAGCCTGCTTCTGTTGAAGAGGCGCTCGATTCACCTGCTCATAGTGAGTGGCAAGCTGCTATGAAGATGAGATGGTATCGATGGCCAAGAATCATGTGTGGGACTTGGTAGACCTTCCGTCTGGGCATAAATCTATAGGAAATAAGTGGGTTCTTAAGATAAAGCACAAGGTTGATGGGTCAATTGATAAGTACAAGGCTCATCTTGTAACGATGGCTATACCCAGATGGAGGGTATAGACTTGAGGAGACATTTTCTCCTGTGGTGAGATTTGTCTTCATTCGCCTGATCCTAGCTATTGTAGCCCATTTAGATTTGGAGCTACATCAAATGGATGTTAAACAGCGTTTCTTAATGGAAGCCTAGATGAAAAGATCTATATGAATCAACCCTTGGGCTTTGTGACCAAAGGACAGGAGGGTAAAGTGTGCCACCTTAGAAGATCCATATATGGTCTCAAGCAGTCATCTAGGAAATGGTACCTCAAGTTTCATGAAGCCATTACATCGATTGGCTTAGATATGATTGAGAAGGACTACTATGTGTATATTAAGAAATCAGACGATGGGATTCTGATCTTGGCGTTGTATGTAGATGACATCCTAATAGCTAGGAGTTCTATAGTGGTGATCAATGCCACTAAGGAGTGGTTGTCCTCTATCTTTGAGATGAAGGATATGAATAAGGCAAATTTTGTACTGGGAGTGAGAATCCTAAGGAATCATGCTAAGAAGTTTCTTGGTTTATCACAAGAAACGTATATTGAGAAAATCTTAGAACAATTTCGTATACACTATTCTAAACCCATTGATACCCCAATAGAGAAGGATTATACTTTGAGCATCGACCAGTGCCGAGAACTGATAAGAAGAGAGAAAAGATGAGCAGGATCCCCTATGCTAGTGCTGTAGGAACTTGATGTATGCTATGTTATGTACTTGCCCTGATATTTTCTTTGCAGTCGGCTTAGTTAGCCAATGCCAAAGCATTCCAGGACTTGCTCATTGGGCTGCAGTTAAAAGGATTTTTTGTTACCTTCATGGTATTGCCAATCTCACCCTATGCTATCAGGGTGAAGATTTGAGATTAAAGAATTTTTGTGACTCTGATTGGGCTAGTGATAGGGATGAGCGAAGATCCACCATAGGATATGTGTTCATCTTTGAGGTGGAGCTGTCACTTGGTGCAGTAAGAAACAATGCTGCATCGTCCTATCCACTATGGAAGCCAAATATATTGCTTGTTCGGCTGCTGTCCAGGAGGCGGTGTGGCTGATGAGGTTCTTGAGATGACTTGAGATATCAGCTACTGCACATGAGGCTATTCAGATCAGTTCTGATAGTATGGCAGCATTACAATATGCTAAGGATCCTAAGTACCATAGAATGACCAAGCATATTGACATCAGATATCACTTCATTTGGGATATAGTCAAGCAAGGAGAAGTTATCCTAAATCATATCTCCACTGGCAGGATGTTGGCTGATCCTCTGACAAAGCCTATTCCTAGGAATGTGTTCCAGGCTTATATGAGGGGTCTAGGTCTGTATAAAGTGTGATAGACGTGATATGTTTCAGACTTATGTAGGAGTTTGTATCTATTTTTTTGTTGTCAGACATAGATTGTATGGACATCAATGACTATGTGTTAAAGTTTATGAAATGTTTATTTTCATGAGTTCATATTTATAGGCACATATATGTATAAATGTCACAGGCTTAGATCAGCCCACTCACACAGATAATTGTTCTGACACTTTTGTAGTAGGCAAAATGAGACTAAAGTAGCCATTATAGATGCTTAAGTAGCAATGCATGAGTTGCAGATTGCATAAGTTGCAAAATGGGCTACATAAATTTTGATAAATAGATTATAATTAAAGTTGCCTCAGTTTGGACTGAGATGAGACTCAGGAGAGTCGAGTATGGAGTACATACATGCGTGTGTGGTATATGAATATTGATATATCCATAGAACCATACTAAGCCTGTTGTAGCCGAACTGAGAGCATTGGAGTATGCTCAAGTCAGGCAACTTTGTGATGCCAGGACTTGTGTTCGTATGGTATTTGAGTATGACATGGCCTATTGAGTAGGAGCTCCACCATAGCATGTATTATGTTGCATGTGCTTAAGTCGATCCAGTAGGGGGTAACGTGATACATTCCCTCTCTGTTGCCGTGTGAACCCTACAACTATGTAGTGTCTTTAGACTTGAACCTATACCATGAAGTTGAAATTCAGGATGACTTTCTTAGCCTTGTCCTCTAGGGTCATAGAATTGATACGACCATATGAGACAATCCTAGGAAGTCAACTGGACAAAGATGGACTGTATGAGTGTTCAAGGAAGATTATTCGCAACCATACCTTATGTTTGTGATCCATTGCCTAGGCAATCATGTGTATGAGTTGTATATGATTATGGATACAAACAATATTATGACTTTATGTTTTTCAAGCGCTGCTTAGGGAAGATCTCTTGAGGATTGAGAGTGTTTGATCAGGTCTGATTGGATTATCTGGGACATAGACGGGATTGGATTGTATTCCTATTCGCTATATTAGTTATTTATTAACTTAATGCAGTATATTCACTATGTGTTACTATGTGTGAGTTTCATCGAGTCGCATACCCCACCGCACTGCAAGTTGTGAGAGTTGAGGTATTGTTCCTGTATGGACGAGTGAAAGATTGTTGGCCTGGATGTTAAGTAACCGCCACACAGAGTCCCAAGAGTCGGGACTCTTCGTATTTCTCAGCCTTATCCATTAGGATCGAAGACTGAGAAGCCTTCTTCTTTCTCTTCCTCATCGGTGCTACGGCTTAGGGGTGTAGACGAATCGAAACTCTGGTAGCCCCCGACGATCGACGATCCTACTTCCACTGCTGCTGATATTAAGGTATGTTCCTTATTTTTGGCTCCTTTAGCTTCTAATAAAGCTCTTGATCTAAATGATAAAGCTACACACCTTTCAAAGTTCTAATCGAGACGATAATGCCTTAAGCTTATTTACTGCTACAAACCTTTCAAAGTTCTAATAGAGATTATAACATCCCAAGCCTACCTGCTGATATAATTAATTCCTTAGTGAACCGAAATTATGTGACCCAAAAACTCTAGTGAAAATTAATTGGTAGCAAGTAAACCCTATTATACTGCAACGTCCTTCTTTTCTTTATAATATGACGTCCTTCCTGTCACAACATCCTTCTCCCCCATTTATAATAGGGCAAGGAGATGCTACAAGGGTAACATCCTCCTTCCCTCCTTTTAGGCATCCTTCTTGTTATTATGTCTTTCTTCTGTCTTATAATGCGACATCCTTCTTGTCTCAATGTTCTTCTTTTTATCTTATAAAGCGACTAGAAAATACCGTAAGGATGGTTCCATATCATGATGAAATTTTATCATCATCACATAATAGTTTTTTTTCCATATCCATCAATTTTGAGTGAGTTAGTTTAATACCATTTAAAGCATACCAAACTTATTTACTGATCTAATTAATTAATTAATTAATTAAAGTTATGCAGCCTAAAAATTCAAATGAAAGTTTCACCATGACTCAGCTGCATCCTAACAAATATATGACAAATCAAAAGCACTCTTAGCTTGTGTATGGAAGTTCTTAACTGGGACCTTATGGAGTACAGTCATAATTCATTCTTAGTCTTCTTTTCCTTGAGAAAGAAGTTGCTCGTAGCCTGCAAACTGTTGGAAAATATATTTATTTTTTATAAAAACTTTTTTAAAAATTGCTAAAAAATTTAGTCTAAAAATTTAAATGCACAAAGAATTTAAAATCAAAAGAAGATAAGAATCATACCTAAATCGAGTCGTGTTAGACACTGCCGTAAGAACTAGTTTTGTCCCTTTATATAAGTTATAGGTGATATATCCCTAAGGTATAATGATCCAGCTCGATCCAAACCTCCTACCATGAGCATGATCATATAAAGGTGCAACCCAACAACTCCTTCAAATGCCCAAAAAAAGAACAGTAACAGAAAAATAATATAATAAGAAAAAAAATTTATTCAAACTTGATAGATTCCTTCCTCAATTCTGAATTTTTTAGCCTATTTATAGGCTTAGCCCAGAAAAGTCCCAACAACTTAGCCCATAATAACTTCACTTTTATTTTTTAAAATTTAAAACTTTTTAAATTTTTAAAAAGTCAATAATTTTTCATAAAAGTTTTAAATTTAAAAAATAATAAAATTAATATAACATAAATTTTAGGACATCTTATACTGTGCAATAGATGAGGTATCATATGGACTTGTACCCCACTTAGTATTGATTATATACATCTGAAGGAGCCATAATAGATTAAACCTTGAACTAGGTTCTTGACTCAGACTTCTACTAATCATATATATAGTATGGATCAATTGGGTTTAAGCGGTCAGTGCATATTAAAGGCCTTGCGCTTAGTACCTTAATTTTTTATGAGAATTTCTTAAGGTTAGCCCAAACCCATAGTCATGGCCTAATATGATAATTCTCATATAGATGAATCCTTCAAAGGTATTTGTGACTAATACCCTAAGATAACCTATCTTGGATCCATTAAGAATATAACTCAACCTTATACAGATTTATTTGTCACTTTATAAGAGTACTCATCATAGGAATGGAATAAAAAAAATTAAAAAAAATTATGCTCTAACATGATCACTCAATCAGTTTCATTGCTATCACATTGAACCTCTTTCATGGGATCTCCAATTACAGAGGTTGGATATGCATATCCACTGTTGGTGATCAAATAATGGACTTAAGCTCATCCCCCTCGATGATTCTAGGACTCCATCCCTAAATAATTCCTTGGTTAATTGATCTGTCAAATTCTTCTCAGACTTAACAAATTCCAAGGAGATAACATTATTTTTGGTCTAAACCTCAAATAAGAGAATCAAATAAAGATACATTAGAATTGAATACCCAAATACAAGATAAACAATAAGTTGGATATTCTAACAGTCATGAGATTATTTAGTAAATTATAAAAAAACTTTTATTAAATCTCATAATTTCATTTGTAAGAAAAGTTAGATTAGGTCTCAAATCTTGTTTTTTAAGTCACGGAGTACCAACTTTTGTGGAAACTTTCAATACTAGAAGAAAAGTTTCTTGCTAATCCAAACAAGCACCTTGAAATGGATTGCTTGGTGCACAGCTATGGTTAGAGAGTACATGAGGACACTTTCAACATGCAAAGATCTTATGGCCACAAAATGTCCCATGTTATTGACCAAGCAATATAATAACTCATGAGTGAGGATAATTGCGCTATAACTAACAACCAAAAGACTAGCAATAACACCATTTGTGGGTTTTCGTGGGATTTTTTCAAATAACAAGAAGGGGTTGTAATAATTATAATCAAATGCAAATGAACATTATATGTAAGTTAATTATATGCATAACAATCTTTTTAAAGCAAGATAATACAAAATATGATTTCTTTTTCTGAGAACAATGGTGCAAACACCACCTATAAATCAGCTTTGCAAATTATATTTTCTCAGAAAGATATAAATCTGCACCTTTAGACTGCAATCTTTATTGTATATCTGCAAAGGTTTTATGGATATACCATAGATAAATCAAGATTTTTAATAAGTTTCAAGTAACCACAAACAATTTTATTCTGTAATCAAATGTTTGGATCATGTTTTAGAAACCAGCATTAAATAGATGTGAATCATTTTATCTTGTATATGTTGTGGCAAGGTCAGCACAGAAGTGTTACATATAAGTTTCAGGTATGATCTAATCACATCACATTATGATTGCTATCAGATAGTAGAAATGTTAAGGCACCAAAACCAAGCTTCTTTCTAGATCATTGTCAGGAAAACTTTGTGTTACTTGAAAATACGCCATGCTTGTCTGTCCAAAATCTTCTGGGGTTATTGCATGTGGGAAGCAATCTAATAGTTCTTTGCTTTAATTAGCAAGGTAAAGAAGTGATTTTTTCTGGCTTAATAATGAATTTAATGTCTAAGTTAATTCTTTAGATAAAATAGACCATGAATAGGTTAAGTGAATATCTTCTTGAGAATGAAGAGAGTATATGATGAGGTTGATATTAACAAAGATTGAAAAGGTGGCTGCAGAATGTGAGCAGTCATGTGACCACATAAAAGAGATCAAGCAGAAAACAATTGCCTATATGGATAGCATATTTAAAATAAAATATAAATTAGAAATAATGAAAGAAAGAAAATAAAGCAAAAAGAAGGAATTTAGTAAACTATTGGCAATTTTGAGCATATGTGATAGTTACTTAAAACATGAGGTTGATCCTTTTTAAAGGAAATAAGGATGCCGAAACTGGTCTCACTGATGAACTAATTTGCTCAGAAAGTTTCTGAAGCTTGCCAACCTTGATGTCACCATCATGTTTTCTCACTAACTGTTTGTTTGGAATCAATTCTAACACAGAATTCTATAAGATTGTTGACTTTTTAATAATTTCAAAAGTTTTAAATTAAAAAAAATAAAAAGTAAACGCCTACGAATGCCACGCAAGCATTCCTTGCGGGCTGCAAACACCGCAAGTGTTCACAAGTTCGCAAAAATTGGGCGAGCATTTGCTCGCCAACATTCGTGAATGTTAAAAGATGATTGAAACAATTTATTTTTTAAACCGTTTGAATGTAATTTGGGGTTAATGACTATCAAATCTTTTAAAGCCATTATGGACCGAACCGTTAGGACTTTTCTGAGCTAAGACTCAAACATTTAGGATTGAGGAAGAAATCTATTAAGTCTGAATAGAAATTTTTTATTATATTATTTTTTTGGTACTGTTTTTTTATTAAGTATCTGAAGGAGTCATTGGGTTGCACCTCCATGCGATCGTGCTCATGGTAAAAGGTTTGGATCGAACCGAATCGTTGTACCTTGGGAATAGATCGCTTATAACTTATACAAAAATGAAAACTAGTACATAGGGCATCGGTTCAGGCATTGTTCTTATTTTCTTTTGATTTTAAGTTTTTCGTGCATTTAAATTTTTAGAATAAATTTTTTTAATAATTTTTAGGAAGAAGTTTTTGTAAAAAATAAATATATTTTCCAACACAAACAAGGGCTAAAATATGTCAAGAATTTCAAGGCCTCTATAAAATTTGGTTGATAAGGGAAGGAGGAGTTCTGCGTGGCCTGCAATGATAGATGCATTTGCAACCATGCGACCTTCCTTTGACTCTTAGAGACCCTTAAGATGTTCGAAAAATTTTATCTAGGTTTTGCCTTCTAGAGAAAATGAACCCTCAGTCACTCAAACGCAAAAACCACTTCTTTTTTAACTGATTTGAAAGTTCATCGCCAACAATTTATTAACATGCATGAGAAACACAGCTGCTTTCCGTCACCTTCAAGTGCCAAGTAAACATATATAGCCAGGTCCAAACCTGTCCTCATGTGAAGGTGACCGAGATGACACTTCTCACAAGATGCTTGCTTGAGGCCCACGAAAGTTGTCCCTCTGCGACCAAACCAGGGACTTGAGCTTTGTTCGTAGCTGTAAATTCAACGCGATAGCTCTGCTGTTCGCCCACACTGGAGAAAGACAGCTGCTTAGGAGAAACATCAACTGCCACTCCGTTAGGCTTGTTGATCTGCACTGCATAAACCGAGTTGGCCTCTCCCACATTCGTCACCGTCCTGTTAATGAACTTTGTTGCACCAGCTCCGAGAGTCAGCGAGATCGATGGGTAGTTCAGTTGCTCTGCAGTGATCTTGAAGAGAGCCGAACAGCTGATGCGATGATTGGCGATAATGGTGACAACTCTATCGGAAAATCCCGAACCACAGAGATAGGCAATGTAATCGCTTTCATTGAGGTCGTAAACGAGGCCTGGATCTGCCGCCGCTGCGGGATTAACGAACCCCGCGCCCATGGCGTAGTAACTGCTAGCAGGGGCAGTGTCGGGGTATTGGTCAGTGATTTTATTCCCGTCGAAATCTAGAGTGTACGCCGTCGTCATGATCGCGGACTTGATCGCAGCTGGCGTCCAATTTGAATGGATGGTCTTCAGCAAAGCAACGATCCCGGAGACGTGCGGCGTCGCCATGGAGGTCCCGCTGAGGAAATTAAAGTGTCGGTCGCGCCGGTGGGATTCGGCACGACCTCCCAAGGCCATGCAGCGAGGATGTTCACCCCGGGCGCGATGACGTCCGGCTTGATGATGCCGCGGTTCACCAAGCTCGGGCCTCGCGAGGAGAAGGTGGCGACTGCTGGGTTCCCGGGGACTGCGAACACCGTTCCCTTGAATTCGATGGTCGCCGTTGGATTGAATGTTGTGGCAAAGTAGGCTAGAATCCTCCGAGCATTGCGGGAGCTCACGTGGACTGCCGGAAGGATATGGGCTTCTGCCGCGGTGGTGAGCGCTTCCATCTGATCGTTCACTACGATCATGGCCGCCCCTCCGGCAGCTTGGACCACCCGGCCCCTGGGAACGTTTCCTCCGATAGCTTTTCCCCAGCACAAGACGATCTTACCTCTGACGTCCAGCCCAGAAAGTGTGCTGCACTCCCGGTAGCCCCGAACGCCGTTGGCTCCCGGATGCACGATCGGCATTTGGTTGAGAAGCCCATTCGGTTGGTAAGCAGATTCTCCGTTCAATTCCGTGCCGTCCCGAGCTTCACCGTGGCCGTGATTCTCCGATCCGTCGTGCTCGCCCGACGGTCAGGACCCACGGGGCATCGTTGGCTAACACGCTCCTGGACGGGCCGGAGTTGCCGGCGGCGGCGCAAGGGACTATTCCACGCTGGATGGCTGCAAAAGAGCCTCGACTGACGCCTTCGTAGAGTGGGAGAGAAGCTGAGCCAAGGGACATTTGGAGCACATCGACGCCA
The DNA here is from genome assembly GCA_900491605.1 of Calamus simplicifolius. NCBI lineage: Eukaryota > Viridiplantae > Streptophyta > Magnoliopsida > Arecales > Arecaceae > Calamus > Calamus simplicifolius. The sequence goes on from UESW01004330.1 coordinate 887,879, forward strand.
TCATCGATGGCTTGGTCTATGCCGGCGAGAATATCACTATGCGTGCCACGGTTGTTGAACAAGACCTTGTAAACGGCGATATGAGCTCGTGGCGCAATGCCGACAGCGTCGCCCCAGGCTTGGCCGAGGACGTTGGCATTGTGGACCAAGCTGCCCGCCACGGTGCTCGCCACATGGGTGCCGTGTCCGATGTCATCCAATGGCGAGGGGTTGGCTCCACCTTTAAATGCCATGGCCCCTACGAGCTTGTTGTTGCATATCCCTTGGCGAAAATCACACCTCCCCCTCCATTTTCGAGGCGGGGCCGGCATCGATCCATCGTCTTGGAATGAAGGATGGGTGGGGAGGATCCCGGAGTCGATCACACCGACGATCACCCCTTGGCCGTAACTGGAGTTCCTCCAGAGGCTCTGCCACCCGTCCAGCCCCAGTAAAGTCGGCGTGTACGTCGTGAAGAGCTCAAACTCCCGGTCAGGATATGCGAGCACGAAGCCGTCCAAGTCTTCCATGGCGCTCACTTCCTCAGGGGTCAGCCTCGCGGCGAATCCGGTCATCACATGAGTGTAGGAGTAGACCAGCCGCGGCTCGCCGGTTTCGAGGTGGGTGGAGGGGAGGAAGGACTTGTACCAGCTTTCCAGCTCTTCAGCAGAGACGAAGTCGGTGCCTTCGGGCTTTAGTACATGGACGATGTGGATTTGAGCCTCGCTGGTGTTGTCTATTGGCTCGTTAACTATGGGAAAAAGCTGGCCGTGGCTGAAGAGGAGAGAGGGATCGTACATGAGGAGAAAGGCCAGGAGGAAGAAAGGGATGTGAAAGAACTTGGCCATTGGAATTGGATGGATTGGTGAGCACAAGGAGAGGCATGGCGATGGTGTTTATATATATAGGCCGTGGGAATCCCACATGTTCGTAGTGCGGAATGCTTGAGAGAGATAATTGCCGGTTCCACATGCAAATGGGGCCCGGTACGGAGAGGCAGATCCAGTAGGGCACCAATTATGAAAGAATCCAAGGAAATCTATTGGCCATGACCATTCAAAAGGAATCTCTAATGCAAAGGATACAATGACGTGACAACAGTATGCATTGTTGATAAGAGCTTTTTCCTGCAAAGTTAGCAGGAACATAGAGTTGGCCATCTTCTCTTTTCAAGGAAAATAATGTTGCCCATCTTCTCTTTTCAAGGAAAATAATGTCAGCACCATAGCAAGGTGGTCAACACGAAGATTCTTTTATCATGGTGAAAGTGTTAGGGTTCAACAATTACTATACCCTAGCCCCTAGGAATACCTGTCGGGTCTAATATGGTGCTATCAAAGCTTAGATTAGACTAATTTATATTTAGCTAAGTATAAATTCAAAGATTAAGATTAAATCAAATCCTGAATGTACATGAACTTAAGAATTAGTTTAATTTATTGAATTAATTTATGAAGTTTTTTTTTTTTGTGAAATCTGAATCAATCATGATGAATTTAAACTTTAATTTTTAAAATTTATAAATAAAAAATTTAATTATATATTTAAATTTTAATCTTTAAAATTAATAAATATATAAAAAAATTTTTTAAAAAAATCTTTTATCATCATCCTAGCTCTCGTTCCTCCTGCTCCCTCCTTGTCTCCTCGCAGGAACCGTCCTACGTGAAGCCCTCCGTAAGCGGCTTCTGTTGAGCGCCAGAGGAAGCGACGCGGGCCCGGGTAGTCGTCCTCCCAGGACCCACGGAAAGACGTGAGACGTCGTGGAACGTGAAAGTGCTGGGAAGACACGGGACGCGAAAGTGCTGGGAAGAAACGTGGCTTAGTCAACCGTGACTTGGTCAACGCGTGAAGAAGGGGGAGAGTTTCCAGCCATGAGTAAAATCAATGTTTTGAAAATGGGATCCAACAACGAAACGGCTTAACATCTGAGTTACAGAACAATTGGTTAGACCGAATAAAATAGTTTGATCGGACCCAATAATATTATAATTAAATTTTAATTTAATAATATAAAATAATAAAATATAAATATAATTTAAATAAAAAATTTAAAAATTTAAAAACCAAGTTGAACCGTTGAAACCCGATCGATTCAATGAATTTTTTTGATTTTTACCGGATCATAAAAAAGTTAACTTTAATATAAAACCGGACCGGACTGATGACCGATTCCCGGTTGAGCCAGTTGGACCGACCGATCCGATCCGATTTTCAAAACATTGGTAAAAAGCAATGTTTTGAAAATCGGACCGAACAACGAACCGGCTTAACATTTAGATCGCGGGTCAATCAGTTCGATCGGATGAACCGGTTTGATCGGACCGGATAATATTATAATTAAATTTTAATTTAATAATATAAAATAATAAAATATAAATATAATTTAAATAAAAAATTAAAAAAAATAAAAACTGGGTTGGATCGGTTGAAACCCGATCGGTTCAATAGGTTTTTTCAATTTTTATCAGGTCATATAAAAGTCAACTTTAATAACAAAACTAGACATGATCGGTTCCCGATTAGACCGATTGGACCGACCGATCCGATCTGATTTTCAAAACATTGATAAAAAGGATTAATAAATCCAAGGAAAGGGTTCACGTTAAGATCCTCACGTTTTGTGGATCATGTGGAATCTTATTCAGGAACTGGAACGAGATACGGATTGGACGCCATCGGATGCTAGGTGAGATCCAGTCATGAGGAAGAACAGAGGGAGTCTGCGGTGGATTGAATTTTGAATCAAGGAATTCAAGAGCATCATGCATCAATCTAATCGTTAGTAATACAAATAAAAGTTTATAATACTTTTTCAGAGAAATTGAGTTTATTGCTATTCATCAAAGAACTAAACTTCAACGGTTGATATCAGAGTCTAGTTCAAAAAGAAATAATTTGAAGATCTTCAAGAAGTTGAAACAATTTAAACAAGGCCTCATCCCTTATCAAGGTACCTCTTAATTTTTAAAATTTATTTTGTACTATTTTTGTTGAGATCTGATAATGGTTAGTAGCATAAAAATAAATTTTAAAAAATTTGATGGAAAGAAAAGTTTTTCTATGTAGAAAGTCTAAGTAGAGAATGTTCTTGTGCAGCAGGGTTTAGATTTGGCTTTGAAAGAAAGACCAGATGGGATGACAGATAAGCAGTGAACATTGGAAAAGAAAGCATGTTCAGCGATCAGAGAACATTTGGCATATTCAACCCTTTATTCAGTGCTGGAGAAGAAGACTTGAAGGAACTCTGTTTTAAGTTGCAAGCCCTCTATATAGAGAAGAATATGTGTAATAAGTTGATGTTGAAGAAGGTCTCTACAGCCTTCGGATGTCAGAAGGTGGAGATGTGCTGGGCCACATCTAAGTGTTCGACCAAATGAGCAATGAATTATTGAATATCGGGATCAAGATGAAGGAAGATAATAAGACACTTTTACTACCGTATTCGCTACCCACATCATATGACGCAATGGTCACGGTGCTGCTCTACGAGAATGAGACATTGTTCTATGAAAATATTATCTTGGTGCTTCAGACGAATGAGTAGAGAAAGAAGATAACCAAGAAAGATATTCCCTATGAGAGTCTATTAGTGGGGGAAGGATCAGGCAAAGGCAGGGAGAGGAGCAAGTATAGGGGATGGTTAAAGTCCAGGAAGGCTAAGTGCTACAAGTGTGGTGAGATAGGACATTTTAAAAGGGATTGTCCTAAGTGAAAAAATCAGAAGGGAGAAAGGGAGGATCTGAATCTGTGAGCACAGTTGTAGGCCAGGAGGTGGAAGATGATCTCTTGGTGGTATTAGATGGTCACAGGCATAGCATAGAGATGTGGACGTTGGATTCAACTTGTTCTCATCATTACACTCCCAACCAGTCATGGTTCAGTACTTACACAGAGGTTGATGAGGGGTGTGAGACTCTTAGAAATGATCACCCTTGCAAGGTAGTAGGGATTGGCACAGTGAGGGTGAGGATGTTTGATGGCATGGTGCGCACTCTTATCATTGTGAAGCATGTCATAGAACTCAAGAAGAATCTGGTATCACTAGGGTACTTGGAGCGGACTGGATATAGCTTCAGCAATCATGTCAGGAGTGGAGTTCTAAATATCTCTAATGGAGCTATGGCGGTGATGAGAGGGAGAAGGCTGGAGAACAACCTATATAGGATAGAGGGCTCTATAGTGATCGAAAAATGTGAGGTAACAACTATAGAATAAGATCCTCGGAATGTGTACAGGATATAGCGTTACCGCCTAGGCCACATGAGAGACAAGAAGATGAAAGAATTGAGCAAGAGAGGGTTGCTTCCAGACCTGAGTGGCAGAGATATGGAGATCTGTGAGCCATGTCAAATGGGAAAGCAGAGAAGAGTGCAGTTCTTAGTCAGCACAGCTAGGAGTGCAGAACCCCTAGAGCTAGCACACACATCGATGTCTGGGGACCAGCCTCAGTTTCTGCAAGGAATGAGACCAGATACTTCTTGACCCTGATAGATGATTCTCAAAAAAGCTATGGATCTACTTCATGAATGAGAAATCAGAGGTCTTCACCAAGTTCAGAATCTGAAAGGCTAAGATGGAGAAGGAGCAGGGTAGGAGTGTAAAGTATCTAAGGTCAAATAATGTCGGAGAATACACCAGCAGGGAGTTCTAGAATTTTTGTGAGGAATGGGGCATCAAAAGATACTTCCCAATAATGAAAACTCCTCAACAGAATGGGGTGGCTGAGAGGATGAACAGAACAATATTTAGAAAAGTAAGATGCTTGAGGCTACAGACAGGGCTTCTAAAGATGCAATTCTGGGTTGACCAGTGGATGTAGCCAGCTACTTGATCAATCGGTCACCACATACCAGGTTGGATGGAGGCATTCCAGAGGAGATATGGTCTGGAGGAAAGATAAGCCTGAACCATCTGAGGGTGTTTGAATGCATGGTATATATACATGTTGGTGCTGAGAACAGAGTAAGTTGGACGCCAGATCAAAGAAGATGATGTTTCTGGGCTACCCGTATGGAATCAAGGGGTATCGGTTGTGGGACCCCTTAGAGAAGAAGGTTGTCATCAATAGGGATGTAACCTTCGATGAGAGTTCAATCCTCCAGAGGAGAGATGGTATAGATGTACAGTAGTAGGAGGTGGAACACGGCAATACTAGTCAGATGACCTATACAATCATGCCATTTACTAGTAGACCAGGAGGATTTGAGATTCAGATGACAGAGGGGACAAAAGCTGGGGAGTTCAGTAGGATGCATCTGGGCAGGGGACTGATACTGATATCACACCGCACAGGCCCAGAAGGAATGTGCGACCATCAATTCGATACGGCTTCGATGATTTGGTGTCATATCGAATGGAGACCCTTATACCTATCAGAAGGCTGTGGAGAGCTAGAACAGAGATAGGTGGGTCCAGGCTATGGTAGGAGATGCAGGCTATGGCAAAAAAGATGCAATCTCTCCACATAACTGGCACGTGGCGGTTGGTCTAGTTGCCACAAGGGAAAAAATCCATTAGTTGTAAATGGGTTTATCAACGCAAGAAAGGGCCTTCGGAGCAAGGAGTATCAGGAACAAAGCAAGACTAGTGGCCAAGGGATACTCTCAGAAGAAAGGCATCGACTACAGAGAGCTAATGAAAGAAGATGGAGTGAAGCTGATAAAGGTACATACCAAGAAAAATTCAGTAGATCCACCGATCAAGGTTTTTTCATTTGATAGCTTTCGTAGGTATTGCAGCTGATGGACACGGCGAACGTGCTGAGGCCTTGAAGCAATAAGGTGGAGATTATTGGGCCTGGTATGGAGCTATCAAGGCTTAGGTTGGGCTAACTTATATTGGACTGAGTATGGATCCAAAGGTTAAGATTAAATCAAGTCACGGATGTACATGGGTTTGGGGATTAATTTAATCTTATTGGTTTAGTCCATAGGAGTGTCTATAGAGTTTAGACCAATCCTACTCCATTATGGATTTAAACGAAGTTTGGATCCTACTTCATCGGTGAATTTAAACTCTAGTATTTAAAATTATAAACAAATAATTTAATTATATATTTAAACTTTAATCTTTAAAATTTATAAATATATAAAATAAATTCTTTTCTTTCGATTCTCGATCGTCATCCTATCTTTTCTTCCTCCTCTTTCCTCTTTGTCTCCTCCCAAGAACCGTTTTATCGTGAAGCCCTCTGTAAGCGGCTTCGGTTGAGCGCCAAGAGGAAGCGACGCGGGCCCGGGTAGTCGTCCTCCCAGTACCCAACGGAAAGACGCGCCACGGGATTTCTTCATCGCGTGGAAGTAGGGAAGATTAACGCTTGTGCTTCCATGTGCTTCCGTGAGAAGCGTCCTTCCATGTGCTTCCGTGAGACTTCGTGGAACGTCAAAGTGCTGGGAAGACACGGGACGTGAAAGTGCAGGGAAGAAACGTGGCTTGGTCAACGCGCGAACATGGTGGGAGGGGGAGAGTTTCCGGCCAAGAACAGAGGTTCCAGTCAAGAGTAAAAAGGATTAATAAGTTCACGTAAGACCCAGCAACGTGAGTTCTTTGGATCGTGTGGAATCTTGTTCAGGAACTGGAACGAGATACGGATTGGACGCGATCATATGCTGGGTGAGATACACTCAAGAGAAAGAACAGAGGAAGACTGGTGGATTAAATTCTAGATCAAGGGATTCAAGAACAGATGCATTACCATGCATCAGTCTCATCGTTAGCAATAAAGGATGAAAGCTAAGGATACTTCTTTCGCAAGATTGATCTCATTGCTATTCATCGAGGACTAAACCCCAACAATACCCCTGACGAGGACTCCGGTTGATTTTGGGTTTCAACCGGAGTTTAGGAAAATCTTCCAGTGGATGACATGGGGCTTATGGTTGTATAAGTTTATTAAAATTTCCTCTATGGCCTTTCAGATTTTGCTCCGAAATCGTCTAATGAGGTTATTCTTGTCCTTCTATTGTAGCCCACCAAAGAAGGCGATACAACTTGTGGAAAGGGTTAAAAGACCATAAAGGATCACACATTAATAATGTATGTGTGTAGCTTTTACTCAAGTATACTTATAACCATGCCACAATTATACTAATCTCTACAAAAAAAAATAAAATAACGAAGATGGTTTATAGCGATGCATTTTACCCGCATTCGAAAGAATTTGTTTACATAGATGCTTGCAGTGATGATTTTCGTTTGGTACCAGTAATTTAAATTGGACCCATTAGATAATTATGTTTGATATATTTTAATAGTAATTTTATCTTGTATTATGTTTGATATATATATATATATATATATATTTAATGATAATCTATTTTATAGTGGTAATCTAGATTACTTCTCATGAGGCAATCCAAATTACCTTAGGAGGAGGTGGTTATTTATATTACCATAGATGTTATAATCTAATAAATTTTCTTTTGACAAAATTGCTCTTGTTCGTTTCTGTTTCGTAAAAACAAAATCATTCCCTTCTCTCTCATAAAAGCAAAATTATCTCTTTCAAACGCTGCTTCGCTTATCCTCTCAAAGTGTTTATTCTTGCCGGTGAGCTACCATCACGTCATCTCCTAAAAATCATCGCCATTCTAGTCATCATTAATGATGATCTTTTTTTTTTTCATATAAAATCTTCTCTCTTCCCTTTGCCACAGTCCTGCCGGTTTCTTCCCGCCCCGACTCCATCCACCGGCAACCCCAACGATCACACCGGCATCTACTATGATTGCATCAATGTTTTCGCCACCTAGAACCAGCAGATCGCTTGCCACCGAGATCCCTCCCTTTTACCAAGGATACAGTGATGTTGTTGGAATTAATTTGTAATTAACGAGAGTGAAATAAGTCAAGAATTTTAAGAGTTATGTAGAACAATTAAGAATCAATTAGAAAATCTAAGAGTCATTTAGATATTCAAAGAGTCAAAAATTATTATGTGTTATAAGGGTAGACCAAAAGTCACTTTCATATATCTATAAATAGGATAATATGTATTAAATCTAAGTTTGGAGAGCTTTATGACATGATAATATAAATTTCTTCCACTCCAAGTGATGGGGCCAGTTGACCTCATGAAAAATAAATTTTTTCGGACGGCCTCAAAGACCGACACCTGACGGCCCCAATGGCCGACACCTCCAAGACCGACGGCCCCAAAGGCCGACACCCTACGGCCCCGATTCCTAGCCGACCCCGGCCTCTCCTAGCCAAGCGGCCCCGGCACATTCCTAGCCAGCCATGGCGTCTCCAAGCTAGGCAGCCCCGGCACGTTCCTAGCTGGCCATGGCGTCTCCAAGCTAGGCGGCCCGGCACGTTCCTAGCCGGCCACGGCGTCTCCAAGCTAGGCGGCACCGGCACGTTCCCGCCGGCCCCGGCCTCTCCTAGCCAGACGGCCCCAGCACGTTCCCATCCGGTCCCGGCCTCTCCTAGCCAGGCGGCCCCGGCACGTTCCCATCCGGCCCCGGCCTCTCCAAGCCAGGCGGCCCCGGTGTCTCCAGTCCCGCCGAGTCGGCCAAGGCCATCTCGGGCCGGCCCGACTTGGCCCCGGCTCCAGTCCCGCCGAGTCGGCCAAGGCCATCCCAGGCCGGCCCGACTCGGCCCCGGCGTCCCCAGTCCGCCGAGTCGGCCAAGGCCATCCCTGGCCGGCCCGACTCGGCCCCGGCATCCCCTGCTCCGCCGAGTCGGCCAAGGCCATCCCCGGCCGGCCCGACTCGGCCCCGACGTCTCTAGCTCCGCCGAGTCGGCCAAGACCATCCCCGGCCGGCCTGACTCGGCTCCGGCGTCTCCAGTCCCACCGAGTCGACCAAGGCCATCCCTGGTCGGCCTGACTCGGCCCCGGCGTCTCCAGCTCCACTGAGTTGACCATGTCCATCCCAGGCCGGCCTGACTCGGCCCCAGCATCCCCTGCTCCGCCGAGTCAGCCAAGGCCATCCTCGGCCGGCCCGACTCGGCCCCGGCATCTCCAGCTCCGCCGAGTCGGCCAAGGCCATCCCAGGCCAGCCCGACTCGGCCCCGACGTCTCCAATTCCGTCCAGTCAGCCCCGCCCCGGCACTGCCTTGCCAGCAGGATTGGCCCCAGTCATCTCGGATCGACCCGGCTCGGCCCTGATAAAACTGGACTCCCCAGTCCCCGCCAGATCGGCCCCAGCGGTTCAAGAAACTGCCTCTCTGACGCACGTCGCCCGACAACACCTAACGCACGCTGCCCAGTAACACTAGACACGCGCCGCCCGACAGCGCCGCTCGACAGCGCCGACGCGCACCGTTCGATAGCCCCATCGGCTGATGGGACGTCGCTCGCTAACCAGCCCAGATTTGCGCAAGGGCTCAGCAGACGCCCTCACTCACGCAGACCCACGTGATCGTGCTAGCGTCACCCCCTATAAAAGGGTAAATTACATCGAAAACCAGGTAACGCAAGTTTACACACTTGATGCCCTAATTCTCAGAAGAGGAATCCAATTCTTCCGAGATCTCTCTCTTCTCAAGAGCTCTCTCGAGCTCCTTCTCTGCTGTGACCTCAGTCACTGACTAGGGCGTCGAAGGGTCCCACCGGAGAGCCCTCTCCGGTCTTGGGACTTCTTTGCAGGTAACTTGGTGAAGGAGAGCCTCCATTCCCGACGTCCAGGAGAGGTGATCGAGTGCCATCAGATTGGCGCGCCAGGAAGGGAGGATAAAAAAAGGTAGCGAACGATCTCCCGGAGATACATCCTTCGTCCCCTCTCTTCTCCCAGAAGCCATGGTGGTGACGCAAGCTCAGGATGCCTCCGTCAGCTGTCCGGCGAGGCTCATCCCATCGGCTAGGCAGCAGGAGGCCGATCCCCCTGCTACTAACCTCCGGTTGTCGGCCCACCGCCGGACGCCGCTGCCCAAACGGCGGAGCGGTTGGCAACCCTCTTCCAGCAAGTTCAGAATCTCACCGCCATGGTCCACGGGCTCCAGCAGCAGCAGTCCGTGGCCACCCAACACCAGACCGCTCCCCCCGCTAGTCAGCAGTCGGCCAGGGGAGGCTCCCCTCGGCGAGGGATCGGCCGACGTCAAGCTTCCCCCAGGAAGCCTCGGCGCGAGCCCTCCAAGCGGCCGTGGTCCCCTGACCACGGCCCCAGCGAGTTTCCTCCCAAGCCACATCATCACGAGGAACCCAGGCGGAAGTCCCGACTTCCATCTCCATCTCCTTCAGCCTCCTCTTCTTCCTCCTCCTCTGAGCCATCTCGGAGGGCCCGACGATCAACCGCCAGGCAAAGGAATGCCTGGAGGAGTACAACCGGCGCCTCGACGAGCTCGCCAGGAAGATCAACCATCAACCGGAGGAACAGTTCGACACTCGTCCTTCTTACACCCGCCGCATATTGGAGGAACCGGTTCCCTCCAGGTTCCGCTTCCCCCAGGTGGACCCATATGATGGTACGACCGACCCCCTCGACCACCTCGAAAGCTACAAGGCCATGACGCAAGTCCAGGGTGCCTCAGACGCCCTTCTCTGCAAAGCCTTCCCCGCAACCCTGCAGAAGGCCGCCCGTGCATGGCATTCACGCCTGTCCCCCCACAGCATAGACTCCTTTCGGGAGCTGGAGAGGGCATTTTTGGCCCACTTCGATGCCTGCCGCCGGATCCCAAGGGTGGCGGACAGCTCTTCTCCGTCCGCCAAAAGGAAGGAGAGTCCCTGCGGGACTTCATGTCCTGATTCAAAACCGCCGCCCTCGAGGTCTACCATCTCGATGATGCGGTGGCCACCCTGACACTAAAGCGGGGACTCCTTCCGTCCCGCTTCACCTTCTCTCTGGACAAGAAGCCCCCGGGCTCTTACTCTGACCTCCTCCTTCGGGCCCAGAAGTACATCCGGGCGGACGAAGCCGACCTCACCCGCCGAGAGTCTTCGAAGGGCTCCAGCCACAAATCCGCTCGCCCTGAGCCGAGCGGACCTCCCCGACATTGCCGATCCGACCCGCCTCGCCGGTCCGACAACAGGCGCCGAAGCCTTGTCCCTGACGAGGGTAAGCTCACTCCCCTCCTTGCCCCTCGATCCCACATCCTGATGGAGATCGAGGGCGAGCCCTACCTTCAACGTCCTCCCCCCATGAAGAAAGGTGTGCCCCGCGACAGAAGACGCTATTGTCGATTCCACCGAGACTACAGCCACGACACCGACAACTGCTACAGCTTGAAGCGGACCATCGAGGAGCTCATCCAACGGAGCTACCTCGGCAAGTACATCCAGAAGACGCCACAGCCGCTGCCGGCTATGATGGGGCCTCCACCAGCTCAAGCCACCATCAACAACACTCCCACGGAGCGGACTGTCGAGATGGTGTCCTAGGGATCAGCCCCTGCATCCAAGCGGCCGAGGGGGGGAGGCACCAAATAATGTAATGCCCCGGGGGAGATTGCTGTAATGGAAAATGTAAACAATGAAGGCGTAGTCGTCGCTATGACGATCGCCAAACACCCTGTAAAAAGGATATTAGTTGATAGTGGCAGCTCGGTTGACATCCTTACTTATGACGCTTTTGTTCGGATGGGTTTATCTGTTGACTCCCTTCAGCCCGTGGCGACCCCGCTGGTCAGATTCATTGGAGATTCTGTGAGGGTTGAGGGTGAAATATCCTTGCCTGTGACAGCCGGAACCCCACCATGCCAAACCACCATGATCATGAAATTTCTGGTCATGAGGGTCCCTTTGGCATACAACGCCATTCTTGGGCGTCCCGGCCTGAATCTTTTGGACGCGATTATCTCCACCCGACGCCTACTGGTGCAGTTCCCCACCAGCGAGGGAGTTGGGGAGATGCGCGGGGAGATAGACCCGGTCTTACCTTGCTATCATACGACGTCAAGCCCTTTGGAGGCCGACCCGGCCCTGGAAGCATCCAATCCTAGAGATTCCGCCAAAGGAGGGGAGCCCGCCGAGCACCTCCTGACTTTCCCCCTCAATGATGATCCAGCAAGGACCGTCCGTGTGGGCGGACTCCTCCCCCTAGAAGACTGGGAGCGCCTCTTAGCTTTCCTGCGAGCTAACTCGGATGTCTTCGCCTGGTCAGCGTCTGACATGCCCGGTATCCCTCCGGAGGTCATCACCCACAAGCTCAACATCGACCCGCACCACCGTTCAATCCGTCAAAAGAAGAGGAGCTTTGCCCCCGACCGACAAAGGGCGATTGATGAAGAAGTCAACAAACTGATCAGCGCCGGCTACATCCGGGAGGCGCACTACCCAAGCTGGCTGGCCAACGTAGTCATGGTGCGCAAGGCAAACAGAAGCTGGAGGATCTGTATAGACTTCACCGACCTCAACAAGGCGTGCCCAAAAGATAGCTTTTCCTTACCAAGAATTGACCAGCTGGTCGACTCCACCTCTGGTCACGAGCTTCTCAGCTTCATGGACGCCTTCTCCGGATATAATCAGATAAGGATGGACCCCGGCGACGAGGAGCACACCTCCTTCGTGACAGAGAAAGGCATTTACTATTACAAGGTGATGCCTTTCGGCCTCAAGAATGCAGGAGCGACATATCAAAGGCTGATGAACAAGGTGTTCCAGGACCAGCTCGGCCAAAACATGGAAGTCTATGTGGACCACATGCTGACAAAGAGCACCCGTGCCGCCGACCATATCTCCGACCTGGAAGAAACTTTTAACAACCTCCATCGCTTCCAAGTTAAGCTGAACCCCAAGAAGTGTGCTTTTGGGGTCACGGCAGGTAAATTTTTGGGCTTTATGGTGACCCATCATGGAATCGAGGCGAACCCAGAGAAGATCAGTGCCGTACTCGACATGAGGCCGCCGTCCAACAAGAAGGAAGTGCAACGGCTAACGGAAAGGATAGCGGCTCTGAGTCGTTTTCTCTCCAAATCGGCGGAGAGGTGCTTGCCTTTCTTCAAGGCCCTGCAGAAGGTGAATGGTTTTGCATGGACGGACGACTGCCAGGAAGCTTTCGACGGCTTAAAGGCGTTCTTGTCCTCCCCACCGCTCCTCTCCAAGCCGAGAGATGGGAGAGTCTTTTCCTTTACTTAGCCGCTTCCTCAGAAGCCGTCAGCTCAGTCCTGGTGCGCCTTAACGCTGACGGAGCCCAAAGGCCTGTCTACTACGTGAGCAAGGTCCTACACGACGCCGAGGTCAGGTATTCCAAAACAGAGAAAGTCATTTTCGCCTTGATAGTCTCTGCCCGGCGTCTCTGCCCGTACTTCCAAGCCCATCCTATCGTGGTGCTCATGGACCAGCCTCTCCGGGCCATCCTGGCCCGTCCGGATACTTCGGGTCGACTCGCCAAGTGGGCCATCAAGCTAGGAGAATTCGACGTCTCTTTCCAAGCGCGACCGGCCTTAAAGTCCCAGGTCCTGGCCGACTTCCTGGTCGAATGCACTTGGGCGGAAGAGGATCTCAAGGAGGTTCCTGGGGAGCAGCCCAGGCCCAAGCCGAGAGGTGATGGAGAGACCTGGATCCTCCATGTGGACGGCGCATCGAATTCTCAAGGGAGCGGTGCCGGCCTCATTCTTGCCGGGCCGGAAGGAGAAAAATGAGTGCACCCTGAGATTTCTTTTTGAAGCCACCAACAACCAAGCGGAGTACGAAGCCCTGCTGGCCGGGTTAAGGTTAGCCCAGGAGGTTGAAGCAAAGCACCTCAGAGCCTACATGGACTCGCAACTCGTCTTCGGACAAATCAACGAGAGTATGAGGCGCGCGACCCCGTTATGGCGCAATATCTAAAAAAGGTTCAACTCAACTCTTGACCTCCTCACTGCCCTACTTCAGCATCAGTTACATCCCCCAAAGTGAAAACGCAAAGGCCGACGTCCTCTCTCGACTGGCTACCTCCGCCGACGGCTTGACAAGGGATGCCATTGAATATCTAGAAAGGCCCAGTATAGAGGACAGGGAGGAAATCCTCCCGCTCACCTCGGAACCTACGTGGATGGACGCCTATGTCCACTACCTCACCGACGGCACCCTCCCTGATGACCGCAATGAAGCCAGATTGCTCAAGTGGAGGGCCTCCAAGTTCATCCTCCTCGATGGGCGCCTATACAGAAGGTCGTTCTCCTACCCATTGCTTAAGTGCGTAGGCCCCGCCGATGCCGACTACGTACTCAGAGAAATCTACGAAGGCATTTGCGGGAACCATCTGGGGGGCAGGTCCTTAGCCCAGAAGGCTCTCCGTCAGGGGTACTTCTGGCTCACTATGAAGGAGGACGTGGCCAAGCTAGTTCAAAGGTGTGACGGCTGCCAGTGCCATGCGTACATCCGACGTCAGCCGCCTGCCCTGCTGAGCCCACTCTTGGCTCCGTGGCCCTTCGCCCAGTGGAGAATGGACATCCTTGGACCGTTCCCTCCAGCTTCAGGGCAGCGAAGATTCTTGTTGGTCGCCATCGACTATTTCACCAAGTGGGTCGAGGTCGAGGCGTTGGCCAAAATCACTGAGAGCAAAGTTAAGGCTTTCTTCTGGAAGTCGATCATATGCCGCTTTTGTTTGGGAATTATATCCTAAAGCCAATCATTTGATGATTGTGCTGATGTAAATTGTATATAAATTGATATATTAATAAAAGTTATTTGGCAGTTTATTCATTACAAGAACATCTTCTTAATACTCCTGAAAGTAATGAAGCCCTTAGGATCTTCCTCACGATAAAGGAGGATTTATCTTAGAAGATCCTTAAAAGAGTTCGCGACCAAATGATATACTATGACAGGGCCATAGTACTATCAATTATAGGACGTTGTATATCACATTTGTTGGTTATCCTCTTAACCAAGGAGTGTAGAGACACTGGTATGACATACAGGTAAAAGTGTAGGAGTACATTTCACCGAACGTGACTCATTTCCGGATACTCTGCTGTCAAGAGTTAATCCGAGAAGATATAGGTATAAGTATTATTCAGACATGAAGATCACAACCAGTGGCTTACAAGCAACTCATTGTACTTAGGTGCCGGACCACCTGGATTTCTAATCTAGCTACGAAAGGTTACTGGGTGCAGTCAAGTACTTGTGGTAGTCAGTTGTGGATCAAGATGGAATTTGACCTATCCCATTAAAAGGAGAAATGCTTGTGTTTCAATTTAGCAAGACCTTGGCCAAGGCACTTCATGTGAAAGTCACATGATCACTAAAGTTGAAATCACTTTATGGATTTGCTATTTAGAGTTGACAGGCTCTTAAGCCATCCTTAGCATTGTGGTCAAGAGGATGAATTATACGGTAACTATTTTTTAGGGTTCTTGGAGTTTGCTCGGCAACTCTTCGACCTATCCGGACGTCGGGTTCCATTGCTAGATGGGCACATCGATTAATATAGAAAGTTGTTTCTATGCTACCGGCTTAGGTTCGAACCTAGAGAGTCACACGCATAGAAGTTTCCTAGGATGATCTATTTGATGATCAATGATTGAGAATCGTATATGATTTAATTAATCAATTTGATTGATTGAATTATCTCAATTGGGTTAAGTACAATTGAATAAGATTCAATTTGGTTTAAATATATTAGAAGGACAAGTCAATTTCAAATATTGATTTGAAATTAGACTTGATTTGAATAGATTTAGGACTAGCAAAATTTGATTTAGGCTTGGACCATGATCTATGTGGGTTAAGTCAAATAAATTCAGATCAGAACCCAAACCTCTCGAATATGGATCTCAAATGATGAGATGGCTAAAATCTCATCTCATGAGATAGAATTTAATGCATGACATTTATTTACCGAACGTCGGATTTATCCCTCGTCTCTTTGGTTTTCTCCGAACGACGAAACTAAACCAAACGCCGCGACTCCTTGGTTTTCTCCGAACGTCAGAATTAAACCAAGTAACGCACCTTCGGCGTCTCTTCGCTTTTGCCAAACAATGGATTCTTAAATATCAGAATTAAATATCAAGGCTAAATCGAGACTATAAATAGAGGGCATTCCCTCACCAGAGAACACAGAACAAAAAATAGAGCAACAATACACGATTTGTCGTGGATTGTAATTCTAAATTATCGTGGATTGTAATTCTAAAATGTTAGAATAGAAAATCCTGGTGATTCTGGTGTTAGTGGAAGCCTAGTGAATCTTGGAGGAAGATTCAAGTGAGAGGATTCAAGATCAGTAAAGCTATTTTTCCGCGAGCTAGCACTCCCGAAAATCTGATCATTCGGGGCTTCGCGTGGACGATACTAGAGGCCGGACGATTGAACGGCTGCAGAGCAATAAGGATTTACCAACTGTTCTTAAGGTAAGTGATTTGATCCCTAGATCTTAAGGCAGGCTTCAAGATAATAGTGTGACTAGTCATCTTGAAGATCAAGATATGATCTTGATATTTTTATATGCATATTTTAGATCAAACGACCCTGAATATATAGGCAAAGATATGATCTTGATGCATATTAGATAGATTAATATGTAATCTTTTAATTTTCATAATGATAATAGTATGAATTTTTAAAAATATGCATGCCTCGGAGACTATTTCTCCCTACAAATGGTATCAGAGCCATGGTTTCGTTAATGATCTAATTTATTGCATGTAAATTAATATTCTCATTAATTATGTAATTATGGCTAAAACTTATCACAAGGCCATATGGTCACAGGTGGATTGAAAATCCGAATTACCCATTCAATGAGGTATTCTGTGACATATTGCTGTGCGATTGTTTTATCGTTGATGCTTTGTTTAAAGAAAATTTAAATTGTGCTTTGGCATCAAAACATAGATTGCATACACTCTCAAAAGATATTTATATTTGATACATATTGATGTTGTGTAAAACCATAATATTTGCATGTTTAGTATAAAAACATAGATATGATATGATGGCATGATGTCTATGTTATAAAACATACAATATTTATGAGAGTTTTATTTGAATGTCAAATATTAGTTCATAATTTTTTTTAGATGTGATCTAAACATAGGAATTATGAGTAGTAACATTATGCTTGATTGTGACATGTTAACATGAAATATATTTAATCATTTGGGTTAGTTAAATCGGGTCCATAAAGGGTTAGACTCTAAGGTTTAAATCAACTGGACTAAAAGAGTATTTGTTTAAATCTAATTAGATAGGTTAAGAATGCTCTAAATCAAACAATAGTTGTAGTTGATCAAGTCCTTCTCTTTGATTAAACCAAATGGAAGTAGATTCGGCTCCGTGGTTGAGCATGAATCTATTAGATGGTCAAATCAGAATTGGTTAACCATATGATGTCAAGGTGAGATGGCAAGTTGCTCTAGGATCAACGATCGAATGATTTTTAATTGGGAGCTACTCGTATTGATGCGTCTTAACAAGTTAATGGCATATCCCTCCCATCGATCTCTCTCACCTGGTCATTGTGGTGAACCATTTATGATTCAGATCATTTACCTGATTCGGGTTGACCATGCCTGTAAGGATATCAGTATGACTGATTTAGGT